>CM031378.1:36856466-37398606 GCA_018208015.1 Medicago ruthenica
TGCTAAATTTTTTTTCTCACAAAGGAGACAAAATACAGAGGATGGAGATCAAAGTGAAGATATGTATGTAACGAGGATCCAAGATCGTGGGATGAACAAAGGTAAGATAGGTTCTAGAAAGAAGATATATAAATCCAAGAATAAGAAATCAACAAAGTGATTTAACTGCAAACATACAAGACATTAGGAGAGTGTCTATAAACAAAAAGTTGGGCTCATCCAGTTATGCAAAAATGTTCCAAACCAATGACTCTATAAGTGAAGGAGGTATGCTTTGTGTCTTACCTAGTAAATTGAACAAAGCATGGATTATAGAATCTAGTTGTTCTTTCCACATTACGCAACACTAGTAATGGCTCACGACATTCCAATAAGGTCGTTTTGGATTTGCTTAGTTTTGGATTCACTTGAGTGATGTGCAATTTCCCTAGGTACTCAACATGCCAATCGGTTCCCGTATAGGTATATGGATATAGGGGCATTCTGAAGGTTAGGAGGGGTGTCTTGATACTGATGAGATCAAAGAGGACTGCATGTAACATCTACATATTGTTCAAAAGTATTGTTGTAGGTAATGTTGCACAAATCTAGTTTGACAACAATCCATGATCCAGTCCACTATGGTCGGCCATGGTGTAGTTTAAGCATGGATTTCCATGGGTCCATTTGGACATTTTGGGTAACCACGCAACCCGTAGAAAACTTTAGCAACGTGTTTTGATTTCTTGCATAACTTGAAGATGATTCTATGAGAGTTGTCGTTGCAATGTGGATTAAAGGGTGTTTGAGGGACCATATGAATTTTCATATTTCACGTTAGACGGCTAACCTTTTATGATTGCATTGGTGTTGGAATTAAATGATACAAATGTGTTATCATCAATGATTTTTTCTCTTTTTAGACAGTTCTTAAAATTATATAAAAGATCATGAAGATCCTTTAAGCTAATGCAATTTTAAGGTGTGAGAATGAACACAACCATCTCACAATATTCATATCCTACTCAAGTAGAGTATGAATGACCATATCAACGTCGTCCAAAGGTGAGTTAATGATAGAAATATCATTTGCAAATTTCTTGATGTAGGGAAATGTTAAAAAATGAGAGTTGAATGAAACTTTTAAGAATCGGTGTGTCTTCCTTGCGGTGCATGATGTGAGCATGAGTATTATTAGGGAACGCCTATTTTATGGTGTCCCACACTTGTTTGGAGGATTTCAAATTACCAAAGACTTCATTGATGCTTTGATATACATAAGTGATAGTAAATGCAAAAATAGTTTATATTTCCTTGTTTTGTAGTTGAAATTTTGATGGTTTGCAGCAAGACATAGCTTCTTGCCACCTATCAAACCATTGAGGCCATTCCAATGAAAAGAGCATTCATTTAAGTAGACACAATATTGGATTTTGAATGAATTATATTGTTGTGCATTATAAAACGTACATACAACTCCATATACCTACATTTACGGAGATATTTGTGCTAATACAATGACAACTAAAGAAGAGTTGGTCTAAGATTGATCAATCAATCTCATCCTTATATTTACACATTAATAGCTACTAATCTTATGGTAATAAAAATAAATGATTATTCATTAATATGTGTGTGTGTATGATGTATACATATTTTTTAATCATTAGTACCTTTTTCACAGGTGGGAAAAATACAAATTTATGGAACATCAAAATCCCTCAAAAGAAGCGTTCATTTGTAGAAGAGGCGGCCTTCACAGATTGTGATGCCAAAACCAATGGAGACGCTGACACCAATAGATGAGTTTCAACAAGAGCTTCTCAATCTATGGGAATCTGAGAAAGAAGAAAATGAGTCATCTCCTGACAATATTTTATTGTTTGATAAAATGAACAACTTTATACCAAGCAATGAGATAGGCCTTGGATGCATTCGTCTAAAGACAGATGTTACTTCTGCAGATCAAGATGGTTCACCTCCATAGATAGCCAATTATATTGTGGATTGACATGATATTTGTAAGGGTGGCATGATTGAGGGTTTTGAGTTTAGACATATAAACATATTTTAGACTTATTGCATTTGAGCTTTGGTGAGAACTTAGAGTCTTGCAATGAACTTATTTTAGACTTATTGAATTTGAGCTTTGGTGAACTTAAGAGTCTTGCAATAGCTACAAATCAACTTGTTATTTTGGTGTTATTATCTTCTAAATTTTAGATATGGTGTAATTAATAAATTACAAAATGTAAAAATCATTACAGGTGAGTGTAGACACCTTAGGGATATGTTTGGAGAAATAATTTTGCAGGAGAGAGGTGTTAAGGGTGAAATCCGTATTTTGTTATATATTTAAGATTTTGAAAAATAAAATAAAAATAATAACAAGATAGAGGATGATATAATATTATCTCTCCAAAATCATCTATCCAAATATACTCTAAGCAAGTTAGTAAGTTTGTATTGTTTCAAGTTGGTACCTATGTCTCTTGATCCTAAAGGTCAGGAAATTATAGGCATTTCGGAACAACAATTTTGTGTATTGGGCGACTGGTGACCACCTCGACTTCAACATCATCCCTATCCAACAAATGACTCCAAGATATGTGGTTTGTTTGGTAAAAATTGAGACCACTTAAAGGGTCGGCCTAATAATTTTTAATAGTGTGGTCAGAGAATTTTTTTTTTAATATATGTGACCTTTTTTGTATGCTTATGAGTTTTTTTTATATAAAATTTAATGATTTTTTTGTTGGCGGACCCAAATCAAGGGTTTTAGTAGTCTTACCTTTGAGTAATCTATGTGCATGTCGTTAATCTTTTTTACAACTGCCATTACAAATAGGGTCGGCCAAAAAATCTAGATGTCTAAAGCAAAATTAGAAATGTGGCACTATAAAAAAAACATCAACAGGAAAATAGATGTCTTTTAAGCTTAATAAGTTTATACAATTAGACAACACAAAAACAAATATTAAATATGTTCACAAGATTGAATATTTTTTAGTAAATCAGTTAGTAGAAAAATTAATGAGTAAATTTATACTATAAAAACCTAAAATAATTAATATTAATAAAATTAATAATATTAACTTAATTAAAATAATAAATTTGAGGCCTAAAAAAAGACTTTCTTTTTTCACCTACTATCTTCTCGGAGTTTTCAGATTATATAGTCTGAAATGTGGTTTTCCCTTATATTTTTAGTGGAGGAATGCGTTTTTTACCATTTCGAATTATAAAATCAAAAAAATAAGTGTTTCGGATTTTATAATCTGAACACCTCCATAGAAGGGTGTGTTCCTTGTATTTTTCGGATTATAAAATCTGAACATTCCCTATACACCCCTCTTGTGCCAAGAATTCAGAGGAAAACATATTCGAATGATATAATCCGAATTGTATCAGTACAAAGACTGAGCATGTTTGTAACATGGATCTATAGTTTAAGAATCATACTAACCATCCTAACTCTTATCATTATGTTTTAGGTCATTCTTAGTTGTTCCCGCCGTGTCCCAGTCAAAAATTTGGTTTGGAGGCTACTTGATTGGATTGCTTCGAAACTTGCCAAAAAATAGGAAAAAATCAACGAACAAGATTTCGTAAATGGGACTACTTACAGGACTCTGCCCTTCAAAATTCAAAATTCCAAGTTTCAATCCATTTTTCTTTTTTTCTAATTTTTCATATTCTCAGGAAAATCTGAATTTTTTTTTTCATTAGCTTTATTTGATTTTTAAATTTTTCATCATATTCGACAGATTTTATCATTTTTTCCTTTGTTTTTTGGTTGTTTTTAAAAGCAAAATTCGTGGTTGCTGAAATGGTAGGAATTCTAATTGTTGCTTATATATAAACATATTTTGGATTATATAATCGAAAAATCCCCAAAAAGGAGTTCAGATTTATATAATCCAAACAGGGGTATTTTTTGAAATAAATAAGGCGCGTGAGAAGATGGTAGGGTAGAAAAAGAAATAATCCTAAAAAAAGATGAGGCTCAAGGCGGCTGTGTCTCAGTTGCCACCCCTTAGGCCGAGCCTAACGACCGACATGTGCATGTAGAAGTCAAATGTATGATTTTTTAACTCAATGACGTTAAAGATCGTGGTTCCTTTTTTCCCCTTTAACCATCAACTATACGTGGAAGTTATTAGTTTGGTTGCTAGGATTTAGACTTTTAATTCGTATGCCCTAATGTTTACTGAACTCCCATTGTACCTTTGCCCATGAATTAGTTGGCTTTGCTATTTGTGTTGTCTTAATTTGTGGAAGGCAAATGTCCCCGCAGATATTGGTCATTCTGTTTGTATCTTTCTTTGTACAATTTAGTAAAAGAATATGTTTATTGTCAAAACGAAATAGACTTTCAAGATTAAATCGATCTTCTGAAACTAAATGTCAATTAATTTCTGAAAGGTTTAAAGTGACAAAAAAATGGCCTTTCTATTAAGTCTAGTCTGAGGCCAATTTTAATTTCTTTTTTATCAGTTTATTTCTTCATTTTTAAAGACAGAAAAAACAAGATTATTCTTGTGAGAACTTGCAGAACTCATTGTAGCATTTCACTGGAGGTTATTAATGTATGTGCAAAGATGTGTAGTTAAATCCAGCTTTGGTAAAAAAAGTAATAAATTGAGATAAATTTCATGAGCTCAAAACTGTAACTTTTCAGATACTTCGCAATATAATGGTTATTTTCTTGATTTGAAGAGAATAACGTATTGAATGGAAGCACATCATGGTTGTGCACTTCTGCTTGATGCATTAAATCTTGTTTGACATCCAAGCATCAAGCACCAAGCAATGTGGAAGACTTGACAAAGATTCTAAAATTCATTGAGCAATTCCCTTGGTTAGATCACCGAAGGTTTACAGCTTTTCTCATTGGTAATGAAAGCTTACACTTCTTCTATTCAACAACCAAATTAAAAATCAGTCTAGTAGCAGATAATGTTACTCAAAGCAAGAAAATCAAGTAAACAGTGCATAGTCGAACGATAAAGACTGATAATTACAGAACCATAGTAGCTACGAATGATAAAGACTGATAATTACAGAACCATAGCAGCTACATATCAGGGGATGAAATTGGTCCCAGATAATCCCCTTCCAAGCCAACCAATGCCTGAAACTCCCTCTCTGCCTCCATCCACTTTGTGCCAATCACCACAACTCGAACCTTCACATCTTTGGCAATCTTGGGCATTTTCTGATTCATGAAGTATGGGTTTTCACCGAGAACATACACATAACCAGGCATCTTGCTACTTGAGAGATAGGCATTCTCAATTGGACCAATTCGCATGAAAACCCCATGCTTCAGCACCTTGTGGACGACACCCTCTAATACCTCACCCTTGAAAATCTTGAAGGTCACAGCATTGAAAACAACTGGAAACAGAACATCTCCAGTATGTTGCCTGACTTTCCCCTCTCCTATTTTATCCAGTGTAGTCACCGCAAGAAAGTATCCCATGTCTTTTGTCCCCTTTTTTGCAGCGAAATCGCTTAAAAGCCGGATGAGGATTGCCCGTTGAAGCATGAGACTTCCTGGCTTCAGGTTCTCTGCAGCAATGATGACATTCCAAGGAAGCTGCACTTTGAGAAACATTGTGCTATATTCCATGGCATATCAAATTATACTAGTGTCAGTAGTTGTATATATAATTACAAAGGCACAGACGTTCTTTAATTATAAAGTACACATTAGATGCTAATAATTACACAAATGACTAGCAAAGGTGATTTTGTTGGTAGGAAACTAATGTCACCACAATCAATATTTTACTAGGAGACTAATCCGAGGAGTATATGTGATTCATGTATCACCAATCCAAGATAAAATGGCATAAGGCAGCTGACAAATCATATGCAAATTGCAGTTTACTTAGTATCACCAATCATGAATAGCAAAAGTGACTTTGTTGGTAGGAAACTAATGTCACCACAATCAATATTTTACCACGAGATGGAGTTATGAATGTAGAAATCATCTAAACACAGATTATACACAAGCTTTTCAAGTTCACAGCTTTTGAAATAAAAATACAAATGCCCCTACTTACTACATAAACCTAGAACATATAAAAAATCTTTCCTAATTAAGACCCTTTGAATTATAAAGTAATCATACAAATTTTATGCTTAAAAATGCAAACCCAAATTTGACAAAATTCAGAAAATATAAATTCTCATATCAGTTAACATGTAACTGAGAGTGCAATAGAAGTGATAGCTAGCCAACAAATACTTAAATGCCAACCATATTCAGTGGCTATAACCAAATCATCCACATAAAAAGCAAATCATGCACATAAATTGTAGTGTCACCTTTCTAAAGATAAAATACATATCGAAATGGGAATAGAAAATGTTTTTACAAAGCAAACGAGCCGAAGTTTTCAACTTCCATATGCATTTTATCTTACATAGGTGACACTACAATTTACGCGCATGATTTGGCTATAGAAAATACAAAAACCCAAGGATTGCAATTTTTTTCTTTTTCCAGCAACTGATTTTACAAACAAACCCCATATTCAATGAGAAGAATTTAGACAAAGGTTAAATTAAGATTTCTTTACAAACACATACTTAATGGAAAATTGAAATAAAACAAAAAAGCTAAACAATAAAGCCATGCGCATTGATATATTAGTAAGAGAAACAAAATAAGTCAAATTTGTATTTGTTTGCAAGTGATAGAACCCTTAAGGGGGGAGTATCGTTAAGTGTTTGAAACAGTGAAACAATGTGATGACGGAAAAAAAAAAAAGATACCAAATATTGCTGAGAGGGATAAAAAAAACTAACCAAGTGAAGCAACACAACGAGAAGCTCGTGGAGGGAGATCACGGCTGCAAAGATATTCAAACAAAGGTATACGTAAGCTTTTCAAATAAAGATACACATGGTCCTACTAACTGTATAAACCAAGAACACATCCAGATCCTTTGAATTATAAAGTAATCATACAAATTTTATGCCTAAAATGTGAAACCAGATTCGATAAAATTCAGAAAATATAAATTCCCAGATCATTTAACATGTAGTAACTAACAGTACAGTAGTAGCGGTAGCTAAGTTAAAAAAGAAAAGCGTCTGTTTAGATTGACTTATTTGAGCTTATCTACTGACATAAGTTTTGTGAGACTGTTTGCAAGAACTAATGAAAACATCATATGACATTGTTCATAAGCTGTTTTCAACTTACTTCCATAAGGTGTCTAAAATAGCTTATGAGAACAGCTAACAGCTTATACGAAAACAAATTAACTTTATTTTATCTTTTGTCATAGTGGGATAAGGCCTGGTTGTTGTTGTTGTTGTCTTTTGCCATATAAATAAGCACTTAACATATGCTTTTACTATAGACTGGAAATAAGTTGTTATCCAAACCATAGTAGTCAATTGCGGATAGGCCCAAAAATGCTATAGCGGGATAGCGCATAGCGCTGTGACTGCTATTTGATAACATTTTGGACAAATTACGTTAATATACTATAAATTATAAACAAACATATATCTAATATAAAATTAAATATAACATTCAAAATCTCATGAAACATTCATAAATCATATAAAACACCCAAATCTTATGAAAGTTTTTACCATAAGTCATACAAAACACCAGTCCGTCTATGCCTTTGAACACAAGAGTCAACACAAACAGAGTTTAATTGTACTCCAGAAGCTGATGCTGACATGACTGTGTTGTCCACAAACAACAACAAAAATAAGGAAACAGAGATAGCAAAATATAGTTGAGAGAAGTTGAAACTTGAAACAGAATCATAGCAGAAAATAAGGAAATCACAGCACGCCTTAAACAAAAGAGAGAAGTTGAAACAGAATCATAGCAGAAACAGTGAAATTTGAAACAGAAACAGAAGAAGTTATAGAACAGAAGAAGTAACAGAACAGAGCAAAAGCTATGGAACAGAAGAAGTTACCATTGTTTTAGGGCGAGAACAGCGAACGACGGCGAGAGCAATTGGGTGGTGAACGGCGAACAGAGAACGGCGATTTAATGGAGAACGGTGTAGAGGAAGTGAGAAGTTGGGTTGTGTTGTGTTTTGGTCCTTTGGAACGGCGCAGAAGAATGAAAGAAGAAGAGAATAGCTGAAATTTTTAGGGTTTAAAGAAAAAGTCAAAAATGCCCAAGTTTTTTTTTTAAAAACCAAGGACAATTTCGGGATTTTCTCTTAAAAAATGATTGCGGTTTTGAACCGCATCGCCGCTATTGCAGCTGTGGCGGACGATATCCAAACCGCAACGCTATGTATATTAGTGTAGCGCTCCGCCGCCGCTACGCTACGTGCGGCCGCTATAGCGCCACTATTAGGATGATCCAATAGGATGACAATGGAAAAATATAGGCTAAATTACACTAGGGGTCCTTTAAGTTATTTAATTGTAATAAATTGGTCCTTTAAGTTTTTTCGTATCACTTAGGTCCTTTATGTTAATTAATTGTAACAAGTTGGTCCTTTAAGTTATTTAACCGTAACAATTTGGGGTATTTTAGATCTTAAAAATGTAAGTTATTCGAGATCTTAATATGATGATCTAACTCAATGTAGGCTCCATCTGAACATTATGATTAGGGGTGGGAATAGGCCAGACCGCCCACCAGGGGCCTATGGCCTGGCCTACTTAAAGTCTGGCTCGGCCTAACTCGTTTATTAAATAGGTTAGACTCAAGCTTTTTAAAAAGCTCATTAATTTAAATAGGTCAGGCTAAGGCTTATAAAAAAGCCTACTAGGTCTATCAGGCCGGCCCATATATGTGTAATTATATATACTGCATTATATAATACACGCGTATTAGCCTCTACAAAATGGATGTGGTAGCTCTACAAAATTTTATTGGATATATATGCTAATAAAGTTGGGGAACATGGATGTATATGATTTACAAAATTTTATTGACTTATTAGCATTTTAAAAAATATTTGTTTATTAGCCTTTTTATAAATAGGTCAAATGTTATATTTAAAATTGTTAGTACAAATTAGGTTTTTAGACAGGCTAATAGGCAAGGCCGGGCTTTTAAAAAGGTCAGGCCAAGCATAAAATA
Organism: Medicago ruthenica; assembly: GCA_018208015.1. NCBI lineage: Eukaryota > Viridiplantae > Streptophyta > Magnoliopsida > Fabales > Fabaceae > Medicago > Medicago ruthenica. The sequence continues at coordinate 36,865,534 of CM031378.1, forward strand.
AAGCCTTTGACAGGCTAATAGGTCAGGCTTAGGTTTTAGTTTTTTCAACTAGGTCCGGCCTATTTAAGCAAATTCTAGCTCGACGCGACATATTCCCACCTCTAATTATGATGAACTATTTTGTTATTGTTTGGATGGTGTTTTTTTATTTTATTTTTTTAAATTTTAGTTTTTGGATATCATTCGCTTTCAAGCTATTTTCTTATTGAATCTATGTTATTTCAAATTCCTTCCCATTTAGTCTTTGGTGGGAAGTGACAATGTAAAAATATATGCTATTAGATATTTTAAAACTATGTGACGTTTTTTTAATCAAGTTTACTTTTTTGGTAAAATAACTACCTAAAAATATCCAACTCCTTCAAAAAATCCACATTATTAACGACAATTTACATATTCCTTATACTCTCACCGACAAAAACACACTACATTTTTTTCCCTTATTGTTTCCCTTGTGTTCAAATTTATTTTTCCTATTTGTTTTTTTCTTTTTAATTTACTCTCTCTTTTGAAGAAAGAAAGGAATATAAACCTCCCTCCATGAAACCACTTTCAACCAACCTTTTTAACATGATTTGTCTTGGTTTGACAATATTTGACTATGTCACATAATTAGACACATGAATATTCACACACTTGATTAAGTATTGTTAATGTGTCAAATGTGAGTTAACGTTCTACATATTATCGTCACAGATTATTAGTGTTGTAACTTAATCACGCATAGTAAAATTATGCCTTCTAGAATCTTTTGAAGGATTGTCGAATAGTTTGATATAAAAATTGGTCAGGCCACCTTGTTTAACATGATCCCTAACCTGACAAAACTTTTCCGCCAACTTGTTATGCTCATCAATAATATTTTTTAAGCTCTAGACCAAAGACACGTCAAGTTCTTGATATATAATGAGATATTTATATGTTAGAAATAATTAATTTGAATAAAATCTTATATACCAAAATAACTTTAAAAAAGGTTTTATGAGAAATGCTTCACTCGATTCTTAGTCTCATTTTGTCCAAATTATGGCGTAGAACCAGAATCCGACATCAGACTACCCATGCAATATAAGTTTTGACAAACAACAAACTTGACATTCAGACAATGGAACTATGAAGCATGTTGGACCGGTATACAAGAGCTACTCAGACGTGCCTACAAAGGTCCGGGCGACCCCGTCCATAGCATGCTAAGAAGCCCTGTAGACAGAAGACTCGGTAACCTTGCAAGGCCGTCCAAAGATTTCTCAACGAAACCTAATGAGGTTTGAGTCATAGAGTTCAACGGAGCCCTCGCCTCCAAAGACAAGTTCGCGCAAAGACTTCTATCAAGTTATAACCCGACTCCCTCAACCTAAAGCTTGGGGGAGCAACTGTTTTGGATTGGACTAAGACTCATTCTGACTACGCTCGGGTCCGACCCAAGATCCAAGAGCAGGCAACACCATATGAGGGACTACTGTCCAGGTGGAGGCTTGACTGCTAAAAATTCTATTTATCCACTATATATACCCATGTTTAGCATTGGTTCAGGTAACACACTTACTCTAATTTTAGCCGCACTTTTCTCTTGAACCCCTCACTGACTTGGGCGTCGGAGCACGTGATGGAGAAGGACACGTAACGTACCACGGTGGACGGCTGAAACAATCCCTCTGCATAGCATATCTCACCCAGCAAACCATCTTCCTAGGTCCAACCTGATCAGGAATTTTAAATCAAACTTTCAATAAAAGAAAATCTGGTCAAATACCATTTTTGGTCCTTTAAGTTTGACAAGAATACTATATTAGTCCTTTAAGTTTTTTAAGTTTCAAATAGGTCCTTTAAGTTGTTAATTTAATGCATCTATTTGAAGTTTTTTAAGTTTTTAAGTTTCAAATAGGTCCTTAAAAGGGTAACGGTGTAATAAATTAACAACTTAAAGGACCTATTTGAAACTTAAGAACTTAAAGGACTAATCCGGTATTTTTGTCAAACTTAATGGACCAAAAGAGGTATTTGGCCAAAAAATCTCGATAACTTGCAAGTCTTTTAATAAAAGAAAATTTTCAAAAAAAAAATTGGTTCTTTTTATAAGAAAATATCACAACTTTTAAGGTGTAGTTAATGCTCAAAAAACTTTTCTACCCCTTATTTAATTGTTATCTTTTTAATACTAGTGTGTTAACCCGTGTCATGCACGGAGTGACAAGCTACTATTTTTTAATCTCCAAAAATAATTTTTTATTTATCAATGAAATCATTTTATCATGTGTCTTTTTCATATTTGTCCATATTTTTTTATGCCGCAAAGACAAATAAATGTCCTATGTTTTTATGTTTATTAGTGTTAAATATACCTATCATATTTTTATGTCTTAGGGAAAAGTATATTTCTTTTATTTTTTTATATCTATCAATGAAAAATGTTTTCCTGTTTTTTTATGTATCAATCACAAATATTTGTCCTTTGTTTTTTTTTAGATTTACCAATGACAAATACTAACAATATATAAAAATTGAAGTCCATCAAAATTTTATAATCGTCCTTATTAAAACTCATGATCTTCTTACTTTTATGTGCATAATGGTCATTTTCCAAAATTTAATTTATTTGTTTTTTAAAAAATAAATTACGGATAATGATCATCAAAAGTTTAACCAATTTCTACATATAACAATAGAACTAATTTATTTGTTTTTTAAAAATTTAATTACGGATAATGGTCATATCTACTAACATCTACTCGCAATATATAAAAATCGAAGTCCATCAAATTTTCATAATCGTCTTTATTAAAACTCGTGATCTCCTTAATTTTATGTGCATGATGGTCGTTTTGCAAAATTTAATTTATTTGTTTTCTAAAAAATTAATTGCGGATAATGGTCATATCTACTAACAATATATAAAAATTGAAGTCCGTCAAAATTTCGTAATCGTCCTTATTAAAACTCATAATCTCCTTAATTTTATAATCGTCTAACAAACATTGAGTGGTGTTTTGGTTATAAAATAAAAATTTATTTATAGAAACACTACATTGATGTTTATGTATTGAAAATAATCATGAGTTTCTAATAATTTATCATATCGACTTTCTCATATATGTATATAAAATTTGCTTATGCATGTATAAATATTTAAAATCTGCAACGGGAACGGTACAAACATTGAACAATGTTTTGCATATAAAATAAAAATATAATTAATAGAAACACTGTATTTATGTTGATATTTTGAAAGTAGTCACGAGTTTTCAAAATTTTATCATAACGGCTATCACATATTGGTAAATAAAAATTTTCTTTTGCATATATAAACATATAAAATATTCAACAAGTGCAGTTTAAATATTTAGCGGTGTTTAAAATATAAATTAAAAATTTATTTAAAAGACACACTATATTAATGTTGATATTTTGTAAATAGTAATGAGTTTCCAAAATTTTATTTTATCGTCTTTTTCATATATGTATATAAATATGTTTCTGCAGATATAAACATTTAAAATCTACAACGGGAACGGTGCAAACATTGAAGAATGTTTTGCTTATAAAATAAAAATTTAATTAATAGAAACACTACATTAATGTTGACTATCACATATCGATACATAAAAACTTTCTTCTGCATATATAAACATAGAAAATCATCAATGAGTGCGGTTTAAATATTTAACGGTGTTTTAAATATAAAATAAAAATTAATTTAATGGACACACTACATTAATGTTGATATTTTGAAAATAGTCACGAGTTTCCAAAATTTTCTCATATCGACTTTCTCATGTATGTATATAAAAATTTGTTTATGCAGATATAAGTCAATAAAGTCTGTAACGGGTCGGTGCAAACATTGAACACTCTTTTGCATATAAAATAAAAACTTATTTAATAGAAACACTACATTAATTTTGAGTTTTGAAAATAGACATGAGTTTATAAAATTTTATCATATCGATTTTCTCATATATGTATATAAAAATTTGTTTATGCATATATAAGTACATAAAATCTGCAACGAGTGCGGTGCAAACATTGAACAGTGTTTTTCTTATAAAATAAAAATATAATTAATGGAAATACTACATTAATGTTGATATTTTGAAAATAGTCACGAGTTTTCAAAATTGTATCATATCGATACATAAAAATTTTCTTCTGCATTTATAAACATATAAAATCATCAATGAGTACGATTTAAATATTTAAGGGTGTTTTAATTATATAATAAAAATTAATTTAATGGACACACTACATTAATGTTGATATTTTGAAAATAGTCACGAGTTTCCAAAATTTTATCATATTGACTTTCACATATATGTATATAAAAATTTATTTATGCATATATAATTACATAAAATCAGTAACGGGTGTGGTGCAAACATTGAACACTCTTTTGCATATAAAATAAAAAGTTATTTAATAGAAACATTACACCGATACTCATAATTTTCATTTAATATCTATAAACATTCTACGATATTAACAATCTAATTATTTTTTATATAATTATTTCAATGTTACGTGATCCGTGCGAAAACACGGGTCTTTTACTAGTATGTTTACAATATTTATATATTTATCTTATATATTTTTTTTATATTTATCATGACAAATATATGTTATGTGTTTATTATTGACAAATATTTGTCTCGTCTTTTATATATTTATCGGCGATAAAAACTTCGTAAAAATATAATGTGATAAATACTTGTCTCCTACTTTTTTTTGAACAATTACAAATATTTGTCCCGTGTTTTTTTTAATATTTATCTTCGATAAATATTTGTCTAATGTTTTCTAGATATTTATCAATGACAAATATTTGTCCCGTGTTTCTTTTTGTATGAGTGATTAATAGCTGTCCCATATTTTTTAAAATATTTATCAATGACAAACACTTGTCCCGTGTTTTTATGTATCAATGACTGATAGTAGTCTCATGTGTGTGTTTTTTTTATTTCAGTGATATATATTTGTTTCCTATTTTTTGTAAAAAAAAAAAATTGTTTCCTATTTTTTTCGTGTATTAGGAACAAATATTAGACATGTGTTTTTTCTTTATCTCTGAGAAATATATGTCTCATGTTTTATTTTATACATAACTGACAAATTCCTTAAAAAATACATAACGGACAAATATTTTGTCTTGTTTTTTTTTTAATATTAGGAACAAAGTGTAAGGACCCCGATCCCCGAAACTACTAATCATCAATAAATAAGCATTTAACATGCAATCGGAATCTTACATTTCTTCATATAGCTCATATTAAACATATAATATGAAAATCTCATTAATAAAAATAAACAGTTCACTCAAAATAAATCCAACAGCGTACGAAAACAAAATCCCCATGAGACATCCTAATCAGAGCTCCTAACTCTAGACATCTCAAAGAAAAACATAAAAACATGAGCTAGGCGTCAAGCCACAGCCCATCACGACTCACCGATAGCAAATACTCAATCTTGCAAATCTACATCCACAAGGGATGAGGCAACAACAGTCACTAGAGGATAAGATATACATTCATTAATAAGAAATAATAAACAAGTGTAGTTCAGACAATATTCATATCAATAACACTATTCAAATACAACAAATTTGGCTATCCAAAATTCAAGGACATGTAACTCATAATCATATTCTCATACAAGTCTAACTACTCCATCATATCAACTCATCATTTACAATCATTCAATTCATACCCTCATCGATAAAGAATTATCAAGTCAATTAGGACAATTCATCATATCACATCTTCAATGCACACTTACCAATTAGATGCACAAATTCTCATCAACACATTAATACATAAGACTCATACTTATGCAATGTTCCTAAACGACTCTATATGTGTTTTACGATACCGTCACCGATACCATCTCCGAGTTCTAAAACCCCGAGTTATAAAACCCCGCAATGAATTCACCATACAATCACCAATGAAATCCCCGAGGTCTAAAACCCCGCAATGAAATCACCATACCATCTCCGGACTGACTTATGAATGCATGCATGATCATATATTCGACTCACATCAAGTACACATAAGACTCGACAACAACATCATCATCATCATTATCATATATTCTCACATGATTAAACATCGTCACTTATTAACATCATCACTTATCATATAAACTTTCATATGATCAAACATCGTCAGTTAAATACATAACATGTATCATCATCATTCAATCAAACATCATCATCACTTCATCACTTAGCATATAGCATCATCATTTAATCACATATCATCATCACTTAAATCACATTTCATGATTAAACCAACATTCTACATCGTCATCATTAATTCCCTTTCAAAGTCAGAATACATCATCAATCACATCAGCATAGGCATCTAGCATACTTGCATACATTTCACAACTCAAAATAAAACTCCAAGATTACTTCATAATTCATCCATTTCTTCTTAATTAAATCAATTCAATCAAGTTTCATGCAAGCAAGCATCATCCATTCAATAAATTACCAAACAACATCAAAATAACACGAAAGGGTTGTCCAGGGATATCCGAAAACATCCCTCGAAGGACAAAACACGCAGAACGGCAGATGTTGTATCTGCCTAACTCGCCATGGCGAGATTCCACTCGCCGAGCGAGTTGCACCAGTTCTGGGTAACCAGAACTGGGTTTTTCCCTTACGGGAATCCCCTAAATTTCCCTTACAGATATTAATCATGATCAATGCACTCAAATTGAACAATGATTACACAACAACGCATCAATTGATATGGATTTCACAAGGTTTTCGGTTAATTTTCAAAGTTCGTCTCAAAATCTCATTTTCACCAAAACTTAACAAACAAACAAACATACCCAGCTTAAATAACTTCATTCCAACATGTTTCACATCACTACATACACCTACTACAACTATTCCAACATCAATTTTCTCATTTTAACAACATCTTATTCATTTTCACTTAATTAAGTCATTTTCCCCAAAACACCAACAACAACAACTTATTTTACAACAAACCACACAATAAACATAGTTTCTTGCTCACAATCATAACCTTAACATTAACACATAGTAACAGCAGCAAATTAAGCAGATTCAGTTAAATAAGCACTTTTACCAAAATCACTTAATTCACAACTTATTCCACATAACTTCATAATTTCTCAAATAAATTACATACACATACTCATAATCAATTACATAATCACCAAACAACACTTAATCATCATATTAATCATCACAAACATCAAAATTCATCAAAGTATTAAATTAACGTAATGAAAAATGAAGTTTAAGATGAAGAAAGCATGAAATTATCAAGTTTTGACATGTTTAATTTAATCAATAAAAATGAGCACGAAAATCAGAACAATTCAGCAACAATTAATCATAAGCTACAACTCCCAAACATACCCCAAGCTTATTAAAACCAATTAATGAAGATAATCTTCCCATTTACCTTGATTCTTCACTTCTCTTACTAACCCACTTGAAATTGCTCTTCTCTCAAGCTTTCCTCTTCACCAAGTTTCTCTTGCATTCTCTCTCTACCTCTCTCTAGGTTTGTGAATAATGAATGACCTAAATTCATTAACACTACAATGTTTCTTTATATACTAATGGGCTTAGTTAAACTCTTTAGTGGATTTAGTTATTTCTAACTCACAATTATTTTCTCTACACAATTACTTCACTTAAACCTCTCACATTTACTAATTACCACAACTCTCTCTAAATTCAAATTTTAAACTTCTAACATATTACAATTATGCCACTCGCCCCAAAATTTCTAAAATACCTTTCAACTTCCAAAATTCACCAAAACAAACAATTAAGCACACATAAAATAATAAATAAATAAAATATGAAAATCGGGTTGTTACAACTCTACCCCCCTAAAAGATTTTCTGACCTCGGAAATTACCTGAAGGAAACAACTCTGGATACGACTCCTTCATCTTACTCTCCAACTCCCAGGTTATGCTCTTTCCCGTAGGACCTCCCCAAATCACCTTCACCAAAATGATCTCATTCCCACGCAACTGCTTAACCTCTCGTCCTTCAATATTCAACGACCTCGTCTCAACGGTCAAATTCTCTCTTACTTACAAATCATCCACTTGAATAACATGAGACGAATCATACACATACTTCCTCAACTGAGACACATGAAACACATCATGAAGATTCGACAACGACGGCGGTAACGCAATCTGATACGCTACAGCTCCAACCCTCTCCACTATCTGATAAGGTCCAACAAAACGTGGAGTCAACTTCATTGACTTCAAAGCTCTACCGACACCCGTAACTGGATTCACTCTCAAAAACACATGATCTCTGACTTGAAACTCAATGTCCTTCTTCCTCTTATCATGATAACTCTTCTGCCTACTTTGAGATGCCTTCATCTTCTCCTGAATCATCTTAACTTTCTCTGTAGTCTGCTGAACTACCTCCGGTCCAATCAAAGAACTCTCACCCAACTCAAACCAACACAACGGCGTTCTACATCTCCTACCGTACAACGCTTCAAAAGGTGCCATACCAATACTTGAATGAAAACTGTTGTTGTAAGTAAATTCAATCAACGGTAAACATTCACTCCAACTTACACCTTGCTCCAAAACACAAGCTCTCAACAAATCTTCCAAAGATTGAATAGTCCTCTCCGACTGACCATCAGTTTGAGGATGATAAGCAGAACTAAATCTCAACTTAGCTCCCAAAGCTTCTTGCAAACTCTGCCAAAACTTAGACGTGAGCCTCGGATCTTTATCCGACAGAATGCTAGAAGGAATATCATGCAACTTCACAATCTGCTCAATGTAAATCTCCGACAACTTATCCAAAGACATAATAACCTTGGCAGGAATAAAATGCGCTGATTTCGTCATTCGGTCGACGATCAACCAAATCAAATCATAACCCTCCGCGGTCTTCGGCAAACTACTCACAAAATCCATAGAAATGTTATCCCACTTCCACTCCAGCACAAACAACGGTTGCATCACTCCAGACGGCTTCTGATGTTCCACCTTGGACTTCTGACAAACCAAACAAGCATAAACAAACTCAGCAATGTCCTTCTTCATTCCTGGCCACCAAAAAAACTTCTTCAGATCTGGATACATCTTCGTCGCTCCAGGATGAATACTCAAACTACTCCGATGACCTTCTTCCAAAATCTTGCTTTTTAGCTCAGGTACATCCGGCACACAAACTCGACCACGAAATCTCAGAACTCCACTCTCATCCAATCTAAAGTCTTCCTTTTTGCCTTGTTTAACCAACACCAAACAATCCACAAGTTGTAAATCCACTCTCTGACCCTCCTTGATCTCTTCAAGAATGTTACTCGTCAGCTTCAACATCCCTAACTTCACACCATTCGGAGTAAGCTCACTCACCAAACTCAGATCTTGAAACTGTTCAATTAACACTACAAGAAATCAGCCTTTTAGAGACCGAATATTCGGTCGCTACATCATCAAAATCAGTCACTAACAGATTTAGTGACCGAAATAGTGACCAGAAAAAAGAGTTGCTAATTCGCTGGTCGCTAATCCTTTGTGACCGAAACAGCGACTGGTTTTTAGCGACCGACTTTGCAACTAATATTAGAGACCGATTTAGACACCAATTTAATGCTTCCGACTATAGTGACCAACTTTGTGACTGAGTTTAGCGACAGAATTATTGACTGATTTTTCGAGACTGAATTTGTCACCAACATTGGTGACTGACTTTGTGACCGATTTTATCAATCTGTAAAATAATTAGTAACTAAATCAGTCTCTAATTTATTTTGTGTAAAAAAAAATATAATTTGTCAAAATATGACTTTACATCTATTTGTATATTAATATCATACATAACAAGATATACATTTATATCTTAAACTCAAACCAACCGTATACACAATAAAATAGGCCTTAGCCAATTGGTAGTATGATATTACATTAACTTAGAAACTAACTTTATCAAGAAATACAAAAAAAAAAAATGAACCAAACTGCATATATTCTTAAATAGTTGGAATTCTTGGATCTCCATTTTTTTTTCTTGCATCCATAACTCTAATTTTATTCTTGAGCACCACCTGCCAATATCAAGCAACTTGACGTCATAATATACACACTTAAGATACTTAAATATAAGAAAGAGACAATAAAATTCAATGAACATATTGTCTCTCCCAAGTCTGTTGAGCTTGGACTTACTTGGACAAACATTAATGTTTCAAAGGGACTTTGAAATTACTTGTTTCAAACATTAATGTTACATGGAGATGATTGACTAAGTTACCGAGAAGCCAATTTTTTGGATCTCTCCTCGTCTTGGCGAAGCTTGACTCCATGAGAAACATCGGCTGCACGTGACAGGTCAGGAGCAACCCCAGTTGTGTGGCTGGAAGTATATGATATAGGGGAAGCAGCAGGAGAACAAGCCGGAGGATGCTCAGTCACAATGGACGGTGAAGGTGAGGATACTTCACAGTAAAAGCAAGGTGTCTTGGCAGTTGCTGGGGATATTGGAGAATAAGAGGGAGCATGATATGGTGAAATTAATGGCTCAGAGTGATCAGTTAACTGTGGGGATGGAGCAGGAGCAGGAGCAGGAGCAGGTGGGTAAGCATGTAGTGTATTCTTTAGTAAAGAAGATAACCTGATTTCTCTGACTTGGCCAAAAACTACGTTATTAAGGCCAAGATTGTTTCCAACAGTGTGTTTTACTGTTTGAGCTATTTGTTTCAATCTTTGTGGCAAAAGGCTCTCAAACCCTCGCATAACTGAAGCCTGCACTACTACAGGACAAGCTACTGTTGAGCCGCGTGCATTTGTTATTTGCACATACACATTCTGCAATGCCAAACAATAATGCAAATGCTTGTTATATCAATCTGTGAATAGACTTAAATCCAACTTCTAAAATTTCAATTTCATTTGCTCAAGGTATTAAACATAGTAATTTACTCGTTCTTAATCAACTCTCGATTTAGGCTATGCTAGTTTGATTAGGCAAAGAGAAAATTTTAAATTTGAAAACTAATAAAATTACATGAAAAATAAGAATGTAGATGATGGCAATGCATCTGGACTTTTTATTATTGAAAATTGTTTTCCACCCACTCAAAAAGGTACACCCTTAAATATCTATTGTCTCTCCCTATTCTTGTGGAGAACTCAATAAGCTATTGTCCCTTAAATATCTAGTTATTAACCAATAGAGAACTAGTTTTTTAATCTTTGACCAAAAAAACAACAATAAATAATGAATCTTTCTTGTGGAATAAACTTCAACAGCCTTTATTCTTTAAGTTAAAAATTAGAAATTCGGCTTTCTTTGTTCCTTCCATGAATATTTCAGAAAATTGTTAACAAAATATAAAAAAACCAGAGAAGAAAATTTTGTTTTGATTAAATTCTATCTGATTTTGAGAGAAGTCAGAAATGTATTACAACTTTAAGGTTTTGACTTTTGAGTGAAGTGGCACTTATAAAACCCAAATTGCAATTCTCAAAATAATAAATGAAACAGGTTATGAGACTGCACCTCATCAGACTTCAGATGCAATCCAAACTTCAATTCTTCCTCAAAGTCATCAAACTTATCCAGGACTTCAGATATGAAATGATGAAGAGTAAAATTAAACAGAACCTCGCGTATCTGCCAAATAGAAACAGACTGCACTGGTATTACAGTCAACCCAAAAGATATGGAAACGGTTGTAAGCTCATTAGCAGAGGAGGACCCAAAAGATATGACTGTTTCCAGTCTTTAGAAATTCCCACACATCTTCTATTCCATGAACACGAGCTTCAACAAGTGTCGGGACTTGTTGTGTTACTTCTGCAACTTGCTTCATCTCCAACCTAAGTGGAAAATAGTTTTGCTGGTCAGTGATATCTTTGAAGTGACAATACATTTCATGCATGTATGTGGGTAGATATATTAGGTAGGAAAAAAACTGGAGACTACATTAATTAGCTTAGCAGCTATATGAAAATTCAGTTCAAACGCAGAACCATTTGAAAAACTATGCAAGTCATATATACATCATACTTAGAACCATGAAATGAAACTACACATCATACTTAGACTGCATTCTTCTTTCTTATAATAGTTGAGCATATTATCGTGCATGAGGTAAAATCGTTCAAATCAACTCTAGTCTAATATCAAAGATGTGAGACGACCTGACTTTCCATTTATCAAAGTGGATCATCATTCTCTTATCATTCTTATTATGTCGAACCGTAAGGGGACTATGGTTCCACATTCATAGCCAACATGCTGCTTTCCTGCTACATGAGACTGAGTTCTTTCTGCAGCATCATTTGCCACAAGAAAAGAACCACATACCTCACAGAGTGCCATCTTCTTCTCCTGAAGCATTAACACTTTTTCATTTTGAGGTTGTGTTAAGACTGCCTTCTCAGTATTAAGTGTCTCCACCTGAAAGAAAAATATCCCGCGAAAAAATAAATTCACGAGAATCAGTAACGGATATTTCAAATATAAATCTTCACAAGTTCATTTCTATGATTGGGGTCATAGAAACTTAACAAATCATCAATAGTATACAGGAACAAGGTGTAGCATCATCTTTAGCACCTTTCTCATAAGAGCTTCAGCTTCATCAACCTTCCCAGCTTCACCAAGAGACTCAACTTGTTCCAGAAGGTTCTTTATTTTCTCCTCCAGGACAGACAACTGTTCAGATTTTTCAGCTGTCAGTGGTGGCGGTGGTGGTAGCTCCACCTCTTGATTAAGACGTTCCCGTCCACGTTTTACTCTTCTATCCAAGTCCATCACCTGTGATTATTACCAGAAAATATGAAGAACATCAGCATACAAGCAAAGGTCAACTGCTTTTAATGTAGAGTGAGGATGGCAACAGATAGGTGACCTACCAATTTCTCACAAAATTGAGCAAGATCGGCTTCAAATTTAGGTACGTACGCATCATGCCTTGGGGAGTTCTCAAAACTGAAGTCAACAGAACAGTAAAACTAATTAAATCTGAAACTCAGTTACACAATTATGGGAAATCAAAAAACAATTTACTGGCATTTATGCTTTATTTATCGGCATAACTGCAGGAACTACACGGACCATATTATCATAGGCATATGTAGTTATCAACCATACATGACAAAGTAAAATATGCAAAGGATACGAAACTTTAAAAGGGAAGCAATATTGGCACGGTGCACCTTTAATGGTATTTGAACAAATGACCATAGCCTTAAATGAACCATGAGTCATGAAATTGACATTTGAATTCAATATGGTAACATACACTCAAAAGGGTTACTAAAAAAATTAGGGTCTACTTACGGTGCTTCTAAAAGCACCACAACACTAAGATAGCTTAATCACATAGATAGAAGAGCAACAGCAATGACATTTTTGTAATAGATGCACATGTGAAGCCTCAGTGGCTGAGTCAACAATTAAAAAAAAATCAAAATTACATCTTCATGAAGACATGTCTAAAACGCAGAAGCATATTAGTTTTCTGACAGTAATCAGGAATAATTGCAACATGAAAACAGAAGCATCACACAACACATCACCAGAAATCTCAAACTATAAGTTATTAATGAATAAATATATGTGCTTACTTTTCTTTCAACTTGGGGTCATGTATTTTGGGGCAAGGTCCTGCATCAGTTTAGACACGTCACAGTTAATAAGATCTTTAGAGTTGAAGAGGAAATTGCACAAGAGTATCATTCTGTTTCATGTAGTCAATCCCGGGTAGCGGGATCTCGGAGATTGATAATTTTATGGAGAAACTACATGAATAATATAAAGTATAAACAAACAGAAAAGAATAAATTGTTGAATTGAGTGACTGACCGAGATCACTGCGCGTGTTGACGAAGAGATCGTGAGGGCAAAAGCGAACCATATAGAATCCACAAACTTCCTTATCGTCCCAACTCACTTCCTTATACTCATCATCAAATTTTGACCTTAGATCTGTGACACATTAAAAAGATTTCCTCTAATTCTGGACCTTCTCAATCAAGAACGTTTTGGGAACTTATCTGAGTATAGATTCGTTTTGTTTATGAGAAACAGAACCACATATCGATTTGTATGGCCGTGAATCATGGTGGAGAAAAGGAATCGATAGAAAATTCATGGTGGAGAGGATCTGGGTTTGTGGTTGATTTAGGGTCACGATTCTGAATAAAGGAGGTTTTGAGTGAGGGTTCTAGGGTCTTTGAGTTCAGAATCAAGAAGATTTGAGAAAGAATAGGAAAGGTTCTCATTGAGGGTTTAGATCCGTGAGTTTTGTTTTCCTAAAAATTAGAGTAGATTGGAACAAAATTGTGAAGGAGAAAAGTTTAATTTTATTATTTAATAAAGCTGGAAAAAAGAATAAAATAAAAGTATAGCTTTTGGAATTACTAAACCGATTAGTGACCGATTTATCCATCACCAAATCAGTCTCTAAAATAATTTGCGACTAATTTAGCGACTCGAGAAAATTTGGTTATGAAGAAAAATATACGGTCTCCAATTCGGTCTCCACAGTGACTAAATTATTTTGGTCGCTAAATCGGTCACTAATGGCGAGTTTTCTAGTAGTGTAACTCTACCTCTTTCACCATAAGCGCCAACATGTGTAATGACTTCCTACTCAAAGCATCTGTTACCACATTCTCCTTACCGGGATGGTAACTCAACTCAAAATGATAATCCTTAAAGATTTCCATCCAACGTCTCTGCCTCATATTCAACTCCTTCTGACTGAACAAATACTTCAAACTCTTATGATCACTAAACACTTCAAACTTCGAACCAAAGAGATAATGCCTCCAAATCTTAAGCGCAAACACCACTGCCGCTAACTCCAAATCATGGGTCGGATAATTCTTCTCATGAACTTTCAACTGCCTCGATGCACACGCCACCACTTGACCATTCTGCATAAGCACACCGCCTAAACCCATCTTCGAAGCATCACAATACACAACAAAAGGATCCTTCGCACTCGGCAAAACCAAAACAGGCACAGTCGTCAACCTCTTCTTCAACTCTTGGAAACTCTTTTCACACTTCGAATCCCACACAAAAGCTTGGCCCTTACGAGTCAACTGCATCAACGGCAAAGCCAACTTCGAAAATCCTTCAATAAACTGTTGGAACAAAATGTATGAACAAGTCCCTTTTGAGTTTTGATGATAACAAAGTGTTAAAAATAAAATTGGATATGCTAATACTTGTTCTAAGTGTGCAGGACCATATATTTAATTGTTGTATCTAATGGTGGTTCTGAAAGATCAAGTTAAGAGCAGAAGGAAAATATTGAAAGCAACACAGAGTAAGAGGTATCATTGTGGACTCTCTGCCTCACAATGAATACTTGAAGCTGAGTGATAAAGCTACTGGAAAGGCCATCTTCACATCCTTATGCTCTAACTATGAAGGAAACAAGAAAGTTAGAGAAGCCAAGGCTAATCTTCTGGTTCAACAGTATGAGTTGTTCAAGATGAAGGAGAATGAAAACATTGAGATTATGTTCTCAAGGTTTCAGACTCTGGTATCTAGACTTCAGATTCTTAAAAAGAGTTACTCAACTGCTGACCATGTGAACAAGATCCTCAGAAGTCTGCCATCTAAATGGAGACCTAAAGTAACTGCCAATGAGGAAGCTAAAGATCTAAATACTCTTAGTATTGAAGATCTTATCAGCTCTCTCAAAGTGCATGAACTAGGACTCAATGAAGATGAACCTGTTAGAAAGTCCAAGTCTATTGCACTTAAATCTAAAGGAAAGTCATCAAAAGCTCTAAAAGCTATAGAATCTGATGAAGAATCTCCTGAGGCAAGTTCTAAAGAAGATTCAGAAGCTGAGGAGCTAGCAATGCTTTCTAAAAGGTTTCAGTACTTGATGAAGAGACAAAAGAAATCCTCTAACAGGAGCAGTAACTTCAAAGGAACTGGTTCCAAGAAGGAAGATCAGAAGGGTTGCTCCAACTGCAAAAAGACTGGTCATTTCATAGCTGACTGTACTGAGCTACAGAAGGAAAAATCAAAGGAGAAATCCAAGAAGACCAGCTCAAAATCAAGCAACTTCAGAAACAAGCTCAAGAAAAGTCTTATGGCAACATGGGATGATCTTGATAATGAATCTGAATCTGAAAAGGATGATGAAGAAGCTAACCTAGCTCTTGTGGCAACAACATCTTCTAATACAGAGTCAGGTTCAGACTCTGAGGATGAATATGAGGTATATTCTGAACTTACTCATTCTGAGCTTGTTGATACAATTAAGGATCTTATGAACCATCTCAGAAGCAAATTAATTCAAATAAAATCTTTGAAAAAGAAATATAACTTGTTGTCTGATGAGAATCTCCAACTTCACAATCATATCAATGAGATTGATGAAGAAGTTAGAGAACTCAGAGAAATGGCTTATAAGAAACCTGATGAAGTTCCAAGTGAGCAAGAAATTGCACTTCAGGAGTTAATCCTAACTGGAATCAATAGAAGTAAGGTTGCTTCTATGATTTACAATATTAACAGAAACAGAGGAGAAGGTATTGGTTTAAAAAATGATCCATTTAATCATTCAAAAGAAACAAACCTACCATCCTGTTCTGGAGATATTATGAAAGGCACTGAGGTGTGTTTTGTATCTGCATCTAACATTTATGAGAAACTGAATTTATCAGAAACTGAGATTGCTGAAATTGAAGTTCTGAACAACTCAGAATCTAAAACTTCTGAACCTAAGGAAAAGATGAAGGCAAAATCAAAAACCTTGCCAAAATCTAAGTCAAAAGGTTCTAAGTCTAAGACTATGAGGAGAACAGACTTTAAATCTGAAAAGTTTCAAAGTCTGAAGAGGTCAGAACCTAAGACAAGCAAGTCTCAGACTCTGAAAAATTCAGACTCACATTTTCAAAAGAATGTGTTTGCAAAATCTTCAAAAGATAAGAAACCAGTGTATGCAAAACCTTTTAAATCTCAGAATGTCAGACAAAAGGTACAAAAGAAGCCATATCCTTTCAGAACTAACCAAAGAGGACCCATAAAGATATGGGTACCTAAGTCTGAAATCATTTCTATTGTAGATATGCTTAAAAGCCAAAGAAAAGGAGAAGTCATGGTACCTGGACAGTGGTTGCTCGCGTCACATGACATGATAAAAGTCTATGTTCCAAACCCTGACCATGAAAGAGGGAGGAACTGTGGGATTTGGAGGAAACCAAAAAGGCAAGATCATTGGTACTGGTAAGATAGGTAATTCTTCCATTTCCATTAATAATGTTTGGTTGGTATATGGACTTAGACATAACCTTAGCATAAGTCAATTTTGTGACAGTGGTTATGATGTCTTGTTTTATAAGAACACTTGCACTGTAATCAACAACAAAGATAAATTTGTTGTGTTCAAGGGAAAGAGAAAGAACAATGTGTATACGATTGATTTTTCAGAACTGGTTGATCAGAAGGTAGTTTGTCTTCTATCAGTGAGTGATGAGAAATGGGTATGGCACAAAAGGTTGGGACATGCTAACTGGAGACTCATCTCTAAGCTTAGCAAGTTACAACTGGTCAGAGGCTTACCAGACATTGACTATCACTCAGATGCTCTTTGTGGAGCATGCCAGAAAGGAAAAATTGCTAAAACTTCTTTTAAATGCAAAAACATTGTTTCTACCTCCAAACCCTTAGAACAACTTCACATTGATCTGTTTGGTCCTGTTGGCACAACATCAATCAATGGGAAGAAGTAGGGATTGGTAATTGTTGATAATTACAGTAGGTGGACTTTGGTTAAATTCCTCAGAACCAAGAATGAAACATATGATGTGTTCAACAACTTATGCAAGCAAGTACAAACTGAAAATGAATTGAAAATTTTGAAAGTTAGAAGTGATCATGGTGGTGAATTTGAGAATGAACCTTTTGAAACTTATTGTGAAGAACATGGTGTAGTACCCCAATTTTGTCCTAAGTCTTTTAAAACAAAATCAAAGAGAGGAAAAAAGTCAAAGTCAACCAAAGTCAACAAAAAGTCAACATTTCAAAAATGATGACTTCGCACTGCGAAGTCTGCGATTTTTCTGCAGATTTTTGGTTTCTTTGATTTAATTCCAGATTTTGTTGCACATCATTTGCATAATTATTTTAGTCAGTATTCATGGCTATTTGGGCCAAGCAAAACCAGAATTGAGAGACTTGCCATTAATGCCTAGGAAAGAAGCTTTTTCTTCCAACCTAGCATGTGACAAGCAAGTGGGCTTGCCCTTGGGCAGCTCTTGTCCCTCCCAAGTGACCTGTTAACCACCCCAAGGTTGCCAGCCACCTGCTTGAAGTCTTTCTTCCTGCTTGCTCCCCCAAAACCAGTCAAACCCAGCTGGTTTTGTACTTGAAAAAGTCATGATTGCTTGCCCTGTTTTTTGCAGCAACTTTTCACCTCTCACACCAGCCACATATGTAGCCTTTTGCATCCCCCAATCTCTGCACATCACAGTGCACGTTTTTATTGATCAACCATTGAGATTGCAAGGATTGATCCCCAAGCTTGGCCAATTGCAATCCAGCCATGTTTCTCATCATTTCTATCCCAAGGACCATTAAATTTGTGGCTGAAATCAGTCAAACCTTTAACCCTTGGCACAAGGCAGAGTTGCCTCTATCCATTAGCATTAAATGCAAAGCAAAATAGCCTGAATTTAGCCCACAAATCAGCTAGGTCCTATGGATTTTCATCATTACATGAGATTGCATTTTGGCCTATAAATAGAGATGCAAGGCAAGAGGAAATGCAGCATGAATTAAGCAGTTAATACAGCAATTCAAAGAGCAATTACACACAAAGAAACACTACTCAAACAACCAGAGAAAACCAATCAAACACAAAGCATTGCAAAGTTCAAAGTTCATCACAAATATCCAAAACCTTTGCAAGAACCTTCAACCAATTCAAATCCATTGCAGCTGGAGCTTTGCTAAGGATCTCTGTAAGTTTCTAAGCCTTTGTCTTGCATTTTTAATTGTGTTTGCATAGCAATTTTGGTCCAAAACCCTTTTGTTCTAAAAACCCCTTTTGAATTTCAAAAGAAATCCCAAGGTTTTCAAAACATCAAAACTGGTTTGTCCAGCCCTTTTCATTGCAAAAACTCAAATCTTTTCACTCTCCTAAAAGGTCCTGAGTGTGTTCAGAAGTTGTTTCTGAACAAGAGTTCAGAAACAGCTTCTGAACTCAAAAATTCGCATTGTTCGCAGTGCGAAGTCATGGTCGCAGAGCGACCATGACAGAACTCAGAATCTGAGTTTAGGCTCCCAAATGGCCAATTTTTGAAGTTCTAGCCCAAGAGCTCAGAACCTAGGAGTTTTAAAACTCATTTTTTTTCAAACCAGTTCAAGGATTTTGCGTAATAGTGGAAAATTCGCAAGTTCGGGTAACACTTTTGTGGATAACTTGCAAGACAAGTTATGTTCCCAACCTTTCAAAACAACTAGAGCAAACAAGCTATGTTCATCACTTTCAAATCCAAACTTGAACAATAAACATTGTTCATGATTTTCAAAACCCAAACGTGAACATACGCCGAATTTGTTCGCTTTTCAAAATCGTTCGCAAAACGAGCCGAACTTGTGCGTTTTCTTACAAAATTGTCAAAACCTCTTCATTTTGGGTTTCAAACCAAATGTTTTGATATACTTTGGGATTTCCAAAGAAATTCAACCAAAAACTTGAATGAAAAAGGGATGGTGTGACGTATGTCTCTCCGTTGCCCCGATTGTACGAATGCGTGACGTATGTCTCGTCGTTCGGACAATCGTCATTCCTTTTTCAACGTATCCGACCCTAACCAAACCAAATCTTGGCCCCTTGTGGTCAATCCGGACCTTTTGGTCCCCCGTGGCCATTAGATTCAATCCCCCGACTCGTTTGAGTCACCCCGGTCAATGATCGACTCAATTGAGTCCATTGCACCTCTTTTGGTCCCAACGCGACCAAATCGAACCCTCTTACCCAACGGACATGTTTTACCTATTCTAAGCGCGATTCGTAAACAAACGCTTAAGCCTCCCATGCGCGAGCATACAAGCTATACGCTTAAGTCTCCCATCCGCGAGCTACGTTTAATCGCAAGAATACGGTCAAAACATCGTTCATTTAAAATTAACCAACATATGTACGTTTTTCTACCAAAGAACTACGTACGCTTTGAATTCTCCGACTACCGGGAGATACGTAGGAGCAAGATCGACATCTTGTCAAGCGCAATAATAAAAAACTTTCTTTTTACCTTTTCGTTTGTTTTCATCTCTTTCTCCCCCCTTTTATTTATATTTTGACATAGATAAGCATGCGCGCAAAATATTTAAAAAAACAATTTAAGCTTTAGCCAAATAGAAGGTTCCCGTTGAGTACAACGGACGTGAGGGGTGCTAATACCTTCCCCTTGCGTAATCGACTCCCGAACCCGACAATGGTTGCGATGACCAGTCCTTTTCCTCATCGTCAAGGATTTTATTATCGTTTCCCTTTCAAACAAAAAACTTAAGGGTTTATCAACGTTCCCTTTACACAAAAACTTTGGTGGCGACTTCACAAGGCCCTCCGAGCATTCGCGGACGTCCTCGGAGGATTTGCGCGTTTTTTAAACGAGGTGCGCACAGCTGGCGTCCACTGGGGAACACTTTTTCCACTAGCGAGTCAAGCCTAACCTATTTGGCTTTTAAAGCCAATTGTTTTTATTTTATTTGCGCGCCATGCTTTTATTTTATTCATTTTATATCATTCCTATGCTTTATGTTTATAATTGCTTCATTTTGCTTTATATTCATATCATATATATCAAATGCGGGGGTTACTTGAGTGATGTTACTCCACATTATTCGGGTTAATGCCGGACGTGTGAGGCTCTCTACCCGAGCTTGAGAAAAAACTAAGTTAGAAGGAGGTTGTGAGCGGAAGCCCGCGTTGACGTATGTCCGTGAGGTAGGATGCCCAACCCCGCTTAGAGGAGATTTTCACGTGGAATTAATTGAAGTCATGTCGACGTATGTCCATAGACAACCCTAATTCCATGTGAGATCTATGACTCTAGGGACCTCTTCTTAGGAAATTCCACCTTTAGAGCCTACACGCGAGGATGGGGGGAAATTCCGAACCTCCACATATCACCCATTCGCATTCACTCATGTTTGTTACATTGTGTTTTATTTTATCAGGGGCAATCAACAATTTTTTTGTTATTACTTGTTTTTTTTATGCATAATCATAGTTGGGGATAGGAATGGCCAATGTGTTGAGAGGTAGCAAATTTTTCAAAATTCAAGTACTTCGCAGTGCGAAAGTACTTCGCAGTGCGAAGTACGCGAATTTTGTCAGCTCAGTTTTCAAAAGGCTGACCCTTCATTTACTCCCTCTCAACCACCCATTTCCACTATCCTTTTATCCAACTGTTTTTCTTCTTTTCTTTAAACTCTTAAAGCTAAAAAAAAAAAAACAGCATTTTTTGTGCCATAACAAAAAAAATCTCAAATCTAAAAAAAAGAAAGGGTGAGCATACCCATTTGTGAATCTTCCCTCCATTAATTTCGTGTTATTCTATTTAGAACCAACTACCAGGTATGATTTCCTTTCTCTTTTCCTCTGTTCATCTCTAATTCGCATTACAACTGTTTGGGGTTTTTAGGGTTTCTAATTTTGAAGTTCCCATTTTAGAGTTTAAGTTCATAATAAGCTGCATTTAGTCCCTAGTTTGCTGTATTAGGTTGAGATTTAGTAAGCATGCAGTATGGGTAGCTAAAACCAACCTTTTTCTTTCAATTTCCAAGTTGTTTTAAAAACCCATTTGAAAAAAAAAATTTGAAAGAAGGAGAGTTGTTAAGAGTTTCTTTTTGATACCCAGCCTTGATTCTAAGTTCGTTTATCTACATGCATTGGATTTTAGAGAGGAGCTTAGACCAGGGGTATGGGTTAGATTTCTGGGGTTTTTGCTGTCATGGTCGCAGAGCAAAGTTCAACTTCGCACTGCGACCGTTTCTGGGCAACCCAGAATTGTTCGAACACCTTCGCACTACGAACGTGCCTTCGCAGTGCGACTGTAGCAGAAACAGAACCTATGTTTTTCTCATTCTTTCCTTCCAATTCCATTTGTTTCACCTCATATCACTTTTAATCACTTGCAATCATACTGACTTTGTCTTTTTTCTTGTAGATGGCACCAAGACCAGCAGGAAAACGCTCGAGGGGTGAAGCATCGGGATCTAGACCCCAAGGGGGATTCGACGCCTCTCGCTTCCTAAGTCTCCGGAACCAAGAGAGGTACGAAGAGCTTCTCGGCAGGACGTTCTGGCCTGAGAGACAGTTCATCATAGGCGAGCAGGGCACCTGGCGAGAGTTGGCCCGGTTGATAAACCAACGCTGGTGGGGAGTTTTGGTGAACCCTCCGCTAAAACTCAATTATGACATAATCCGGGAATTTTACGCGAACGCCATTCCCGTGGATCCGGAGGGAGAGTTCACATATCAGACCATGGTGCGTGGTCGGATCATTAGATTCGATCGCGACGCCATCAATACTTATCTCCAAAACCCCTTCCAATTAGAAAATGATGAACTTTGTGCTTTCCATAAACACCAAAACCGTGGTAATTGGAACCACGATCTCTACGCCCAGACCATCTTCCAATCCGGAAAGGGCTATGAGCTCAATGCGGCTGGGCAGCCCACAAAAGCCCTCAAGAACAACCTCACCACCTATGCTCAGGTCATCTTCCACCTTATAGTCCACAATATAAAACCGAAGAGCCATACCTCCTCCACCACCTTGGACGTGACCCCCCTAATCTACTATATCCTCACCAGTAAACAAGTAGATGTGGCCAGGGCAATCTGTCAAGAGATTAAGATAGTGGTCGAGATTGGCATCAAGCCACCGGCCAAGAAGATGTGCCCGCTTGCCTTCCCGGGTCTTATCATGGGACTCTGCCGGGAAGCCCGAGTAGCCATCCCTCCTCATGTGTCTGAGACCATAAAGAACCCAATCACAGATGAGTATATCTCCAGACACTGCACAGGGAGGAGAGCGGCGAGGGTACAGCAGCCACGGCCTAGACCTCCACCAGCATCAGGGGATCATCACACTTGCACTTTCATATTGGAGCAGAATGCTTCCACCCATCGATACATGACCATGATGCATGATACCATGTATCGCCTTCAGAGGCAGCTGGGTAGGCCGACAGATCCCGACGATCAGATACCGACACCCGAGATGTTCGCAGCTCACGGTCGTTGGCCCGGGGATATGCCAGAGTATTCAGAGGCTGGAGGCAGTGGTGCAGCGGCCGGAGGCCAGGGAGGAGATGATGAGGATGAGGATGACGAGGATGAGGAGACTGAGGATGATGAGGCTTTCACTCCTTGAGTGGCCCCTTTTTTTTTTATGCTTTCTCATGTTTTTGTTGTTTATGTTCATGCTATTTTTCTCGTACACTCTTTAGAGGCTTTCTATGTTTGATACTTTGTAGCTATATTGGTACTCTTGTTTTGTTATTCGAGTACTTTTGCTTTTATTGCCTAGCCTTTGCATCATCATCATGCCTGCTTAATTTTAATATGCGTAAATGTCGAAATTTTGTTATGATCATTGGTAATGTGAATTTGACAAATCTTCCCGCAACGGATTAAGCCAAAGTTAATTTGATTTAACCATGGACGATTGGCGATGATGAAATTTGATTAATTTTCGCAAAGCTAAAATGCATGTTCCTATTTTTTTTCCATGATTGAACTTGAAAGGAGAATACGTATTCCGTACCAAGTTATACCATACAATTTGCGTTATTAATATGTTTGTTCTATGAACCATTTAGAACCAGCCAGATGTGAGGAACCCTCAAAAATCATCATAACACATACGCAGGAGACCGGCATTTTTGTTTAACTCGATCTTTTTATGTTAAATCTGAATTTTCTTTTTTAATTGCATAAAAGCATTGACATGATCAAGGCATTTGTTTGAATACGAGAGAAAACAATCAACCACAAATAGCCCACCCTGTGAGAAGTGAGTATTTGTTAAAACCCTTCGAGCCTAACAAATCAGAATTGTTAACTATGAACTGCTAACTTTCATAAGCTCAACTGCTTAATGAGATTGCCGGAGTTTGTAAAAAAAAATATTTTCAGTTCATAGTTAAATCATCACTGAATTCTGATAATTTCCCTTCAAATTTTGAACCCTTAACCATCATGATTAGTGTCCCTTGCCAAAAGAGGAAGGAACATTCAATTAGGGTATCATACTGAAATAAGTTGAGGAGAAAAAGGGAGGTTGTGAAAGTCAAGCAACAATGAATTTCTTAATTGATCTTGACAACCAAAGAAAAAAAAGAAGGAAAGAAAAGCAAACCAAGAAAAAGAAAAGAGAAAAGAAAAGGAAAGATCGACAAAAAATCCAAGAGTTGTCAGGATCAAAAGGAAAGCCTTTGTGAATCACCAAAATGGTGATTTGAACAAGAAAAGGTAAGTTAGAAAGAATGTCCCTCCTTACTTGGCCATTTGAATTCAATTTCCCCACATATGACATTTCTTGTGTAACCCAGCCAAATTACAACCCTTAAAGACCTTTTGATCATTGCTTTTATGTTTTTAAGGAACAATAATTGGATGGACACATAACTCGATCGGAATGTTAGCAAACTTGCCGGATGAGTGTTCAATACCCCTCACATTATTATTCAATCTGTTCATTTACTTAAATGAGTGATAGGTTGGTTCATTGATAGACATGTTATTAATTTGAACTGTACGATATGATTTTGTGTGTGGTATTTATTTCAAATTTTTCAGTACAATCTCGGAATAATGGGGGCATTAAAATTGCATGCGCAAATTTCATATGAACCAACCATCAAAGCCCGACCTCGCTCGACATCCAACTATCAAAGCCCGACCTCGCTCGGCATCCAAACAATAAAGCCCAGTATTCATTGGCACCCAACAAAGGGCCCAATTTGCGTCAGCACCCACAATTTTAAACCAAAACCCGCCTATGCCCGGGGCACAACTCATTCAAAAAGCCCAACCATGCTTGGCACTCTCCCTACAATTCACAAAGAGCCCAGTTATCATTGACATTCCTCAATCACCCAACAAAAGGCCCAATTGGCATCAGCAATCCCAAACACGATTAAAGGAGCCACACCTTAGGGGCAGGTCACCTCCCCATTAACAAAATTCTTCCCAAGCGAAGTCTTTTACTCTTGTCAAAATTTCCCATTATGAGTGTAAAAATATATATATATATATATATATATATATATATATATATATATATATATATATATTTCCAAAAAAAAAAATTTTACGTGGAATCTTTTATGTTTTTGAATAAATAATAACAAGCGCATTTTCTCTGAATGAGTACTTAAAAGCGTGCATCAATATCTATCCATAGAGTAGATAAACCTCGCAGACCAAACACGGTTAATTGCTAAAGGGATTTCTGATCATCGGTGAATCAAAAAGGAATATCCCCGTCGAATCAAGAGCCTGAAGGGACGATTTAAACAAGACTGGCCAACCAAAGCACAAACATCCCAGCAGAATCATCAGTTCTGCTCCCCAACAGATGGGCATGGTTTGCCCAGCGCATTAACAATCCCCACGAGGTATTTATCCTTTATCAATTATCACGGTCTTACCCCGTCCATATTCAAATGTATCCCCTGGGACATCATCCTCACGAGGATTACCGAGTGTTTATAATGTTTATACCGGTCCATCTTTTTACCTTGCCGGTCTAATCTCATCTCATCGAGTTTATCAGTCATACAAGAGGAACAAGTTCCCCAGTCAAGACACCCCAAACATCCAAACATCAACCAAGGCTGGATATCAATCATGCTTCCAAAATGATCCTTATATCCCCATGAGGCCCAAACCTTATTGACATTCCCCAGGGAGTCTCGAACCAAAACAAAAAGTCCAATCATCATTGGCAATCACAAACACAAATCCCCAGGAAAAGCCCGACATTGCTCGGCATCCAATCATAACTCCCAGCATTCAACATGCATCCCACATATCATGCATAACATAATTCATGCATCATGTCAACATCATTCACGCATGCATATCCAAATCATTCATACACATGCATTTCATATTCATGTCATGCATCCTCCACGAGGATTCTCCAGTGAGTATCACATATTCACCAGCATCCATCAAACAGTTAAGTAAGTGTTCCCCAGTGAACCTCCTTCACAAACTGTCCCCAATTCCCCAGCGGGAACCCTTGATTGAGTCTAGCTCATATCATATTGCATTGCATATCATACTGCATAAAATAACATGAAGCATGTCATGCATCATATAATCATGTTTCCCTTTTCAACAATCTAAGTACTAGCCATGCCTAGAGACGATTACATTATCCCTACAGTGGTAGATCCTATTTCCCCAGTTAAGCCTAGGCACCTATTCAGGCGACGACTTTTTCAAATCTAATCACCTAATTAGGTGATAATCATTCCAGTGACGATCCTTTATCTTTTCCAGATTAAGGCCATCTGTTTAGGTGACGATTCTTTATCTTTGTCCGATCAGATCACCTGTTTAGGTGGCGATCTTTTTACCTTTTGAGCGTTCATACACATCTCGTAGGCTTTACCTTTTCGAGCGTTCATACACGTCTCGCAAAAGTTTTTCTTTCACCTTTCGAGCGTTCATACACGTCTCGTAGGCTTTTCACCTTTCGAGCGTTCATACACGTCTCGTAGGCTTTACCTTTTCGAGCGTTCATACACGTCTCGCAAAAGTTTTTCTTTTACCTTTCGAGCGTTCATACACGTCTCGTAGGCTTTACCTTTTCGAGCGTTCATACACGTCTCGTAGGCCTTTTACCTTTTCAAGCGTTCATACACGTCTCGCAAAAGTTTTTCTTTTACCTTTCGAGCGTTCATACACGTCTCGTAGGCCTTTTCCCTTGCGAACGTTCATACACGTTTTGTAAGTCTTTTATTTTCGAGCGTTCATACACGTCTCGCAGATTGAAATCACCTGATTAGGTGACAATCTTTTTCTCTTCAGATCTAATCGCCTAACCCTTTGAGCGTTCTTACACGTCTCAAATGTTTAAGTGACGATCTTTTACCTTGCTTTCGTAACGCGAAGGACAAAATTCGGGTCCTTCTTTTACTTAATTGATCTTCGCAAAGAGTTCATGAGATGCCATCGGCGCTCACACACTCTATGCAAAGACACAATTAAGTAGGGGCAGCTGTAGTACCCCAATTTTGTCCTAAGCCTTTTAAAACAAAATCAAAAAAAAATCAAAGAGAGAAAAAAAGTCAAAGTCAACCAAAGTCAACAAAAAGTCAACATTTCAAAAATGATGACTTCGCACTGCGAAGTCTGCGATTTTTCTGCAGATTTTTGGTTTCTTTGATTTAATTCCAGATTTTGTTGCACATCATTTGCATAATTATTTTAGTCAGCATTCATGGCTATTTGGGCCAAGCAAAACCAGAATTGAGAGACTTGCCATTAATGCCTAGGAAAGAAGCTTTTTCTTCCAACCTAGCATGTGACAAGCAAGTGGGCTTGCCCTTGGGCAGCTCTTGTCCCTCCCAAGTGACCTGTTAACCACCCCAAGGTTGCCAGCCACCTGCTTGAAGTCTTTCTTCCTGCTTGCTCCCCCAAAACCAGTCAAACCCAGCTGGTTTTGTACTTGAAAAAGTCATGATTGCTTGCCCTGTTTTTTGCAGCAACTTTTCACCTCTCACACCAGCCACATATGTAGCCTTTTGCATCCCCCAATCTCTGCACATCACAGTGCACGTTTTTATTGATCAACCATTGAGATTGCAAGGATTGATCCCCAAGCTTGGCCAATTGCAATCCAGCCATGTTTCTCATCATTTCTATCCCAAGGACCATTAAATTTGTGACTGAAATCAGTCAAACCTTTAACCCTTGGCACAAGGCAGAGTTGCCTCTATCCATTAGCATTAAATGCAAAGCAAAATAGCCTGAATTTAGCCCACAAATCAGCTAGGTCCTATGGATTTTCATCATTACATGAGATTGCATTTTGGCCTATAAATAGAGATGCAAGGCAAGAGGAAATGCAGCATGAATTAAGCAGTTAATACAGCAATTCAAAGAGCAATTACACACAAAGAAACACTACTCAAACAACCAGAGAAAACCAATCAAACACAAAGCATTGCAAAGTTCAAAGTTCATCACAAATATCCAAAACCTTTGCAAGAACCTTCAACCAATTCAAATCCATTGCAGCTGGAGCTTTGCTAAGGATCTCTGTAAGTTTCTAAGCCTTTGTCTTGCATTTTTAATTGTGTTTGCATAGCAATTTTGGTCCAAAACCCTTTTGTTCTAAAAACCCCTTTTGAATTTCAAAAGAAATCCCAAGGTTTTCAAAACATCAAAACTGGTTTGTCCAGCCCTTTTCATTGCAAAAACTCAAATCTTTTCACTCTCCTAAAAGGTCCTGAGTGTGTTCAGAAGTTGTTTCTGAACAACAGTTCAGAAACAGCTTCTGAACTCAAAAATTCGCATTGTTCGCAGTGCGAAGTCATGGTCGCAGAGCGACCATGACAGAACTCAGAATCTGAGTTTAGGCTCCCAAATGGCCAATTTTTGAGGTTCTAGCCCAAGAGCTCAGAACCTAGGAGTTTTAAAACTCATTTTTTTTCAAACCAGTTCAAGGATTTTGCGTAATAGTGGAAAATTCGCAAGTTCGGGTAACACTTTTGTGGATAACTTGCAAGACAAGTTATGTTCCCAACCTTTCAAAACAACTAGAGCAAACAAGCTATGTTCATCACTTTCAAATCCAAACTTGAACAATAAACATTGTTCATGATTTTCAAAACCCAAACGTGAACATACGCCGAATTTGTTCGCTTTTCAAAATCGTTCGCAAAACGAGCCGAACTTGTGCGTTTTCTAACAAAATTGTCAAAACCTCTTCATTTTGGGTTTCAAACCAAATGTTTTGATATACTTTGGGATTTCCAAAGAAATTCAACCAAAAACTTGAATGAAAAAGGGATGGTGTGACGTATGTCTCTCCGTTGCCCCGATTGTACGAATGCGTGACGTATGTCTCGTCGTTCGGACAATCGTCATTCCTTTTTCAACGTATCCGACCCTAACCAAACCAAATCTTGGCCCCTTGTGGTCAATCCGGACCTTTTGGTCCCCCGTGGCCATTAGATTCAATCCCCCGACTCGTTTGAGTCACCCCGGTCAATGATCGACTCAATTGAGTCCATTGCACCTCTTTTGGTCCCAACGCGACCAAATCGAACCCTCTTACCCAACGGACATGTTTTACCTATTCTAAGCGCGATTCATAAACAAACGCTTAAGCCTCCCATGCGCGAGCATACAAGCTATACGCTTAAGTCTCCCATCCGCGAGCTACGTTTAATCGCAAGAATACGGTCAAAACATCGTTCATTTAAAATTAACCAACATATGTACGTTTTTCTACCAAAGAACTACGTACGCTTTGAATTCTCCGACTACCGGGAGATACGTAGGAGCAAGATCGACATCTTGTCAAGCGCAATAATAAAAAACTTTCTTTTTCCCTTTTCGTTTGTTTTCATCTCTTTCTCCCCCCTTTTATTTATATTTTGACATAGATAAGCATGCGCGCAAAATATTTAAAAAAACAATTTAAGCTTTAGCCAAATAGAAGGTTCCCGTTGAGTACAACGGACGTGAGGGGTGCTAATACCTTCCCCTTGCGTAATCGACTCCCGAACCCGACAATGGTTGCGATGACCAGTCCTTTTCCTCATCGTCAAGGATTTTATTATCGTTTCCCTTTCAAACAAAAAACTTAAGGGTTTATCAACGTTCCCTTTACACAAAAACTTTGGTGGCGACTTCACAAGGCCCTCCGAGCATTCGCGGACGTCCTCGGAGGATTTGCGCGTTTTTTAAACGAGGTGCGCACACATGGAATCCTCCATGAGTTCTCTTCTCCTAGGACTCCACAACAAATTGGAGTTGTAGAGAGAAAAAATAGATCTTTGCAAGAAATGGCCAGAACCATGATTCATGAATCTAACATTGCAAAGTATTTTTGGGCAGAAGCTGTTAACACAACATGTTATATTCAGAACATAATCTATATTAGACCAATTCTGAATAAAACAGCATATGAGTTATTCAAAGGAAGATAGCCAAGCATTTCTTATTTTCATCATTTTGGATGTACATGTTACATTCTAAACAATAAAGTCTATCTAAAGAAATTTGATGCTAAGGCTCACAAGGGTATCTTTTTAGGATACTCTGAGAGATCTAAAGCATACATAGTGTATAATTCTAAAACACATGTTGTTGAAGAATCAATGCACATTAGATTTGATAAAAAGAAGCCTGATAATAAAATATCAGAGCTAATTGAGAGTTTTGCAGATATTCAGCTTTCAGAGGGTACTTCAGAACCTGATCAGATTTCTGATTCTGAAGAAAGTTCAGAAGCTGAAAATCTTCCAGAAGCTGAAAATCCTCCAGATGTTGAAAACCTCTCAGAAGCTGACACTCCTCCTAAAGCTAGTCAACATCAAGATATTTCTGAACAAGGTCTTAATGAATCTCAAGAAGCAAATCCACCCAGAAACACCTTCAAATACAAGTCTTCACAACCTGAAGAGTTAATCATTGGAAACAAGGATAGTCCAAGAAAGACCAGATCAGCATTCAGACAGAATGACTCTTTGCTATGATTACTGTCAATGATTGAACCTACAACAGTTGATGAAGCACTTGCAGATGATGGATGGATTGTGGCTATGCAAGAAGACCTCAATCAGTTTCAAAGAAATGATGTTTAGGATTTAGTTGCAAAACCAAATCACAAGAACATTATTGGAACAAAATGGGTGTTCAGCAACAAACTAAACGAACAAGGAGAGGTCGTCAGAAACAAAGCTAGACTTGTTGCTCAAGGCTACAGTCAACAGGAAGGAATTGATTACACTGAAACATTTGCTCCAATTGCAAGATTGGAAGCAATCAGGTTACTTCTTTCCTATGCAGTAAATCATTATATCATTTTATATCAAATGGATGTTAAGAGTGCTTTTCTAAATGGAGTCAACTCTGAAGAAGTGTATGTCAAACAACCTCCTGGTTTTGAAGATTTAAAACATCCAGACTTTGTTTTTAAGCTTAATAAATCACTATATGGTCTGAAACAAGCTCCCAGAGCTTGGTATGAGAGACTAAGTAATTTCTTACTTAAAAATGATTTTGTAAGAGGACAAGTTGACACTACACTGTTCAGAAAGACACTTAAGAAAGACATCTTAATTGTTCAAATATATGTGGATGATATTATATTTGGTTCTACTAATGCCACTCTTTGCAAGGAATTCTCTAAGTTAATGCAGGATGAATTTGAAATGAGCATGATGGGAGAATTGAAGTTCTTTCTTGGAATTCAAATCAACCAATGCAAAGATGGAGTGTATGTTCATCAATCAAAATATACAAAGGAGCTTCTGAAGAAATTCAAGCTTGAGGATTGTAAATTGATGACAACACCAATGCATCCCACCTGCAACTTAAGTAAAGAAAACACAGGCTCAAAGGTAGATCAGAAGTTGTACAGAGGTATGATTGGTTCTCTGTTGTACTTAACAGCTTCTAAACCAGATATTTTATTCAGTGTATGCTTATGTGCAAGATTCCAATCAAATCCTAGAGAATCTCATATGACTGCTGTCAAGAGAATCTTCAGGTATTTGAAAGGTACAACTAATCTTGGACTTCTGTATAAGAAATCCTTAGATTACAAGTTGGTTGGATTCTGTGATGCTGATTATGCTAGTGATAGGATTGAAAGAAAATCAACCAGAGGAAATTGTCAATTCCTTGGTGAGAATCTGATATCCTGGGCCAGTAAAAGACAATCAACTATTGCATTGTCAACAACAGAAATAGAATACATCTCAGCTGCAAGTTGTTGCACACAACTACTCTGGATGAAACATTAGTTGGAAGACTATCAGATTCATGAAAATAGCATACCTATCTTTTGTGATAATATTGCTGCTATTTGTTTGTCTAAAAATCCTATTCTACATTCAAGAGCCAAGCACATTGAAATTAAACATCATTTTATCAGAGATTATATTCAGAAGGGTGTTTTGGATATTCAATTCATTGATACTGATCATCAGTGGTTGATATATTTACAAAACCCCTAGCAGAAGATAGATTTGATTTTATTAAAAAGAATCTGAACATGCATTTCATCTCTGAAAAATTTGCTTGACTCTGAATAGAAACTGAGAATCTGAAGTACATCAGAAGCTAAGACTTATTAGAAGCTCACTTTGAGAGTCTGAAGAAAGTTCAGCTTCTGAAGTCATCAGAGTCTGAGTTTCAGAATCTGAATTTTTGGCTTCTAATACAACTCATTGTAAGTGGACACTTTACACGTGGCCCACTAATGAGAGTGAATCTGAACAGTAGTCTGATACGTGGTCTGAATCTGCTGGGTAATAACTGTAGGGCAGTGATGAGTTAGTTTTGAAAGTTGTACTTTTCACCCCCTATCATCATCAATGTGCAGTTGTGTTTAATGTTTTTTGTCTGCTTTCAATTTCTGAATCGTTTCAACAAAATACACTTAATCACTCTCACACTTTAACATTCACATCCTACACGTTCATCTTTCTATCAAAAAATCTTCCTTTTCAAAACCTCCTTAGAACCATAAAACCTCAATCCTTCAGAATCAAATGGCTAGTTCATCATCTTCTTCTCAGAAACTTGTGTTGGATATTTGAATGTTGGCTACATGTTTGGTAAAATCAAATTGTGCAAGCAATGCGTCTTCAGAAGCTAATTTGGGTCTTCAGAAGCTGGATACTGGATTTCAGAAGCTGGTACTGTTCATCAGAAGCTGAACTGGTCTTCAGACGCTGGTAATGTTCATCAGACGCTGTACTGGTCATCAGACGCACTGTTCAGACGTTGACTATTGTTGACCTTCAGAAGCTGCTGTTCAGACGTTGACTTTGGTTGACCTTCAGAAGCTGCATTTTCAGAAGCATGTTTTCTGCGTCTGAATTATGTTAAATCTTTCACAGTATCTTTTGAAGATTTAATTGAAGATTTATCCAAGCTTCATTTCTAGAAGGAAGTATTTTTGCGCAAGATTTTTTCTGAAGATTTGTTTCAGTTATTCGTGAATATATTTTCAAAGAAATCTTTGGAAAATATATTTCTGAATAAATAAGAGCTTCTATTTGCTTCTAAAGAATTTTGGGATTATATCTTTGAAGGATTTGGTTCAGAATTATGTGTGCTGCTGAAGATTATTTAAGGAGGACGATGCATTTGAAGACTTGACTGAGAAAAACCAGAAGTTGTCATTGAAAAGAGTCTTAGTGTTTTTTGAGTCTGTGAGTTGTTGCTCTGTTTTGTACACCACTCATCTGTTAGAGTTGGTTTAGTTTGTTTGAGTTGTAATTCACTTAAAGCTTTTAAGCACGAGTGATGTCTTTGATGTTTTGAAGTATGACTTCGTATTTGTTTGTTTAAGTGTCTGATAATCACTGGGTTGTGATTACTTGATTGGGAAGTAAGTGGGTTCTTATATCTAGGAGTTCATAGGTAGAAGTCTATACGGGTAGTGATTAAGTGATAAGGCTGGAAAAACAGGGGCTGTGTCTTGAGTATTAAAATTAATACTACTTAGTGGATTTTCTTCCTGGATTGGTATCCTCTAGATGTAGGTGAAGTTTGCACCGAACTGGGTTAACAAATAACTGTGTTCTTTATCTTCTGTCTGTTTTATTTTCTACTTCTGAACTGCTATTTTCCAGACTCTGTTTTTTAGTTCAGAACAAGTACCTGCCAGAATTTCAATTGACATCAGAGCAGACACCCTGCCTGTATTTGGGTGAGCTCCAGGGAAGATATTTTCTGGCTTTATGGAGAAAGAAGGAGGATTTGGTAACAGGCCACCTCTGTTGGATGGTTCCAACTATGATTATTGGAAATCACGCATGAGTGCTTTCCTGAAATCAATAGATAGCAAAACCTGGAAAGCAGTTATGAAAGGTTGGGAACATCCTTTTGTGACTAACAAAGATGGTAAGAAGACAGCTGTATTGAAACCAGAGGAAGAATGGTCAAAGGATGAAGATGATTTGTCTCTTGCAAACTCCAAAGCTTTGAATGCAATATTCAATGGAGTGGACAAGAACATGTTCAGACTGATCAAGCAGTGCAATATAGCTAAGGATGCTTGGGAGATTCTCAAGACTACTCATGAAGGCACATCAAAGGTAAAATTGTCCAGACTTCAGCTTCTCACCACTAAATTTAAAAATCTCAAAATGTTGGAGGATGAGAACATACAAGATTTTTATATGAATGTTATGGAAATGGCCAACTCATTTGAGTCTCTTGGAGAAAGAATATCTGATGAGAAACTTGTGAGAAAGATCCTCAGATCCATACCTAAGAGATTTGATATGAAGGTGACTGCAATTGAGGAAGCACATGACATCTCCAACATGAAGGTTGAGGAATTAATAGGGTCTCTTCAGAACTTTGAAATTGAGGATACACTGCAGTTTGTCTCAGAGGTATCTCAACATGAAGCTATACATAAGTGGTTGTCAGAAGTGGTCAAGAGTATGGAAAGTGTAGAATTCAGAAGAGACCCCTCAAGACAATTTCCTGGTAGTTCTTCATCAGTAGTAGAAGCAGCTCCTGAAGTTCCTGAGATTCTGAAATATGGACTTCAGAACTCATTTCTAGGCAAGGCTGCTTTGAAGCCTCTGAACTTTGAAGCTTTGAAATTGGAACTGGGAGAGCCTATGCTGAAGCACATGGTTTATCAGATGCAAGTAGAATTAGTTTCACAAAGGGCAAGGCAAGATGCATTGCAGAGCAAGATTCAAGATCTGAGTGCCAAGCAGGATGTCATGGCAAAACAACAAGCAATTATGGCAGAACAACAAGTTCAGATTTTGTCAAGTCAAGAAGAAATGAAGTCTGGGATTAGTGCCATTTCGGAGCTTCTGAAGAAACCTCCACAAGCTTATAATGCATACCCTAGTCTTTAGTTTTAAACTTGCTTCTGAATTATGTTAATTTGTCTTGTTTCTGAACATCTTTTGCTTCTGAATGAACTGTTTATGTATGTTCTGATATGTTTGCTCTGATACTTATCACTCGTATCTCATTATCTTCTCTCTCTTTGATGTCTTTCTTGTTTAAACTTTTTGTTGATGACAAAAGGGGGAGTAAGTTTACAAGTATTTCAGGCTCTGGGCCAAGTCAGAATAAGTTAATTTTTTTTAATTAATTAACTTAGGAGAACATCTTCTCATCTCTTAGCCTCTGATTATTTTTTTTTTCTGTGAGATAATTCTGAGTGATTTTTTACTTTTTGATTTAAACTGAATTTAATTAACCTGGATAAGACTCAGGGGGAGCTTACAAACCTCACCTTGTGGATTATCAGACTCAGGGGGGCTTACAAACCTCAGACCCTGAAGTCAACTTGTTAATTAAATTAACAACAATTTTCTATTAATACTTGTGTTTGTCGTCATCAAAAAGGGGGAGATTGTTGGAACAAAATGTATGAACAAGTCCCTTTTGAGTTTTGATGATAACAAAGTGTTAAAAAGAAAATTGGATATGCTAATACTTATTCTAAGTGTGCAGGACCATACATTTAAAATTATGTATCTAATAGTGGTTCTGAAAGATCAAGTTAAGAGCAAAGGAAAATATTGAAGCTTGGGTATCAAGTCAGAATCTGAAGACTGGAGTCTGAAGTTCAGAGTCTGAAGTCTGAAGTCTGAAGGAAACTCAGAAGTCAACTACTGTCACTGTCAAAAGTACATAGTACGACAAGACCTCTGCAAAAATCTCAGAGTCAGAACCTGCTCTGAAACTTTGTCTCCCTGGACGAAACATTTGATCCATTTTAAGAAAAGGATTCAAACGTTATTCTTCTGCTACGCATACCAAATCAAGGAACAAATCAACGTTGGTTGAAGCTTCAATTCAAACAACTCTATTGATGATCTGGCACCTTCTCAACGTCTATCTATCCCTATAAAAGGACTGAAGACTTGAAGAAGAAATAAACAAGACTCTACAATTTTGAAAGTGTCAATACTCTGTCAAATTCACTACCCATCAATAACTTAGAAATTCTTTCAAACTTTCTCATCTTAGAATTTCTTAAGTATAGAGTCTGAAAACTGTGTTGTATTCTGTGAACACCACTGATAGTATATCAAGTGTTCAACTCAAACATATTTATCTGTAATTCTGTTTGATTAGAAGTCTCTTGCTTTTGTGCTTGAGCAATTAGAAGTCTCTTGCTTCTGTGCTTGAGCAATCAGAAGTCTCTTGCTTGTGTGCTTGAGCAATTAGAAGTCTCTTACTGTATGTTTGAGCATTAGGAAGTTTCTTGCTTGTGTGCTTGAGCATTTGTAACTATTTGGATTATAGTGAAAAATCTCTTGTAAGTAACAAGGGGATTGGACTACTTCCGGGTTATGGAAGGAACCAGGATAATTGCTTGTGTCTTTCTCTCTCTCTCTCTCATTTACTTTTAATCCGCTGCATCTAACTCTGAAAATTAGCTTCAGACTCTGATCCCAATCACAAGCTGAACTAACTCAAGTTTTTGAGAAAGAAAAAGCCAACACAATTCAACCCCCCTTCTTGTGTTTTTCTCACCTTCATAAACCTCCGATAATAACTGGCCAAACCCAAAAAGCTTCTAATATCAAAAACCGACTTCGGCGTCTCCCACTACAACACCGCATCCACCTTCGATGGATCGACTGCTATTCCACCTCTAGAAATAACATGACAAAGAAAACTCACTTCTCGCAGCCAGAACTCACACTTCGACAACTTGGCATACAACTTCTTCTCTCTCAAAGTATGCAACACGATCCTCAAATGTTCCACATGCTCTTCTTCAGACTTCGAATACACCAAGATATCGTTTATAAACACCACCACAAACTGATCCAAATAAGGATGGAAAATTCTATTCATGTATTCCATGAATACACCAGGTGCATTAGTCACACCAAAGGGCATCACAGAATACTCATAGTGTCCATACCTCGTTCGAAACGCAGTCTTAGACACATCCTCCGACTTCACTCGTATATGGTGATATCCGGATCTCAAATCAATCTTACTAAACACTTCAGCACCAACCAACTAATCCAACAAATCATCTATCCTTGGAAGAGGATACTTGTTCTTAATCGTCACCTTGTTCAACTGTCGATAATCCACACACAGTCACATTGGCGCTCCCCACGACGAAACACTAGGCCTGATGAACTTCTTCTCTAACAAATCTTCCAACTGTTTCTTCAGCTCACCCAACTCAGAATCAGACATCCGATACGGCGGCACCGATATAGGACTAGTTCCAGGTACAACATCGATCACAAACTCTACTTCCCTCTCCGACGGTAAGTCGGTAATGTCATCTGGAAAAACATCCGCAAACTCATTCACTACCGGCAAATCACCAACTTGGACTTCACTCTCAACCTTCAACGAAGCCAACATCACAAACACTTGAGCCGTTCCGTCCAACGACGCTCCTACTTGCCTCGCAGACAAAAACTTCCCTACATCACGCTCCTCCGGCTTAGGAAAAGTCACATTCTTGGTTAAACAGTTAATGTTAACACCAAAAGTTAACAACCAATCCATTCCAAAAATCACATCCATATGCTCCAAAGGCAAACAAACTAAATTCAGCTTAAAATCCACATCGCCAAAATTCATAGGACAACCAACACAAACCAAGGAAGTAGTCACCGAGCCATTAGTTGGGGTATCAATGACCATTCCTCTCGACATAGGGGACAAAACTAAATTCAACCTCTTAGCACAATTAAGCGAAATGAAGGATGTGTCGCACCAGTATCAATAATAGCAAGCAAAGGAGTGTTGTTAATAAAACATATACCTCTGATCAAATTATTTGGCTCAGCTCCTTCCTCCACACTCAATGCAAAAACATTCCCGCTCGCCTTCTCTTTCTTCGGCTTAGTACACTTGGTACTAATGTGACCTGCTTCCCCGCAGCTATAGCATACCACCTCTTTGCCCTTGCACTCAAAAGCTTTATGCCCCACCTTCCCACACTTAAAGCAAGCCATAGAAGTGCCTTTGCAATCAACTGCCCTATGACCAGCTACTCTGCACTTGAAACACTTCATGTCACCTCCACCTTGGGTAGCTCCACCACTAGCATTCTTCTTCCCTTTGTCTCCACCATAAGGCTTCCCACGATCACTCCCCTTCCCCTTCTTCTCATTCAAGCTTTTGTAATAACTTGACTTAGCCTTGCTATCCTCGTCAAGTATATGGCACTTGTTCACCAAAGTGGAAAACACCCAAATCTCCTGGTAACCGATAAGCATCTTAATCTTCGGACGAAGACCACTTTCAAACTTAATGCATTTAGATGCCTCCGCTCCAAACGCATTGTAATGCGGGAAAAAACGAGAAAGGCTCTCAAATTTTGCCGCATAATCTGCTACCGACAAATTCCCTTGCTTCAGCTCCAAAAATTCAATTTCCTTCTTACTTCGAACATCCTCCGGAAAATACTTTCCAAGAAACTCTTCCTTGAAGACTCCCCATGAAATCTCAACCCCAGTGGCATCCATCCTCTACTGAGTGTTCAACCACCAGAACTCAGCTTCCTCCGCAAGCATATGCGTAGCCAACCGCACCTTCTGAGCATCATTAGTGACCATCACTCTAAAAATCCTCTCGATCTCCATCATCCAAGACAGAGCTCCCTCAGGGTCGTGCCTTCCCTTGAACTTCGGCGGCTGGTTCCTCAATAAACGGTCTAAACGCAACTCATCGGCTCCTCCCTTCTGATTGTGATGAACGTGAGCAGTAGCATTAACTTGAGCTAGTTCCTGTGCCATTGCGGTCATCGCCTCGGCAATCGCAGCATCGTTTCTACCGGCCATCTTTCCTCTACACAACAACAAGCACCACCTAGTTAGACAAGAAAAGCATTGACAGTATATACACATACATGTCGCATACAACAGGACAATCACCAAGTGTTAGCTCGGACTAGACCAACCTGCTCTGATACCAAATTATAAAGACCCCGATCCCCGAGACTACTAATCAATGATAAATAAACATATAACATGCAATCAAAATCTTACATTTCTTCATATAGCTCATATTAAACATATAATATGAAAATCTCATTAATAAAAATAAACATATCACAACGGAATATCTCAACTTACATATAATCATCTCGGCTCATCTAAAAACATCTCAAAATAATACATAAGTATTTGGATCATAAAGATCACTCAAAATAAATTCAACAGAGTATGAAAACAAAATCCCCATGAGACATCCTAATCAGAGCTTCTAACTTTAGACATCTCCAAGCAAAGCATAAAAACATGAGCTAGGCGTCAAGCCACAGCTCATCACGACTCACCGATAGCAAATACTCAATCTTGCAAATCTACATCCACAAGGGAAGAGACAACAACAATCACTGAAGGGTAAGATATACATTCATTAATAAGGAATAATAAACAAGTGTAGTTCAGACAACATTCATATCAACAACACTATTCAAATATAACAAATTTGGTTATCCGAAATTCAAGGACATGTAACTCATAATCATATTTTCATACAAGTCTAACTACTCCATCATATCAACTCATCATTTATAATCATTCAATTCATACCCTCATCGATAAACAATTATCAAGTCAATTAGGACAATTTATCATATCACATCTTCAATGCACACTTACCAAATAGATGCACAAATTCTCATGAACACATTAATATATAAAACTCATACTTATGCAATGTTCCTAAACGACTCTATATGTGTTTTACGGTACCGCCACCGATAAACTCCCCGAGATCTAAAACCCTGCAATGAATTCACCGTACAATCACCGATGAAATTCCCGAGGTCTAAAACCCCGCAATGAAATCACCATACCATCTCCGGACTGACTTATGAATGCATGCATGATCATATATTCGACTCACATTAAGTACACATAAGACTCGACAACAACATCATCATCATCACTACCATATATTCTCATATGATTAAACATCGCCACTTATTAACATCATCCCTTATCATATAAACTTTCATATGATCAAACATCGTCACTTAAATACATAACATGTATCATCATCATCATTCAAACAAACATCATCATCACTTCATCACTTAGCATATAGCATCATCATTTAATCACATATCATCATCACTTAAGTCACATTTCATGATTAAACCAACATTCTACATCGCCATCATTAATTCCCTTTCAAAGTCTGAATACATCATCAATCACATCAGCATAGGCATCTAACATACTTGCATACATTTCACAACTCAAAATAAAACTCCAAGATTACTTCATAATTCATCCATTTCTTCTTAATTAAATCAATTTAATCAAGTTTCATGCAAGCAAGCATCATCCATTCAATAAATTACCAAACAGCATCAAAATAGCACGAAAGGGGTGTCCAGGGATGTCCGGAAACATCCCCCGAAGGACAAAACGCACAGAACGGAAGATGTTGTATCTACCTAACTCGCCATGGCGAGATTCCACTCGCCGACCGAGTTGCACCAGTTCTGGGTAACCAGAACTAGCTTTTTCCCTTACGGGAATCACCTAAATTTCACCCGAAAATCCCATTTTCCATTCCCCTTGACCCAAAATCAGGTTACATATATAAATCATGATCAATACACTCAAATTGAACAATGATTACACAACAACACATCAATTGATATGGATTGCACAAGGTTTTCGGTTCATTTTCAAAGTTCGTCTCTGTACTGGCAGTGAGTACAATACTTCTAGAAACTAGGGTTTCTGTGCTGTGTTTTGGTCATGCCTCGGGAATGGTCCCAAGGTTACTATTTGTAGCCTTTCCTGGGCCTACCCGGTCATGGTTTTGGGCCTAAATCGTAAAGGGCCAAAACCATGACTTGGGCGCCCTCGTCAGCTGCTGAGGGCGCCCCCAAAGGGTTATTTGTGATTGTCAAGTGGGCTCCCTGCCCTCTTGGAGGACGTCCAGCCCTATTTTAAGGGTTCACACCCTTGGCTTTGGGGTCTTAATTCCTGGATAGTGAGATCTACGGTTCACAGCCCAACAAGCACGAGTCTTGGTACAAGGCGAAGTGATTAAATTGTTTACAGGGGGTCTGTCTATGATCCTTTGCCCGGCAAGTGGGGCTTACTAGTCACGAAGCCATGAAAAAATTTTATGAATACTAGCCCAACGTGGGTGTTTAAACCCTGCGTGGGTACTAGCCCAACACGGATACTAACCCAACGTGGGTATTAGCTCCATGTTTTGTTTTGAGTACCTTAGTGGGCGGCATTGGCCCTACGAGAGTGTGGGCGCCAGCCCAACAGGAATATTTATGCTAGCCCAACAAGCACAAGTCTTGGTATAAGGCGAAGTGATTAAATAGCGTATATCTCGCCGCGTCCTTTAAACCACGTATTAAGGACGCCTCTTACTGGGATCCGACGGTTGGTGTGAGGCGACCGTTCGCTCTTGCTGACGTGTCCGAATCGTAGCGGTTCTCGGAAATCGTGCCAACTTAAGTGACGTCATCTGCGCGTTTCCCTAGGCTTTTTCGCTTTTAACTGAAACGGATCTACTTTCCCTTGTACTTTCAGATTCTCCTTATCCCTTTTTCTTCCTTTGTCTCCGTCCTTTCCTTCCTACTCGTTCTCTTTTTCTCGTTCAAGCGGTTGCGGTGTTCGTGGAGAAAATTGCAGCTTACTGTTTTACAGATCGTCCGGAGTACTCGTTCGCTTCTCAAGCCCTCCATTTGTCTAGATCCAGGTACCTTACTTGATCTCGTTCTTTTTGCTTTAACATCCGTAGTATGGTGAGAATTAGAGAGTGCGATGCGGCGGGTAGGGAGTTATCCCCAGCTAATTCAGAGGAGAGGTGTAGGTTGTGGGGGGAGAGCGTTAGGCATGCGAGACGCTCTGATGGAACCATGGATTGGGTGGTGTTCGATAAGGCCTACTATGGCCACTCCCTTGAGACGGAGTCTTCGAGTGGTTTGGACAGGGGTGAAGCGGGGAGTATTAGTGGAGATTCATCTGACGTTATTGTTCGTTCTGTTCGCCCAGGTCCGTTCTGTAGGAAGGGAATTTGTTACATGGCGTCTTCTAGTGATTCAGAACAAGAGAGTTTTGCCGACGAGGTGCTTCGTTCTGAGTCTGTGTATTTGGACTCGCAACGGGTGGCGTTTTTCCGGAGTAAGCTGCACGTGTCTTCTACGGGATTTGAGGAGGACGTGGTTTTGGAACCTTGCCGTCCGGGCGAGAAAGTGTGCGCACAGAGGCCGAAAAGTCTGAAGAGTGAGATGTTCCATATGTACACCGCTGTTTTTGAAGATCTGGGCGTGAAGTATCCCTTCACGCCCTTTGAAGTTGACATGCTCAACTGTCTCAATGTCGCGCCTTCTCAGCTGCAGCCGAATAGCTGGGCTTTTATCCGCGCCTTTGAGATACTTTGTGAGGGATTGGGCTTTCAGCCCTCGGTTGGGTCCTTTTTTACTTTCTATGGCACGAAGGGGGTGGATAAGCAGTCTTGGGTGTCTGTCAGTGCGCATCCTGGTAAGAGGCTATTTCCGCCCTACGCCTCTCATTACAAAAATTGGAGACAAACATTCCTTCGGGTTCGGGGGCGAAAAGGTTGTGAGGCGGCCGCCGTATGGGTGGACGGTAAGCTGAAGTTTCCCACATGTTGGACGAGTGCTCCGACGTCCATCATGGGTTTTGACTATGAGAAGTTGGACGCGTACGACCAGGGCGTCGTCTGTTTTTTGGATAAGATGTTGCCTATGAACATCCGGGAATTATTGAACAGGGAAGGTGACGTAGATAG
The DNA here is from genome assembly GCA_018208015.1 of Medicago ruthenica. Lineage (NCBI taxonomy): Eukaryota > Viridiplantae > Streptophyta > Magnoliopsida > Fabales > Fabaceae > Medicago > Medicago ruthenica. Next base: position 36,908,538 of record CM031378.1, read on the forward strand.
CCTAGACGAGTATTTACGTGAGTCACATTCATTTGCTCAAGCCTATGTTCTGTATTTATATTGTCTTGTTCTTGACCTTTCGCTTTATTTTTTGTAGAGGATATGGCGCCCATGACTGCGGCAGAGAGGAAAAGGTATCTCGAAGAGATGAAGGCGAAGAAGGCTGCTGAGGGAACGGCGACCACTGATCCCACGGGACTTATTACTCGTAAGCCAAAGAGGAAAGCCGATCACCCACCCGAAGTTCCAGCTGAGAGCCTTCCGGCGGCTCCGCGCGATAGGAGGTCGCCCGGGAAAGATAATAAAGGGAAGGCGGTTGCAGAGAAAAAAGGGAAGAAGACGCCCTCTCCTTCCCTGATTGGCGCCGTCAAAACCAGCAGCTCGGTGCTGTCCTTCTGGGACAAAGGTTTTGACTATGGTGCCTACGTGAAGGAGAGGCTGGTGTTCAATCCTGAGGATGCAGAGTCGGGAAGTCAGGGCGCTGTGCCTTTTATGATGAAGGATATGGGGATCCATTGTCTGAGGACTATGTTGCTTATAGACTCGGTTGACCGTAAGTATGAGGAAGTGGTGCAGAATGAGGAGGCCCTTCAAGCTACGGTGAGGGCGTTGGAGAAAGAGGTGGAGGAGGCCGGGAATGCTAGGGAGAAAGAGTTGCGGGAGGCTAGGGAGGCGGTGGCGCTTGAGTTTGAGAAACGCATCTCCGATCTGAAGATTGGTTATGCGGCAGATCTTGCTGGAAAGGACGGTGTCATCGCCAAGCTACAAAACGATGTCGCGGCTGGAACAGAAAGGGAGGCTCAACTCAAGGCCGAAGTTTCTGAAGCGAAGGGCGAGCTGGCTCTGAACTTTGATGCTGGCTTTGAAAGAGCCAAGGCACAATTTGCCCTCCTCCATCCTGGCGCCGATACCTCTGCTTTTGATCCTTTTAAAATTATTGTAGATGGCGTCCTAGTGGACGAACCCTAATTTTGTTGTTGTAATTTTAACTCCTTGACTTATTTTTAAATTCATTACTCTGCTTGGAATTTGTGTTCGTGATGTATCATTTTCGTTTTTAAACTTTTTATTTCCCTGCAAGCTTAAGCATTTTGGAAGGTCTCTCCTGGGCGGTGATTCTATTTGTTTCGCAACGGCGTCGACCGTTTTAGGCGTGTTTCTTTTTAGCGCTTGATGCCACAGGGTTCCTTTATAAGGTTTTCCCGACGATCTTGTGTTGTGCTCGCGACGTCTTAGAGCCCTCTTTGGGGTTAAGGAATTTTGGCGGCGATCTTATTTTCGTCTCGCGACGTCTTAGAGCCCTCTTGGGGGTTAAGAAATTAGGCGGCGATCTCGTTTTTCGGCTCGCGACGTCTTAGAGCCCTCTTGGGGGTTAAGGAATTAGGCGGCGATCTTGTTTTTCGGCTCGCGACGTCTTAGAGCCCTCTTGGGGGTTAAGGAATTAGGCGGCGATCTTGTTTTTCGGCTCGCGACGTCTTAGAGCCCTCTTGGGGATTAGGCGGCGATCTTGTTTTTCGGCTCGCGACGTCTTAGAGCCCTCTTGGGGGTTAAGGAATTAGGCGGCGATCTTGTTTTTCGGCTCGCGACGTCTTAGAGCCCTCTTGGGGGTTAAGGAATTAGGCGGCGATCTTATTTTAAGCTCACGACGTCTTAGAGCCCTGTCTTTAGGGTTAAGGGATTAGGTGGCTCTTTTCTTTGTAAGCTCACGACGTCTTAGAGCCCTGTCTTTTAGGGTTAAGGGATTAGGTGGCTCTTTTCTTTGTAAGCTCACGACGTCTTAGAGCCCTGTCTTTTAGGGTTAAGGGATTAGGTGGCTCTTTTCTTTATAAGCTCACGACGTCTTAGAGCCCTGTCTTTTAGGGTTAAGGGATTAGGTGGCTCTTTCTTTGTGGTTAACATATCATACGGCGAGCTCATTTGAGATTCGGCAATGGCGATCTGCTAAATGCAATGAAAGTAAGACGGACACGCAATATATATATATATATATGACATTAATAAAAAGCCGGGGCCTCATTAAAAACCCCCATTACTGCGGGGGGAAAAGAGTGCCCCTTACTGTCTTACTACTTAACTGTACAAAAAAGAAAGCGAATTTATAAGATAAAAAACGGTAAGAACTAAAGAGGCTTTGTCTTCCCTCCAGCTCGCCCTTGAGTTGTCATGGCGAGTTCCGTCCTGCGCTGCCCTCAATCTTTTTCATCATCCTGCGGTTAGCTGGTTCTGTCCATAATATCAGCTCCTTCTTAATTTCATCACATTCTACTTCTTCCTTCCTGGTCCTGAAAATTGGATTGGCCGGCTTTGGGCGAAGCGTCAGGAAAGGAGTACTCGTTTCCTCAACCTTCCTGGCCTCTCCGTGCTCTGCATTTTCTTCATCAGCATTGGCTCTCGAATTGACTGGCTTCAAGTGGGGTACCGAGAAGGGAGTACTTTCTTCCTCAACCCTCTCGATCTCCTCGGGCTCCGTATCCTCTTCTTCAACATTATTATTTTCTTCCTCGACCTTCTTGATTTCCTGGACATGAATTTCTTCTTCTAGGCTGGATACAATGAGGTTCACTCGGTGCACTTTTAGGTTACTGCTTCCTTTCTTCTCCTTCTGAATCTTCAAGCTATTGTGGTAACACTCTCGGGCTGCTCGCTGGTCTGCTCTAATGGTACCAACCCGCCCATCATCCAGCGGGTATTTCATGACGAGGAACTTGGTGGAAAGGTAGGCGTCGAGGGCGTTAAAGGCTGGGCGGCCTACGATGACATTGTAGGAACAGGGCGAGTTGACTACCAAGTATCTAATCCTGATGGTCTTAGCATTACTACCTGTACCGAATGTTGTTTTCAGCGTGACGTATCCCTGGACGTGCACATGTTCCCCTGTAAAGCCGGCCAGTATTCCTTTAAAAGGCTGCAACTGCTCTTCGTCTAGACCCATCTTCTCAAAAGCAGAATAATAGAGGATGTCTGCAGAACTGCCTGGATCAATCAACACCCTCTTGACGTCCCAGTTGAAGATTTGGACGGTGATGACCATGGGATCGTCATCGTGAGGAATTACCCCCCCACGGTCTTCACTTGAGAAAGTGATATCCACCTGGCGCTCTGATTCCTTCCTGGTGTGGTCATCAAGCAACATTATTTGTCTGACATACTTCTTCCGGGAGGTGCTGGACTCCCCGCCTCCTGCAAAACCGCCAGATATGGTGTTCAAGGTGTGGCGCTCTCCTTCTTTCGCCACTTCTTTTTCTCTCTGGGGGTCTTCGTGGGGGCGCCTGTCCTCTCCTCTACCTTCCTTCACATATCCCCTCAATCTGCCGTTCTGAATTAGCTTCTCTATTTCCCTTTTCAGATGTATACAATCGTCTGTAGTGTGTCCCTTGATGCGGTGATATTTGCACCAGGCATCCTTATCGTTCCCCATGATTGTTCCTCTCGGCGGCTGAGGCTCAAGGATGATTCTGGAGTGGCAAACTTCTCTCCAGATTTGTTCACGGCGGGTGTTGAGGGCCGTGAAGGATTCTGGAGGGGGTGGGCGCCTATCCTGACCCTGGCGTTTGTATGGCGCTCGGTCTCTGCTACTGGACGGGTAATAATTGCGCCGATGATCATATCCGTAGGGAGCACGCTCCCTGGAATCTCTTGCCTTCTTCTCGGCGTTACTTTCTTCCCCTTTTATATAACACTCTGCTCTAGACATGATTTCTTCCATGGAGTCTGCTGGTTTTTGTGCCAACGACTCATTGAACTGGCCGGCGCGGAGACCGTTCTGGAAGGCTCCCACAAACAACTCTTGGTTAGGGTTAATGACCTTGATGGTGGCGTCATTGTAGCGTGCAAGGTACTCGCGGAGAGTCTCGTTGGGTCCTTGACGGACGTTGAAAAGGCTGGTAGACGAGACTTTGCGGTGGCGGCTTGCTGAGAACTGGTGCGTTAACTTGCGCGTCATATCCTGGTAGCTGACGACGGAAAATCGAGGCAGGTTCATATACCACCTCAGGGCGGCGTCTTTAAGGGTCCCTGCTAACAACTTGCACTTGAGAGAATCGGCAGCACCGATGACGGCCATTTGAGTGTTGAAGGCGGTCACATGCTCCACTGGGTCGCTTTTTCCATCGAAGGAGGAAAGAGATGGCGGCTTGAAATTCTCTGGCACTGGTGCGTTCCAAACTTCGGCGGAAAGTGGTTGAGGGTCGGGGTCGGCCGATTCATCTTGCTGAGACCCATTTCCTTCGGCGTGTTGCTGCTGTTGGATGGTTTCCATGGTTGCTTGCAAGGCTTCATTGTGGTCGCGAAGCTGCTGGATCTGTTGTTGTAGAGCCTCTAAGGCCGCTGGGTCTGCCATCGCGCCGGCGACGACGGTAGTTTAAGTTTGTATGTTGAGTTTATGACTGGTGGTCAGAGATTCGCACCCTGAACCTCGAATCCCAGGTTTAGATCAGGGTTTTCCAAACAGACGAGGGTTGGTCGTTTGATGGAGTTAGGGGTAGGTCTAGGGTTGAATCACAGCGGATTCGAAGGCTTCGAGGTTGCTTCTGGGAGATATGGTGGATACACGGCGCTCTGATGGCTCTCAGGGGCCGTGGATCGATCGTTTTTCTCTGGGAGACGGTGGCTAGGTCAGTTTTACCGTAGCCCCACGGTGGGCGCCAACTGTACTGGCAGTGAGTACAATACTTCTAGAAACTAGGGTTTCTGTGCTGTGTTTTGGTCATGCCTCGGGAATGGTCCCAAGGTTACTATTTGTAGCCTTTCCTGGGCCTACCCGGTCATGGTTTTGGGCCTAAATCGTAAAGGGCCAAAACCATGACTTGGGCGCCCTCGTCAGCTGCTGAGGGCGCCCCCAAAGGGTTATTTGTGATTGTCAAGTGGGCTCCCTGCCCTCTTGGAGGACGTCCAGCCCTATTTTAAGGGTTCACACCCTTGGCTTTGGGGTCTTAATTCCTGGATAGTGAGATCTACGGTTCAGTCTCAAAATCCCATTTTCACCAAAACTTAACAAACAAACATACACAGCTTAAATAACTTCATTCCAACATGTTTCACATCACTACATACACCTACTACAACTATTCCAACAACAATTTTCTCATTTTAACAACAGCTTATTCATTTTCACTTAATTAAGTCATTTTCACCAAAACACCAACAACAACAACTTATTTCACAACAAACCACACAATAAACATAGTTTCTTGCTCACAATCATAACCTTAACATTAACACATAGTAACAACATCAAATTAAGAAGATTCAGTCAAATAAGCACTTTTACCAAAATTACTTAATTCACAACGTATTCCACATAACTTCATGATTTCTCAAACAAATTACATACTCATACTCATAATCAATTACATAATCACCAAACAACACTTAATCATCATATTAATCATCACAGACATCAAAATTCATCAAAGTATCAAATTAACATAATGAAAAATGAAGTTTAAGATGAAGAAAGCATGAAATTAAGTTTTGACATGCTTAATTTAATCAATAAAAATGAGCACGAAAATCACAACAATTCAACAACAATTAATAATAAGCTACAACTTCCAAACATACCCCAAGCTTATTAAAACCAATTAATGAAGATAATTTTCCCCCTTACCTTGATTCTTCACTTCTCTTGCTAACCCACTTGAAATTGCTCTTCTCTCAAGCTTTCATCTTCACCAAGTTTCTCTTGCTTTCTCTCTCTACCTCTCTCTAGGTTTGTGAATAATGAATGGCCTAAATTCATTAACACTACAATGTTTCTTTATATACTAATGGAGTTAGTTAAACTCTTTAGTGGACTTAGTTATTTCTAACTCAATTATTTTCTCTACACAATTACTTCACTTAAACCTCCCACATTTACTAATTACCACAACTCTCTCTAAATTCAAATTTTAAACTTCTAACATATTACAATTATGCCACTCTCCCCCAAATTACTAAAATACCCTTCAACTTCGACCAAAATAAACAATTAAGCACACATATAATAATAAATAAATAAAATACGAAAATCGGGCCAGAAGGGCCTTAGGCGAGCCCTTCAGGGGGTGCCGCCTTAAGAGAGCTTCTAGAAGCCTCTAGAACGCTCCAGAATGCTCTAAACGTGGCTTTGGGCCCAAGTTACTTGGGGCAAAGCCACGGGAAACCAAGCTCAAATATGGCTATAAATACCCACTTGAGAGACATTCTCAAGGCATCACTTAAATAGACTAAACCCTAGTTCTATAGATTGTACTCACTGCAAGTACAGTTGGCGCCCACCGTGTGGCCTCGGTAAAACTAACCTAGGCCGCACTCATAAACCCCAAAACCCCCTTCGATCGTCTCTCAAACGATGGCCGGCGAAGCTCAAACCGAAACCTTGATCGAAGCATTTACCAGGTTACATCTTTCTATATTACCCGCAGATCCATCATGCTGCCTCTTGATAAATTCAAAACAATCGACGAGGTCTCTTTTCTCGATGGGAATCCATGGTCTCTTTTCTCGATGCCAACAACAACGCCGAAGGACGGTCTTCTTTTTCATATCTTTCTTATTTTGTTGTGCTTTGAATTATTTTGCTTCAATTTTAATCTTACTTAATATGGTATATTAGTTAAAATTTAGCACGGCGTGATAAAGATTTTGCGCTTGTTTGAGTCGGAAATTAGCCTTTATATATATTTATTTATTGATTTGGCCTGATAGTGCTTATATTTCTGTTCAATTCAATTCAGCTCTACCTTCCGTCAAAAAATTTAGGGGCCTTCATATCCTATGTCTTTTCAATAATTGGTTGCTCTTTAGACTACTTCCGCTGAATTTGTATTTGTCACATAATAACACAATTCTGAGCGTAGGTCTTTTGTCAATCAACAAAGAACAAGATGGTCATGTAAAGCCAGTCAATAAACTCACGTGAACTTTATGAGCCGCCAAGTCACATAGCAAGGAACCTCACCAACCGGCGTACTAATTGGAAACCCAATCACACGAACATCAGGCACAATCCAGGAACTCATAAAAGGAAAATTGTCCAGAAGAGGTAGTGTTGTACCCTAATTTTGTCCAAGCTTTTTTTAAAAAAAAAGAAAGTCACAAAAAAAAGGAAGTCAAACTTTATTTTCCTTTTTAATAAATAATAAATAATAATAAAAAGTTTATTATTATTTATTATCTTTCTTTTTACTTTTATTATTATTATTATTATCATTTTTATTATTTCATTATTAATATTATTATTATTATTACTTTTATTATTATTTAAGTTTATTTTCAAAAAAAAAAGCAAAACAAAAAAAAAGAAAAGAAAAAGAAAAGGAAAGAAGAAAAGAAAGAAGTCTGGGCACGTGCCCAGCACACTATTTCAGAAGCAAGGAAAGAAGAAAAGAAAGAAGAGCTAGCACGTGCCTGGCACAAGCTTTCAGAAGCAAGTGGCTGCCCAGGGGCAGCACTTCTTCTCTCCCAATTTTCCTGTGCCCTGACCCTGCTTTCCAGCAAGTCATTGCCATTTTCTTCTCTTCTCCTTTATCAAAACCAGTCAAGGATTGCTGCAAAACTGCTGCCCTTGGTTCTGAAACTGCTTGCCCAAGTTCTGAAATTGTTGACCCTGTTCCAGCATTTCTTCCTTCTTTCAGTGCAGCACACCTTTTCCATTGTTTCTCCCAAGCTCTGCACAAACAGCACACTACTTTTCCTGTTTGTCTTCTCAAATCTTCAAAGATCAATCCCAAAAGGCATCACAAGTGCAACATGCACTCTGTTTTCCCATTTTCCCAGCAATTCCTGTTAAAATCAGCCCCAATTGGTTCTGAATTAATCCAAAGTCTTCACCATGATCACAAGGCAAGGTCACTTCCTTCCTTTTGCATTAAATGCTAGCCAAAGTCCTGGTCATAGCCCACAAAACAGCCCTGTTTTAAGGGATCTTTCATGATTACAAATGATGACATTTTTGCCTATTTAAGAAACACAATGCAGAAGGATTGAGGACAGGAATTTTCATACAGAAACACAGTTAGTTTTATGCAATTCAGAGAGAATTTTCACACAAACTCAAGAGCAATTTAAGCAGTCTTTACACAGTTTTGTTAAACACATTCAGAAGAAAAACACACAGTTTTTACACAGTTTGTTTTAACAGAATTCAAATCTAATTTAGAGCAATTCAGCAGTTTGTTTTAGAGAAATTTAGAGCAACTCAGAACCATAAAGAATAGCCAAAATACACAGCAACCTGTGAAAGCCAGAAGCTCTGTTTTCTATTTCTTTCTTTGCAAACAATCACAAACCAATCAAGCAATCCAAACAGCCATTAAATCTTCATAAACATCATACCCAGAGTAAAGAATAACAGCAAGACATCATTTGTTGTTGCTGTTCTTATTCTTCAACATTCCAACTTTGCAAAAACCATAATCTTCCAAAGCCCCTTTCATTTTCTTGCATCTCAAGCCTTGGCTAAGAATTTGTAAGTCATTTTAAACTCTTTATCTTTCATTTGCATTTCTGTTTGCATTTATTCTGGTTCCTGTTTGATTCAGCATCAGTTTTCTGCATTCTTAGTGGTTTTTTTAACTCATTTTGAACTAAAAACATCTTTTAAAACCTCAAAGAAATCTCAAAGTTTGCAAAACACTAAAACAGAAGTGGTTTACTTCTTTTTCTAACTGAATTCGAAAGTTTTTCACCCTTTAAGGTTCTGAAAATCAGAAATCAGAAGCTTATGAACAATGCTTCTGAAGTTCAGAGTCTGAACAGTGCTTCTGAAGTTCAGAGTCTGAACAGTGCTTCTGAAGTTCAGAGTCTGAGGGTCAACAAAAGTCAACGTCTGAACAGTGCGTCTGATGGTCAACAAAAGTCAACGTCTGAACAGTGTGTCTGAGGGTCAACAAAAGTCAACGTCTGAACAGTGCGTCTGATGGTCAACAAAAGTCAACGTCTGAACAGTGTGTCTGATGGTCAACAAAAGTCAACGTCTGAACAGTGCGTCTGATGGTCAACCAAAAAGTCAACGTCTGAACAGTGCTTCTGAAGTCCAGAGTTTGAACAGTGCTTCTGAACTTCAGAGTCTGAACAGTGCTTCTGAACCTCAGAGTCGGAACAGTGCTTCTGAAGTTCAGCTTCTGAAGTTCGGCTTCTGAAGCAGCTTCTGGGCATTTTTTTTAAGGTTCAGAAGCAGCTTCTGGGCATTTTTTAAGGTTCAGAACCTGTTTTTTCTTGCTTTTTTGAAAGGTTTAAAACCTTTTTTTAAGAAAACATAACAAACTTGAACAACAAACTTGTTCTTAAGTTTCAACAACAAACTTGAACAACAAACTTGTTCATAAGTTTCAACAACAAATTTGAGTAACAAACTTGTTCTAAAGTTTCAATAACCAAGTGTTTTTGCTCTTATTTGGGATTTCTTAAGTTTCAATAACCAAGTGTTTTTGCTCTTATTTGGGATTTCTTAAGTTTCAATAACAAACTTGAATGAAAAAGGAGTGGTTTGACGTATGTCTTTCCATTCCCCGATTGAACAAACACTTGACGTATGTCTCGTTGTTTGGACAATCGTCATTCTTTTCAAACTTCACCAAAAATACTTTTTTTCCTTCAACAATAAACTTGAATGAAAAAGGAGTGGATTGACGTATGTCTCTCTATTCCCCGATTGCACAAACACTTGACGTATGTCTCGTTGTTCGGACAATCGTCATTCTATTTTCAAAAATACAAAACATAAAACAAATCCAACACTCAAACCTTTTTTTTTGGCCCCCCGTGGTCAATTCAAACTAATTCTTGGTCCCCCGTGACCAATCAAACCTTTTTTGGTCCCCCGTGGCCAATTGAACCATTTCTTGGTCCCCCGTGACCAATTGAACCTTTTCTTGGTCCCCCGTGACCAATTGAACCTTTTCTTGGTCCCCCGTGACCAATTGAACCTTTTCTTGGTCCCCCGTGACCAATAAAACCTATTCTTGGTCCCCCGTGACCAATTGAACCTATTCTTGGTCCCCCGTGACCAATTGAACCTTTTCTTGGTCCCCCGTGACCAATTGAACCTTTTCTTGGTCCCCCGTGACCAATTGAACCAATTTTGGCCCCCCGTGGTCAATTCAAACTATCTTTGATCCCCCGTGGTCAATTCAAACTAATTCTTGGCCCCCCGTGGTCAAATTCAAACCTTTTCACAAACGAACATGTTTTTATCAATTCTAACGCGATACAAACAAACGCTTAAGCCTCCCACGCGCGAGCATACAAGCTACGTTTAACCGCAAGAATACGATCAAAACATCGTTCTTTAAAATCAACCAACAAACAAACGTTGTTCCACCAAAGAACTACGTAGCTTTGAATTCTCCATCGCACCAGGAGATACGTAGGAGCAAGATCTCATTCTTGTCAAGCACACTAATAAAAATATCTTTTTCCCCCCTTTTTCTTTCTCCCCTTTATATATTAAAACATAGCAAGCAAACCTTTAAAAACACTTTAACCTTAACTAACTAGGAGGTTCCCGTTGAGTACAACGGATGTGAGGGGTGCTAATACCTTCCCCTTACATAATCGACTCCCGAACCCGTTAATGGTTGCGATGACCATCCTTTCCACATCGCCAAGGGTTTTATCAACGTTTCCCTTTAAAAATAAAAACTTTGGTGGCGACTCCGCAGTCTTTCTGAGCGTCTATTACGCTCGAGCGTTTTTTTTAGAGAGCGCACAGGTAGTACACAAGAGATTTTTAACGAGCCACCCTACTTTATTAAATGATTGTCTCTACATTATGTTTTTCAGTATCTACAAAAAATTCTACACACGCGGGCATCTACAATCTAAGAATGAAAAATCCTAACCCCAAAAGGGCTCTAGGTTGCCTACAATGAAAAATCCTAAGCCCAAAAGGGCTCTAGGTCGCCTACAATCTACGAATGAAAAATCCTAACCCCAAAAGGGCTCTAGGTCGTCTACAATCTACAAATGAAAATCCTAACCCAAAAGAGCTCTAGGTCGCCTACAATCTACAAATGAAAAATCCTAACCTCAAAAGGGCTCTAGGTCGTCTACAATCTACAAATGCAAATACCTAACCCCACGAGGGCTCTAGGGTGTCTACAATCTACAAAGGAAAATACCTAACCCCACGAGGGCTTTAGGGCGTCTACAATCTACAAATGAAATACCTAACCCCACGAGAGCTGTAGGGCGTCTACACACGAAATACCTAACCCCACCAGGGCTCTAGGTCGCCAAAACGACGATACGTACGACATAAAGAAATTTTCTCAAACAAAGCTTCATGGAAACTACAGGATTTTCTCGGGCAAGACTACATAAGAATTACACAAACAAAACTTCATAGAGACTACACAAAAAAGATACATTCAAAGGGTACTCAACCCCGTAGCATCACCAAAGATCCAGCAAAACACAAACGTCAAAGCCAAGAACAAAGAAAATTAACATACAAGATAAATATCCTACCAAAGCAATTCTTCAACATGAATGAAGTTAGAATTCTACTTGTCCTCCAAAAAACATATTTAAATATTACAACACAAATTGCAGGCGCCATTGACTACCCGCCATAAAAATAAATAATAATATAAAATTACAGCCTGATCTCTTAGGGCTCATCCACCAGCACTCCATCTTGCACAATCTTGAAAGGATCCGAGCCACTAAGACCGACGTCGGGAAAGTAGAAGGGCAATCTGATCTTTGGCACGGTCAAAGCCCTGGTCAAAACTCTCCGCCGAATCACGAGGGTGCCCAGGTTAAAACACGTCACCAACAGTGAAAGGTCATCAAATCTCAGCTGTTAGATCTGTATCTGTTAAAAAACGTCAAAAGTCGCACCCCACTTACATCACCTCGCCATTAATTCCAACATCGTCCTCCACAGACCATAGATTATCAACCCGCCTTTTCGAGCCTAGTGCTTGTTGGACTGCGAAATGTCAACACCTCAGCAGTTAAATCACTTCGCGCTTGTTGTGGACTACCTGAACACCGACCTTTACAACGTAAGTGTCCTCATATCATCAGCATGTTGGGCTGGCGCCCAGAAACATGTTGAGCTGCTTTCCATCACAAACCATAGACAATCAACTCGCCTCTTCGAGCCTAGTGCTTGTTGGGCTGCGAAATTTCAACACCTCAGTAGTTAAATCACTTCGCCTTGTCCCAAAGCTCGTGCTTGTTGGGTTGTGGACTATCAATCTTATCATTTAGGGCACAAAGCCTTCCAGAAGGTATTGGCGCCCTCAAAAAAGGGTTCAACGCCCTCCATAAGGGCCAGAAGGGCCTTAGGCGAGCCCGCCAGGGGGCGCCGCCTTAAGAGAGCTTCTAGAAACATCTAGAACGCTCTAAACGTGGCTTTGGACCCAAGTTACTTGGGGCCAAAGCCACGGGAAACCAAGCTCAAATAAGGCTTATAAATAGCCACTTGAGAGACATTCTCAAAATATCACTTAAACAAACTAAACCCTAGTTCTATAGATTGTCTCACTGCAAGTACATCGGTCGATCCATTCACCATTTTTAAACCCTTTTTGTTTCTTACACATTTTCAGTCTTCATATTTTTTGTAATTTAGTTTCACGCCCGTACGCGTGTTCGCTAGGTTGCGCATGTGATTAATGATTTTGTGTTATAATAGATTAGAGTCGGTCCACTTGGTCTGTTTTATCCCGATGTATTCACATTTGGGTTGTTTCTGGGTCAAGTTTAATGTCTCTCAGTCTCTTTATCATTTTCTTTTTATTTAATATAATTTTCTTTTGCTTAAAAAAAATTGTAAGACAATTTCAATTTTAGTTTTTTTTTTTTTTTATAATAAAAATCGGAAGGAGTATATGGTTGGATATAAATAAGCTGGTTAAAACGCAACCTAATTATATTGAGTCCCAGTCCCACCATACCATGAAATTGATCGTGTAATGTAACGTAGCGTTTTTAAACTCCCAAACAAACCAAAGCCTGTCAAGGTCGGAACATATCTCAATCCACTGTCCTTATTCGTCATCTTTTTTTCCCCCTGACTCACCCTTAAACCCAAGAGTTTCTCTCTCATATTCAATTCAACGAAAGAAAGCTTCACAGCAAGCAAACGCCACTTACTTAATACAATACAATACAAGTGGCTCAATATTTCCTTTTCCAATTGGTAAGAAACTCCTTTAAATTATTTTTATTGCTTCTTTCTTTTCATTTATTTTCTTCCCCTCTTTTCAGCCTATCTATCGGACCCAGAATCATGATCTTAAAGTCGGTGTTTTTTCAAAATGGAATTATTTTATTTTATCTTGAACGCGTTTTTATTTACGCAATTAGTATTCATTATTTTTCTTTATATTCTTCTTAACCTTCCTCTTCTCTTCTCTTCTGTAACTTGTTGCTGCTACTAAGTAAGCACTCGCTGTTTGTCTATCTTAATTTCTCTCTCTCTCTCTCTCTCTCTCTGTTTTTGATTTTGATTTTTGTTTTGCAGGTTATGGTTTTTCAATACGCTTCTCTATGAGAACAACATAATAATAATAACAACGTCTTCGTCTATTCCTGATTTCTTGGAGGTATGTTTAATTTGATCTCCTTCCTTGCTTGATTGCTATAATCAATCTCCTTTGTTTGGATTGGATTGGATTGATGTATGGATTTCTTGGGTTTTAGTGACTGTGAAATCATATATACAAAAACAATTATTTGCAAATATTCTACAAGGGTAATTTAGTAATTGTGTTAATGGTTTTTGAGGGTCCGCCCGCTGTCTTGTGTTGTGCTTTCTTAAGGTAGCATGTCTTGTGGATTTTGAAAGCTCCAATGATTCTCATCTTAGTGTGATTTTGACTTGTTTATTTATTATATATAAAAGTTTGTCTTAGTTAGTGGATGTTGAAATGACTGTGATTTAATGGGGAAAACAGTAAATGACACTGCAAAATTTGCTTATAGAGAGTCTTTACCATTTTAAAGGTATTGATGTTGAGAAAAGTAGTATGAAAAAGATGAATGTGTCTTCTCTATACTTTGGGAAATGTTAACCACTGCCCTGGGGTACCGGTTAAGGAATTATAAAATAAAATATTTTTTTAGAAATTGTGTATTCTATTTTTTTTAAAATTGAAAAATTACTCTTTTCAATGCAAATCATGTCTTTTTTTTTTTATTTTTAGTTTCTTAACCAGGACCCCGAGGCATCGGTTAACAAGGCCCTTATAGTTTTAGTAGTGGATGGAAATAGGTGTCTCTTGTACTATCTTGTGATGGGATGCCTCAGGGGTGTTATAATTTCTCTAATTGTTATGATAGTGAAATTAAAAGCTCAATGTGGGTCCTGGTCCTTGTTGCAGCAGACACATATAGGCTACTGCTAGACCAGATTATTTACATATAGAGGAAGGGCTATGGGAATCCTAAGGATTATGAATCACAGAAATGTGCATGCATATGGTGAATGAGTGTGTATGTGTATCCATCTATATTTATTTATATTATTATTATTATTATTATATAACAATGATCCCTTGTTAGATATCTGAGTTAAACAATCAAGATTAAAATACTACTGACATGTAATGATAACCCAACTAAAGACGCGAGATATCAATGGTCGTTCAATCAAGATCAGACAGTTCAAATTCAAGTTCGAAATTTAAAATTATAAAATAAGATTTAAAATCTGCAGTTCGGACAGTCACTGATGTCCTGTTTGCAGCAGTTTTTCATGACTGCTTAATCCAATTTCACAAAAGGTAGTTTCATTGAATTTAGTTTTGGATTTAACTATTCCTTTTATGTTAGGATTCCTCTTTGAAAGGAAATGGGAAGTAAGTGATATTTATGCTGATCATGACTGTAATCATTCTTGTTTTGCCAAACACAAACTAATTAAGCTGACCACTTTACAAATAAGTTCTGGTTACTTTGAATGGTGGGGCAATTCTCTTTTTTATGCGAAACAAAGCCTGAAAAACCTGTCCACAATAAAATATGTAGAAATAAGGACCTTGTGTTTTCTTGGAGTGAAATTGATGTTAAATTTGACCTTGAAGCTTTACTTTTCGCTGTATACAACTTTATTTTTGTATGTATATTGTACACTTTTTAATACATGTTTTGATCATGTCCTTTAGAGCCTTTCTAAACATGCTTGTTTAGAAATGTCTTTTGAGGTCTTTGATATTAGTAAAGCAAAAAACTTTTGTTAGATGAAAGAACAAAAAGAAACTTCAACCTCTATTAAAGGCCTTGATGTAAGCGTTAAAGCATATTACTTTTCTTATTTTTTTTTTTATCTTTTGCTGAGAAAACTCATCATGATCACCATCTTTTGATGACTTTATTGCTTATTTATTCTTTTTAAACACTATTGAATTATATTTTAAACCATTTTCATTCTTCGTTATAATTCATCTATAGATGGATTCTGTGAAGCATTCAGCAGTGACACCACACAAGAGTAAACTGGCTCGCACTTTATCGAAGATTCTTCGTGTAAAATCAATGACTGGAGTTGCACAAGTTGATGGACTGAAGAATGTTAAAGTTGATGTTAATCTCAACCATGAAGAAGAAGATGAAGAGCTTAAGAAAAAAGTGGTCACAGAAGCTTTGCTTTCAAAAGTTTTTGCTAGCATTTCAACTATAAAAGCTTCATATGCTCAGCTACAACATGCTGAATCCCCTTATGACCGTGATGGAATTCAGGATGCTGATAAACTAATAATCTCGGAATTGAAGACCTTAGCTGAGTTAAAGCAATGTTGGTTCAAAAAACAATTCAATTTCGATCCTTCACCGGAGGGAGCAATTGTTGCAGCCGAATTAAAGGAGCTGAAGAGTAATATAATAACCCATAAAATCGTGGGGAAGAAGTTCGAATCGAAGTCACTTCTTAAGGATTCTGAGATAATGTTTCTTAAAGAGAAGTTAGAGGAGGCAAATAAACAGAACAAGTTAATTGAAAGGAGGTTAAATCAAAGTGGTTCATTATCATCTCTTGATAATCTACACATCTCAGGACTAAGTCCTACACATTTTATATCTGCTCTTCGCCACACGGTTAGATCAATTCGAAGCTTTGTGAAGTTGTTGGTTTACGAGATGAGATCTGCTGGTTGGGATATTGATGCATCTGTGAATGCCATTATTAAAGAAAATGTTGTTTATAGGAAAGAAGATCACAAGTGTTTTGCAATTGAGTCTTTTGTTTGTAGGGAAATGTTTGACTCTTTCAACCTCCCTAATTTCGATAATCACAATGAGTCTCTTCCTGATAAAAACAGAACACAGTTTTTCTTTGGGAGGTTCAATGAGTTAAAATCAGTGAATGCAAAGGAGTTTCTTGCTTTGAAACCAAAATCACCTTTTGCCATCTTTTGTTGGGTGAAATACTTGAGACTAGTTCACTCCAAAATGGAGGCATCATTCTTTGGTGACATGAAACAAAGGAATGTTGGAGAATTTCCCGATGACAACAACTTGTTCACTTCATTTGCTGAAATGGCTAAGAGGGTATGGCTGCTGCATTGCTTAGCATTTTCTTTTGAGCCACAAGCTGAAATATTTCAAATAGGGAAAGGTTGTAGATTCTCTGATGTGTACATGGAGAGTGTTGTAAATGATGATGAAGTAGCACTAGCAGATGAACCTGAACAACAAGTTGCTTTCACTGTAGTTCCAGGTTTTAAGATTGGTAAAACTGTTTTACAGTGTCAAGTTTACCTCTCACAGTTATTACAGCCACAAGCTCAAGTGAAAAATGTCACTTCCATGAAACTAAGGTAGCAGCAGCAGCAACTGTGACCCCACAACTATATTCTATAGGTTTTGAATTGTGAAGGACATGGTCTGTGCTGTGGGGACTGAGTCAGCTTTGATATGGTTGTCCATTTGTATTTTGGCCATTTGAAAAGAAAAGGGCGTGAGCCTTTGCAATAGGAACCGTCCTTTTCTTCAGAATGTTTTTTATTTATTATTATGCAGTTTAATCAAAGGATATGACACAAAGTTTTGTTGATATTAGGCCAATAACAGGGATTGTTTAGCTGTTATGGTATCGTTTACATGATATTGCATATGTTAAAAGTAGTAGGTGGTAATTGTTAGCTCTTGTTTCATTTTTTTATTTCTTTGTTCTGTTCATTCCCTCTTTGCTCCTTACAATTTTTTTAAGGAGAATGCTAACGAGTGTCAATTGATTAAATAATCAAAATAGGTGAAATTGTATAGAAAAATAATGAATTTGTTCTATTCAAAAGGGTTTAATTTGTATTTCTAAGATAACTTTCTCTTTTATGTATTTTTTAATCGATGTCTTCTAGACACCTATTTTGTGTTAACCCCCTGGTTGAGGAACGAGACTCTAGTAATTGTTCCACTTAAAAAGTAAACTCAAATACTTCTAAACAATTTGTCCTTTGATGGATTTAATAAACTCACAAAGATAGTAAAAAATGAAAATGGAAAGGAAGACCAAAATTTTTGGATTGGATTAACATTCTAATCTTAAAAATTCCACCAGATAACTTCGACAAAATTACACAATTCGTCTTTTAACTTAAAAAATTCATCAAAAGCTAACTTACAAAATTACACAATTCCACCAGATAACTTAAAAAGTGATCAAAAGCTAAAAAAAAATTCATCAAACTCATAAACTCAAATATTGATCATACAAGCCTAAACACTGAGGTTTCACTGAAAAAAATCCCATAAAAAATGATACGATATTGACATTTTATAACATAAAAGATTAAATTGGAAAAAAAAATAGAAAAGACGAAAGTGTTTTATGAAATTAAGTTAAAGAACGAACTGTGTCATTTTTCCTAAAATTTATTTTGACATTGACATTCATATTGAACATTTTTCTCGTAATAATAACTTAGTTGTTAACTATAGAGATATTTGATATGTTGTGGTGCGATTTTGAACACAATTTTCATCTTTCTATACTTAAGTTATGTGATTCTCGTCGCTAGGGGTGATGGGTCTGGGTGACCCGTTCAACTCGTTGACCTAATCCACATTTTATCTAAACTTGGTTAAGTTCGGGTTCAGTCCGAACAAAACTGGTCAAACTCGAAGTAGTTTGAGTCTGGTATAGAGTTCATGATTTTAAACCCGTGAACTTTACCCGTTCCAAAAATGTGTTAATTTTTTTTCTTCATAATTTAATATTTTTTACATAAAGTGTTTCAAGTAAATCAAGTAAGTTTAAATATTAATTTTTTAAAAAATATAATATCATTTAATTAATTTTTTATTTTTTATTTTTTTTAAAACATATGTCTAATGTTTCGTTTATTTAACTCAAACCAATCCGTTCATCATTGGATTGAGTCCATTCAAGTTTGACATAAAAATACGGCTTTTACTAAACCAATCTAATTAAGTTTGATTGAATCGGATAATGAATTTGGTCATAACCGGTCCAATCTGACCCGTGAACATTCCTACTCGCCACTATATTAATTGGTTCATGACTTTTATATTATTTTTCCATTTCTCTCTTAGGCTCTGTTTGGTTCGAGAGTTTTGAAGGGGAAGGGAGGGGAGGGGAGGGGAGGGGAGGGAATATTTTTAATTTGATGTGTTTGATTCAATTTTTAGAAGGGGAGGGGAGGGGAGGGGATCTCTTTAAAATTTTATTACATTGCCAAAATTATCCTTAGATTAATTTAAAATCTCAATATTATCCTTGTAACAACTTTTATTATTATTATTATTAGGTTATACTATCTTGTAACAACTTTTATTATTAGGTTATATTATCCTTGTAACAACTTTATTATTATTAGGTTATATTACCGTTGTAACAACTTTTATTTTCATGTTATCTATCACTCTTATTTGTTATATGTAAAAACAAACATCATCGTATATTTAATTAAGTTTAAGGGTAAAACAGTAAATTAATTTAAAAATCTCTCTTCTCCCCATGTGAACCAAACACATTTTTAATTAAAACCCATCCCCTCCCCTTCCCTCCTCTCAGCTCCGTTGAACCAAACGGACCCTTAGGGTCCCATGTTCACACTTCCTCGTCTACCATGTCGAGACATAGGTGTCTCTAAGTAACACAACTATTTTTTGTTTGATACAAAAATGGCTCTTCACGCTAAAAAAATTGTTAATTGGTATTTTGAATGTATTGAAAGCTAAATTGATCCCGCATGATACCAATTTTATACAATGAGGCCGGTGGTGAAAGGGGCATGCAAAGACAATATCTGCAAACCTTTCATGTCTCGTAATGAAGGTTGTGATGTAGATATATATTCAATTATGTAAATTGTGAAGTAGGTAGGTGTGTCCATCATCCCGGGTACGGCCAGTCATGTTTTTTTTGATGAGAAATGATATTTGTACAACTTTTAAACAATATTCTCCTTTATACTCACATCTTTCTTCTTTTCTCTCTATTATTTTTGACCAATAAAAAGAGAGAAAATGAAAATGAAGGTTGTCACAAAAGTTGTCACCAAATAGTTGTACAAATATTATTACTCTTTTAGAGAGGATTTTGTCCCTTCGGTTGTTTAGAAGTTACTGTTTGTAAACTCTAATTTTTAGTTGTGCATGTATTTTTCTTATAAACACAACACATCGAGCATACATATGTAATATCGTCGTTTTTAAAATAAAGACTTAAATGCATTTTTTACCCTCTAACTTTGCAAAAGTTGTGATTTTGAACCTAAAAAAAATATATTTTGGTTATAGACTCTCATCAGCCTATTTATGAACCTGCTTATAAAGTTCATAACCTTGAACCAACATCTGCTGCACAGCCTACAGTTATTAATTCTGAAACTGCATTAGAGGCCACCCTACCTGAACCAACTTTGGTCATTGAACAAGTTAATTCACTGTCTGACATCTCTTCCTCTTCCATAACCAACAACCTTGACCCACCTGATAGCCCAACACCTATAAACTTCTCAATCTTCAATCACTCTATCCAAACCTCCACCTTGTTGATCAAATGACGAGTACAACGATAATCTAGAAGGGGTTAATAGTTTTTCCCCTAAAAAGTTTTTGCGAAAACATGGTTTTAAAATTCTTTTGAAAGTTATTGACTATGTAATTTTGTGCGACGAATGACAATGAAAACAAGCTAAACAATGTGTACAAGCAATTCAAATCGAACGAGAAATTCACTTGAATTGTGTTAAAGCAATCAAATATTATTACACTCAATAATCTACAAATCCACAAACTATTTCAAACCAAACCTAATCTTAAGCAAGAAATCACTACAACAAGAAACTAACAAACTTGATACATGATTACCACAAGTTAGTTTCCTATATGCAAGATGATTGAATTTAAAATGAATTGATCTTAACAAAGACCAATGTAAATTAGGTTTTAGGAAAATATTCAATCACAATCACAAGGTAATTATACTCATCGTATATCAAATTAATTTTACAGAAATTAAAGGAGTTAAAGGAGAAGAAACAACCAGACATTTATAAAGGCTTCCATTTTTGGTCCTCGCTAAGGGTACATGCTCTCTTCGTATATAAGAAAACGTCTCTTCCACGGAATTCCACTATAATATCACAAATGTTTGCAAAAGTATGATTACAGATATTCCGTCAATTCCAAATCCAACCGATTCGAATTCCACTACCATACCACTATAATACTTCGCAGTAACCAATATGTCGCAACTAAAAGAAAAAAAATCTAAACTTCGGCATAAAGAGAACAAAGATAGTATTCTAAATTATGACATTACCAAACATACTTCCCACAACATGTAACCAAAATAAAATGTATCCCCGTCTCAAAATGCCATAAAAAACGCAGTAGCCTCTCCTAAAAAAAATATTGCTCTGTCTAAAAAATGGTTTGAATATTCGATTTCCTATAGGTGTGACTAATCTAGTTCACAGTCCAAACTGTGGAACGATCCTCACATGTATGACGTTGTTATCAGATGCTTCAGATACTCCAAGCTTGATAGGCAATCCTTCAAAGAACCTTCGTACTTTGCAAAGATTAGCCCACTCTCCAGAAATTGTGCAGATCATCTCTGAATCATGGCAAAACTTAAATACACATTTCTAGCTATAGCCAAAGTAATCCACCAAAATTATTTGCATATGAATTAAAAGCAAGTGTTAGAACATATGACGACTTACAAATGAAAATAAAAAAAAACCTTGAAACTTAGTACATACCAGCATTCTAATAGTTACATCAGATGTAGTCAATTAGTTGCCGGTAACTTTGTGAGCCATCTTATAGTAATCACCCAAGTCATGCCAATCATCCTTCAAGCGTACCTCTTTCTCAATCATGCACGACTTGTTTTGCTTAAACTACTTCATCAAAATGTCTCTTTTGAAACAAAAACTTACATAGAGAATTCTTGAAGGTCCCTTTCACATAGGATTTCCCCTTTCAATGTGAATTTGAGCCCTACATAAAAATAAAACATCACAATTATGATAACTATGAGATTTGGAATATTGAGAAGCTGAATTTGTCCTCTAAAGACCAAATGATTCTCATACAAATATTTAAAGCATATAAAGAGTTAGCAACATTATTCTCAATAGATGTGTTTTCAAATATGAAAAAACAAAAGTGAAAAACTCAATGAAATCCAATCCGCAAACAATTTAATAGGTCTCGTAAAAAAAATAAGTGAAGTGAAAGAACAATGAGCAACAGTACCCAATCAAAACCCTATTTCCCAAATTGATGGTCCAAAATTTATCTTTTGATCCACTAACGTTGAACCACACTTTAAGATAAGATCCATTAACGTTGAACCACAATACAGTTCATGATACCGCCAAGGCTTTGAAAATTTCAAAAGGTTCTGCTGCCAGATTTTCCTGTTTGCAAACCACGGAAACCAAAACATTCCATATACCCTCGTTACAGAATTCTCCTCTACTTGCCAAATCACTCAAAACTGTTGACAACAACTCAAAATTACCTTCCTTACACAACCCACAGACAAATTCATTCAAACTCTTCGAATGGGGAACATATCCTTTAAACAACATCTCATCCAAGACAAAAGCAGCTTCCCGGAACTGCGTCCACCGACAAAGCCCATCAAACAGCGTGCGGTATGTTACAACATCGGGAACACACTTTCTACGCGGCATATCCTGAAACAGATCATTTGCTTCAGTCCATTTCCCTTCTTTACACAACCAACCAATCACCACATTGTAACCAAAAACATCAGGCTTGACACCTTCCACCCCATCCAAAATCCTATAAGCTTCTTGGAAATTCTTTTGTCTACAAAACTCCCCAATCATTACATTACAAGTAACTGAATTCCAATGGTAACCACTCTCTTTCATTTCCTCTAAAACCCTTAAAGCCTCTTCCTTTCTACCCGCCTTAAAAAGTGCATTGACAAGAGTGTTATAAACAACTACATCCAATCTCAATCCATTCCTCTCCATCTCATCCTTGATCTCAAAAGCCCGATGAAGTTCCCCAATCTCACAAACCCCTTTCATCAAGTTAGTGTAAGCAGAAACACATGGCTTCAGCTTGAATTCCTCGATCATCAATTTATTCATTCGGAACGCCTGATGCATCTGCGAATTCTTACACAAACCGTGGATTAACGTCCCAAAGGTGACCTGGTCAGGAAGGACGTTGCTTCTGCGCATATCATCGAACAGTTCCAAGGCGCGATCAGTTCGGCCTTGAAGGAAGCATGAGCGGATGAGGATGTTGTAAGTGCACGGATTGGGTGGACCGAATTCGCTTAAACGGGATACGAAGTGAGTGATGGTTTGAAATTGGCGGCAAGTGAGGAGAGCGTGGAGGAGGGAGTTGAAGGATTTGAGAGTAGGGGTGCAGCGGAAGGAAGGGATTGAGAGGAAGGTTTGAATGGCACGTGATGGAAGACGGGCACGTGCATAGAAGGAGATGACGTGGCAGAGGAGGGGTTCAGGGACGCGGTGGCGAGTGTCGTTATGGAGTTGTTGAAGGATTAGTTCCATTTGAGGGATCATTTTGGAGCGGCCGAGTTTAGTGATGATGAGGTCGTAGGAGAGAATTGAATAACGATGATGATTTTGAGGGTTAAGGAAGATTTGAAAAGCGAGTGATGGATCCTTTTGGGATCGGAGGAGGGAGGAGAGTCTGAACGGAGATATGGGTTTTGAACTTCCCATTGAATTGGATACAGACTCTGCAGGTTCACCGCCGAGAATAACAACGGTTTGCGGCGAGAAGGACAGCGCTCCGGCACGATGGACAGAGACTTCTGGGTTTGAACTGAAATGTGTTTCGTTTTTGAGTTTGAAGCTGATTTTTGTCTAAATACCCCTCCCTACGCTAGTTGTTGTAAAAGAGATGTTCAGACAAAGTATTGATCATTTCTATCTATTGTAAATATGTTTTCATCCTTACATTTTAAAGGACTTTAAAAGAAAGGTGACGTTTAGTATGTGAAAGCAAAGTTGTTTCCTATGATGGAAAAGTCATTTTTGATCATTAGATTAAAGAGGCCCACAAATTTTATGATGGTTTGTCCACACCTGATTTTTGTTCACACTTTCTTCTACCTTTCAACCAAAACAACCCCATAAAAAAAATTCAATAGTCTTGTACTATCAAATTCGGTTATGCATTGTCTTGTAATAGAATTGAAACTTGGTAAAAACATAATTAATAAAGTGATCCTGCTAATTTCGTAAAAATAAGTGACCATGGACTTGTCATCATGTTAAGATTGGAGTAAAATAGTGTTCTTGGTGACTCAACTCAAGCAAAAGATGTAGTTTTACTTTCTCTGTTACAAGAGCAGGAACTTAAGATACAATCACAATCAACAACAACATCATATAATTATTTCATGAAAAAACACAACAAAAACTAGGTATTAAGATTCATAGATAAACAAAATTGAAACCATTATCGTGAGCAAATTTTGTTGTTTGTTTTTAACTTAATTATTTGCTCATTAATGTTCCCACACTTTTTTATTCTCAGACTTGTTGATTTTTATTTGTATGTGTTTTTGGGTTCTTGCAAGAAAGGCCAAGAATCAGCGTGTTTTTGGGTTCATTGTTACCTGAAAAGGGCTTTGGTAAAGCATGAATTCCAGATATGTGGAAAATTTTGGTCTTCATTGGTTGAAGACAATACGAAAGAGAAAGAAAAATAAAATAAAAAATATAATATAGGCATTCCATGATAAAATCTGTACACCTCTTTAATCTAATGGTCATAAAAAACTTTTCCATGGTGGAAAACTACTTTACTTTCCCATGCTAAACCCCACCTTAAAGAATAGTCTCTATCTTTTAAAAAATGTTTTTAAAATCCTCTCATTTTACTCCGTTACCGAAATTAGTCCCTGCTGTCTATTTTATTAACAGAATGCTGATGTGGCATAAGGGTGGGCCCATTTTGTGTCTTATGTGGCAGGTATATTGTAAAAAAAAAATATTTTAAGAGCATCCCTAATAGAAACTCTCAATTTTGAGTACTTAAACAGATTTCACGTATACACATCATTTATTTATAATTTTTTTTAATAAAAGTACATAATAAACACTCAATCACTCCAATACAGCACCTCTGACGAAAGTTCTAAATGGGTCCCACCAATAAAAAAACATACCAAACAAACATTGCAAAATGATTAATTTAATGAAAAGTATTATGGGGTCCACTTAAGAATGTTGGTTTATATGACAATGTAATATGCACTAGAGGGGGGTGAATATCGATTTTAAAAAGGTTTTAGACAATGCACACCCTTATGAGTAAAACAACAACAAAAGATTTACAACTTTGAAAAACGATTAACTATTGGATTCTTGCTTGAAGCGTAAAACAACAACAAAAAGATTTAGACAATGCACGCAAAGATTTACAACTAAATTGAGAGATTCAATTATGATAAATCTTAATACAATCTAATATTTTAATACAAACTACAAATTGCAAAGCTAGACAAACCTCAAACCAAACGTAACAACAATTAAACAAGTTACTACTAATGAAAAACACAAGAATATAAACTTGATAATTGAGACTTGATTGAAAATCAAATGTGATCAAATAGATTTTGAAAAAGGGTTGATTCAATGAATTAAGCCAAAACATACAAGAACAAGTTCAATCACATTCATATCAATTAAACTCAATTATCACAATTTATATATGAAATCAAACAAAGTAAAAGATTAAGGGAGAGAGAAGACACCACAATTTGTATAGTAATTCACCTTTTCGTCCTCGCTTCGGGGTACGTATACTCTTCTTGGTGAAAAACACATCCACCAAGGACCTCCACTAGATTATGAATGTTGAATAAAATGTAATTACAAGAAATCCTTCAAACTACCATAGCTCTTCAATCCTTATGCAACCACTACCCTAATCTTCAAATACCCTTTGAAATTGGTGTCTCTTGTTGTCTTTGAATCCTCAAACACCCGTGCAATCCTTGAAGCTATTCACTCGAACTCTTCTTTGCTCCGTCTGGTGAATGGATCCCCTTAAACACAAGAACCTTAGAAAGAATTGTTGGAACAAGAAGGGTCTTGTACAATTCCTCTAAGGTTTTGATGATAACAAAGTATTGAAGAACAATTGGAATACTAACATATGTTCAAGTGTGCAGAATCAAGGAAGAATATATCATTCAAGGATGAACATATGAAGAGCATCAGAAGGACCAAGAGAAGCTAAGAAGAATATGGTAGAAGACCAAAAGGAAGGTCAACCAGAAGTCAACGTCCTAAGAAGACGGGTACCACACAGATTCTGGTGAGTTACCTCAACAGACACTGTGATGGTCATCAGACTCAGAAGCAGACACCACAGACTTGGATTACCCTCAGTTTTGAGAAAATCCTGAGGGACCCATAATCCACGTAGGATTTGTCTTATTATGTGAACTGTCACTATCAAGGTTCTGATATGTACAATTTTTTTGTCTTCTTCTGTCTACGTGCACAAACAGACAAAGGACCTCAAGAACAAAGAGAATTCAACGGATAATTCTACTTTCAGCAAAGGAAAAATGAAAGACCATTCAACGAAATTATCCATATCAGGCAAAGGGTCAACATTCTTGATTGAAGCTTCTCAACGACTCTATTTGCGCTGACACTCTTCTCCAACGCCTCTCAAATTCCTGCCTACAAAAAGAGCTGAAGACCATGAAGAAGATTAACAAGACTCTGTTATTCAATTGTGTCATTACTCTGTCAAATCAACACTACAAGAAACTTGACATTGAGTGACAGCCAGAAATCGTAGGTAAATGTCCTTTCGCCGTAGGTATAGGCCAAAATACCTATACCTACGACCGTTTTTTGTGGTCGATACTGGTGTTATACCTACGGATTTGAGCCGTCACTACTGCCTATAATTACGGAATTTAGCCGTTGGACAAAACAATTATGGTTTACCTACGGATTTGGGACGTAGGTATAGAACCTAATCAGAACTACAAACACTTTTTACCTACAGATTTGGACGTAGGTATAGAATTACAAATGGTTTTTGCCTACGACTATTTCCGTCACTAAAAAATTGGCTACCTCTCATTTGTTCGGATTGTTGGTGTAAGCCCTAGAGGCCAATAGTTTATGTTAAACTTTTCACATGTATCATGACTTTTATTATTAATAAAATATGGCGTTCTTTATTACACTTGATATAAGATTAATAAAGTCCCTAGAATAGTTGGTTCATGTGATAGGATATTAAGTGTGACTTAATCATGAGATTACATCAACAGAAAGAACACTATTCTTAAAAGTATCCGTAGTCAAGCTTTAATATGAACTGGGATAATAATAAAGCATGGAGACTATTATGTATGTAGACTGTTGACCATATCTCATGGGTCATGAATATGAGATATTAAGTCTATACATAGGTATGAGTATTAGGAGTAATATTTATACTGGATTGACCCGTCGTGAGAATACTACATAGTATGTTATGAAATCGTCATAAGTTATTCTCATAATGATAATAGTGTATATCACTCTTAGACCTGAAACCACTGTGATCCCTAGATGTGGACTCAAGTGTTTTATTGCCATTCAAACGTTATCTGTAACAAGATAACTATAACGTTGGTTAATGGGCACTCGATGAATCATGCTGAGGGACATGAGTGTCTGGACCGTAGATCTCACTATCTAGGAATTAAGACCCCAAAGCCAAGGGTGTGAACCCTTAAAATAGGGCTGGACGTCCTCCAAGAGGGTAGGGAGCCCACTTGACAATCACAAATAACCCTTTGGGGGCGCCCTCAGCAGCTGACGAGGGCGCCCAAGTCATGGTTTTGGCCCTTTACGATTTAGGCCCAAAACCATGACCGGGTAGGCCCAGGAAAGGCTACAAATAGTAACCTTGGGACCATTCCCGAGGCATGACCTAAACACAGCACAGAAACCCTAGTTTCTAGAAGTATTGTACTCACTGCCAGTATAGTTGGCGCCCACCGTGGGGCTACGGTAAAACTAACCTAGCCACCGTCTCCCAGGGAAAAACGATCGATACACGGCCCCTGAGAGCAATCAGAGCGCCGTATATCCACCATATCTCCCTAGACCTACCCCTAACTCTAATCAAACTCCCCGTTTCTTGTTTAAAACGTCAGTTAGTCCCTCCGAAATTCGCAGTCCCGACCGGGAGCCTTCAGTCGCAATTTTTTGAACTTTGATAACCGACCCAAAAACCACCACCGTCGCCATCGTTGTTCATGGACCCGGAGGCGGCGAAAGCAGTACGGCAACAGATCCAGCAACTTCGCAGCCACAGCAAAACGTTGCAAGTTAACGTCATCGACTTAGATCCAAGGGAAGAATTCCAGAACGAACGTCTTGAACCCACGGAGGATCTGAAGGAAGTCACAATAGGCCCGGAGCCACATCAAACCACCAAGGTGGGGACCTTTTTGGATCCCGCCGAAGAACAAAATCTAGTGGACCTCCTGAGAAGAAACTTAGACCTGTTCGCCTGGCAACCATCAGACATGCCCGGCATCGACCCTACCATCGTATGCCACCACCTCGCCCTACGCCCAGGAGTGAAGCCAGTGGCTCAGCACAAAAGGAAATTAGGCGAAGAAAGGAGGAAAGCAGTAGATGAAGAGGTGGCCAAGTTAAGAGACGCCCGTTTCATAAGTGAAATCAAGTATCCTACATGGCTGGCGAACGTCGTCCTCGTAAAGAAAGCTAACGGAAAATGGCGCATGTGCGTCGACTACACCGATATGAACACCGCTTGCCCAAAAGACCCATATCCCCTCCCAAACATTGACCACCTTATCGACAACGCGTCAGGGTACCAAACCCTGAGTTTCATGGACGCGTACTCCGGCTACAACCAAATAAAGATGGATCCTCTCGACGCCCCAAAAACGGCCTTCATGACTAATCACCACAACTACCACTACGAAGTTATGCCTTTTGGCTTAAAGAATGCTGGCGCCACCTTTCAAAGGTTAATGGACACCGCCTTTGCAGAACAAATCGGAAAGAATTTGGAGGTCTACATCGACGATCTGGTAGTAAAAACAAAACATGACAAAAGCCATGCAAAGGATCTGGAAGAGATCTTTGATCAAGTTCGCGCGTATAACATGCGTCTCAACCCGGCCAAATGCTCTTTTGGGGTTCACGCAGGGAAATTCCTAGGCTTCATGCTGACCCGGCGCGGTATCGAGGCAAACCCTGACAAGTGTCAGGCGATAATCAACATGAGAAGCCCCTCTAGCATCAAGGAGGTGCAGCAGTTGACGGGTAGGCTCGCAGCGCTCTCCAGGTTTTTATCATGTGCCGGCGATAAAGCTTTCTCTTTCTTTGCCTCAATAAAGAAGAAGGAACTTTTCCAATGGACTGAAGAATGCGAAGAGGCGTTCACAAAGATAAAGACGTTTCTCTCCAGCCCGCCAGTTCTACATCGTCCAGATGCGGGCGCCGTGCTCTTCCTCTACCTGTCTATATCAGAGAACGCTATGAGTTCCGTCCTCGTGCAAGATTCTGACGAAGGTGAAAAACCAGTGTATTTTGTGAGCAAGGTATTCAAGGGAGCTGAGCTGAGATACCAGAAAATAGAGCGCCTGGCTCTAGCAGTGATAGCAACAGCGAGGAAGCTGCGACCATATTTTCAAGGACATAGAGTTGTTGTCAAATCCAACTACCCCATCAAGCAAGTGTTGGGGAAACCAGACCTGGCGGGAAGAATGGTATCCTGGGCAGTGGAATTGTCCGAATATGACATCCAATATCTTCCTAGAGGCAGCATAAAGTCACAGGTCCTGGCTGACTTCCTAGTAGAATTCTCATCCCCGGTGGAAGAAGTCGCCCCTTTCGTATGGTTGTTATCGGTCGACGGATCATCAAACCTCAAAGGTAGTGGAGCCGGCATAGTGTTGGAGGGTCCAGGGGGCCTAATCATAGAGCAGTCGCTGAGATTTGAGTTCAAGGCGAGCAACAACCAAGCAGAGTATGAAGCCCTGGTAGCGGGCATGAAGCTGGCACAAGAGATGGGAGCGGAAAACTTGAGGGCGAAGAGCGACTCCCAGTTAATGACGAGCCAAATTACTGGGGAATACCAAGCGAAGGACAGTCAACTTACCAAATACTTAGCAAAGGTCAACAGTTTAGCCTCCACCTTCAAGTTCTTCGAGGCAATCTACGTTCCAAGAGAGCAGAATTCAAGAGCCGACCTTTTGTCTAAACTGGCCAGCACCAAACGCCCGGGGAACAACAGAACGGTCATCCAGGAGGTGCTGGCGGCCCCCAGCA
The DNA here is from genome assembly GCA_018208015.1 of Medicago ruthenica. Taxonomy (NCBI): domain Eukaryota; kingdom Viridiplantae; phylum Streptophyta; class Magnoliopsida; order Fabales; family Fabaceae; genus Medicago; species Medicago ruthenica. The sequence continues at coordinate 36,938,294 of CM031378.1, forward strand.
CAGAGGTCATGGAAGTAGGCGCCGTGGAGAATGAGGAGGAGGGGTGGATGACGCCTATCATCAAATACCTCACGGGAGCGTTTAATCCCAAAAGCGAGGAGGAAGAACTGCAGATACGAAAAAAGGCTTCGAAGTATTGCATGGTCGCTGGCAAATTATACAAGAGAGGCAAGGCATCGCCTCTGCTCAGATGCTTAGGTGAAAACGAGACCCACCTCGTCCTCTTAGAAGTGCACGAAGGCGTATGCGGGAGCCACATCGGCGGACGATCCTTGGCCGCGAAGCTGTTGAGAGCAGGTTATTACTGGCCAACAATGATCCAAGAGAGCGCAGACTTTGTACGAAAGTGTGACAAGTGTCAGAGGTTTTCTGATAAGAAGCACGCCCCTGCTTGCGAACTCACCTCGGTCTTTTCCCCATGGCCTTTTCATAAGTGGGCAGTGGATATCGTAGGCCCATTCCCGTTGGCACCAGGACAACTGAAATTTCTCATAGTCGGAGTGGATTACTTCACGAAGTGGGTCGAGGCCGAAGCGGTCGCCAAAATCACGGCGGACAGAGTAATACGCTTCTACTGGAAGAAAATAATATGCAGGTTTGGGCTACCCAAAGTTATAGTATCTGACAACGGGACCCAGTTCGCCAGTTCCAAGGTGGTAGAATTCTGCAATCAACTCGGAATCAGACGAAGTTTGTTTCAGTCATCCATCCCCAAGCAAACGGGCAAGCCGAATCTGCAAACAAGGTGATCTTGAACGGCATAAAAAAGAAGCTTGACGACGCCAAAGGACTTTGGGCTGACCAATTGCATGAAGTGCTCTGGTCATATCACACGACGCCTCATTCCACAACCAAGGAAACCCCGTTCACCATGGTATACGGCGCCGACGCTATGCTGCCTGTAGAAATTGACACACCAACATGGCGCCGGGAGAACTTCTCAGAGGAGGCTAATGAGACGAGCTTACTATGCGGGATAGACATGATTGACGAGGTACGGGAGGCCGCCCACATCCGGGAATTCGCCGCCAAACAAAGAGCAGCCCGCCGGTACAATTCAAAAGTAATACCAAGAGACATGAAAGAAGGAGATTTGGTCTTAAGACAGGTCGTCGCGCCCACCCGAATTGGAAAGTTACTTCCCAACTAGGAAGGACCATACCGAGTCAGGGAAAAGCTAGCACACGGAGCGTACAAGTTGGAGGAGCTGAATGGAGACACGATACCACGAACCTGGAATGCCGCCAACCTACGCCATTACTACAGCTGAGTACTTCACCATTCCTACAAACAAGCCAAACAAGGTCGAACTGCTGTAAAGTCTTGCTTGCATTTTCTTTTGAATTTTTTGTATTTTGATGTCAATTAACAAAGAGGAATAAGGGAGCACTCTTTTCCCCGCGAAAGCTGGGTTTTTAACGAGGCACCAATTTCCGTTTACTCTTATCTCTGTTTGACTCCAGTATCACAGATATCGCCGAAACAAGCTAGGTAGCATCAACTCACAAAGGGCGCGCCTAACCCCAAAGGGGTTGCCACCTAATTCCTTAACCCTAAAAGACAGGGCTCTAAGACGTCGTGTGCTTAAAATGAAAATGCCACCTAATTCCTTAACCCTAAAAGACAGGGCTCTAAGACGTCGTGTGCTTAAAATGAAAATCGCCGCCTAATTCCTTAACCCCCAAGAGGGCTCTAAGACGTCGCGAGACGAAAATAAGATCGCCGCCTAATTCCTTAACCCCCAAGAGGGCTCTAAGACGTCGCGAGCCGAAAAACAAGATCGCCGCCTAATTCCTTAACCCCCAAGAGGGCTCTAAGACGTCGCGAGCCGAAAAACAAGATCGCCGCCTAATTCCTTAACCCCCAAGAGGGCTCTAAGACGTCGCGAGCCGAAAAACAAGATCGCCGCCTAATTCCTTAACCCCCAAGAGGGCTCTAAGACGTCGCGAGACGAAAATAAGATCGCCGCCTAATTCCTTAACCCCCAAGAGGGCTCTAAGACGTCGCGAGCCGAGAAACAAAATTGCCACTTAAGTCCTTAACCCTAAGGCGTCGCAAGAAGAAAACGAACACGTCGCGAAAATAAAAGAATTCATACATAAGATGCCTCAATAGAGCAATAACACCGGAAAGCTCAACGGTTTGACAATCTTAAATAAATCGAGAAAACGTACAAGTAATAACTACCACCCAAGAAGCATTATCATCGCCATCATTGAACAAGAAACCAACGAAATATAGTACAAATCACGCATCAATACAAATTCAAGAAAGTTCAAAGTAAATTAAAGTTACAACAAAGACTATTGTTCGTCCACAAGGACACCATCTACAATTATCTTGAAAGAATCAATAGACGAAAGATCAGCTTCAGGATGGAGGAAGGCGGCCTGCTCCTTCGCACGCTCAAACCCAGTCTCAAAAGACAGCGCCAGTTCTCCTTTGGCTTCCGCAACCTCAGCCTGCAACGCCGTCTCCCTATCAACCCCCGAGGCGACCTCTTTCCTCAAACGAATGATCACCGCGTCCTTCCCAGCTAAGTCAGCGTCATGACCAACCTTCAGGTCACTGATTTTTTCGTCGAACTCGGCCCTCAGCGCCTCCGCCGCCTCCTTGACCTCTTTCTCCTTGCCCTCTTGAACCTCTTGTAATTCCTTCTCCAGCAGCTTCACCCTTTCCAACAACGTTTCTCCATTACGAACTGACTCCGCATATTTGCAATCAACGGACATCAAAAGCATAATAGACCGCAAACAGTTCACGCCGATATCCCTCGTCGCAAAAGGAACAGGGTTCTGCATCCCAGCTGTCACATCATCAGGATTGCAAACCATCTTTTCTTTCACGTAGGCTTCGAAATCAAAATCCTTGTCCCAGAAAGACCGAACATCCCGGCTGGGGCCAGTAAGTTCAATGGCGGGATGAGAATGCGCCCGCTTCGACCTCCTCTCTTTTATCACCCCCTCCTCCCGATCCGCCGCCTTCCTTTTCTTCTCCTCCTGAGTCTTCTCCTGCGCCACGTCCACAGCACACTCAGGTTGAGCGTCAAGAACAATCTCGGCTTTCTTTTTGGACTTACGAAGGATGAGCCCAGAAGAGTCGCTAGTGTCAGCCACCCCGCCCGACCTCTTGGCCTTCAGCTCCGCCAAATACTGCTTCCTCTCTGCAGCTGTTAGTGGCGCCATTGATTCTGCAAGTCAAAAGACCAGCGCCATTACACAAATAATTAATAAAGAGAAAGGCAAAAAGCTAGACAAGCAAAGTTATGAAATCAACTCACGCAAATAGGTCTCTAAGCTATCGATATCTCCCTCTCTATTCAGCAACTCCCGGATATCCATGGGCAGCATTTTATCCAGGAAGGAAACGACACCTTGTTCATACGCACTCAACTGTTCGAAAGCAAACCCCGTAATGGAAGCTGGGGAACTCGTCCAGCAAATGGGAAATTTTAATTCATTGTGTACGCGCCCCCCTCCCCTCACCCTAAGGAATGTCCGTCTCCAGTTCTTGTAATGAGAGGCGTAAGGTGGAAATAACCGTTTCCCAGGGTGCGCGCCAACAGAGACCCAAGACGATTTGTCCACCCCCCGAGTACCATAGAAGCTAAAGAAGCACCCGGCGGAGGGCTCAAAGCCTAATCCCTCGCAAGCTATCTCAAAGGCCCGGATGAACGCCCAACTGTTGGGCTGAAGCTGCGAGGGCGCCACATTCAACCACCTCAGGACAGTTTCGGAGAAGGGCGTGAATGGATCTTCACGCCCAAATCTTCAAAGACCGCCGCATACATATAGAAGAACTCGTGGGCCCTACTCCTTGGCATCCGTAAGTATACTTTCTCACCAGGACGGCAGGGCTCCAGGACCACATCATCTTCGCATCCTGTCGAAGAAACATTAACCTTGCTTCGGAACAGCCCCACTCGTTCAGGATCCATAAACACGGACTCCAAGCGCATCATTTCGCTAGTAGAACCCCCTAGCCCCAAATCACTAGCGGACGCCATACCGTGATTTTCTTTCGAGGGACCTGGACGAACAGAAAGAATAACACAATCAGATGAATTCCCGCTATCGTCTTTATCCTCGCTATCACTCGAGTCGCTCGAAAACTCCCCTAAAAGGGAATGGCCATAGTAGGCATTCTCAAAGGCAACCCAATCGGTGGTCCCGTCCGATCGTTTCGCAAGCCTAACCGCCTCTCTCAATAACGCATCCCTTTCCTCCGAGTTAGCCGGAGATAACACGTTTCCCTTCCCATCACACTCCCTGATAACTACCATGTGCTAGTTTGAATTACAAAAACGAAGCGCTAACGATCAGAAGATGAATTCTAAAAAAGGGATTACCTGTTTCGAATGAAGAAAAGCTGGACGAAGAAAGGGACCGATTTGATTCTGGAGGAAAGCGTTGATTCTAAGAACTGTTTGCAATTGGCGAGGGACGTGCTTTTCGGACAAAGAAAGGAGAAGGAAAGTGAAAGGACAAAGAAAGGAGAAGGAAAGTGAAAAGACAAAGAAATGAACTGATTAGATCCGCGTTCAGTTTAAAGTGAAAAGCCTGGGAAAACGCGCAGATGACGTCACTTAAGTTGGCACGATTTCCGAGAACCGCTAAGATTACGACACGTCAACGAGAGCGAACGGTCGCCTCACGCCAGCCGTCGGATCCCAATAAGAGGCGTCCTCAACACGCGGTCCAAAGGGCGCGGCGAGCTACACACAGTTTAATCACTTCGCCTTGTACCAAGACTTGTGCTTGTTGGGCTAGCATAAATATTCCTGTTGGGCTGGCGCCCACACTCTCGTAGGGCTAGTGCCGCCCACTAAGGTACTCAAAACAAAACATGGAGCTAATACCCACGTTGGGCTAGTATCCGTGTTGGGCTAGTACCCACGCATGGTTTAAACACCCACGTTGGGCTAGTATTCATAAAATTTTTTCATGGCTTCGTGACTAGTAAGCCCCACTTGCCGGGCAAAGGATCATAGACAGACCCCCTGTAAACAATTTAATCACTTCGCCTTGTACCAAGACTCGTGCTTGTTGGGCTGTGGACCGTAGATCTCACTATCTAGGAATTAAGACCCCAAAGCCAAGGGTGTGAACCCTTAAAATAGGGCTGGACGTCCTCCAAGAGGGTAGGGAGCCCACTTGACAATCACAAATAACCCTTTGGGGGCGCCCTCAGCAGCCGACGAGGGCGCCCAAGTCATGGTTTTGGCCCTTTACGATTTAGGCCCAAAACCATGACCGGGTAGGCCCAGGAAAGGCTACAAATAGTAACCTTGGGACCATTCCCGAGGCATGACCTAAACACAGCACAGAAACCCTAGTTTCTAGAAGTATTGTACTCACTGCCAGTACAGTGTCCTAGATGGGAGAGATTACAGTGTTGTAACTTGATAAGAGAGTTCCGAGTCAAGGAATTAATCAGAACTATTTTGTTAATTTGTCGTGAGACTAGGAGAGTAATTGTAGAGACTATGTGCAATTTACCAAACAACGAGAATTAATTGATTCGAAATACCTGATCACTCTAATATCTGGTATTTTCCAAAACAATTTATTTTCATTTTTATTTTATGTTAAACTCAAATATATGTTATGTATACCCCTATTTGTTAAATCCTTATTATAATTAAATTGCCAAATTGAGATTGAAACAATCCATATGGAGATGAACTTATAAATTTTATTACTTCGATGCATTTTTAGTACACTTGCTAAAAGTTTATCAGTTGACCTAACAATATGGACGAAGAGAGGAAACGAGGATATTTAGAGGATGCAAGCATGCCATAAAATTGCAAGTTAACTCGTGGAATCCAATATATGTTAAACAAGAAAAACATTTATAGAGTAAAACCGAAAAACCTAATATATATGTTGGACAAGAAAAATATTTAACTCATTGCTGAATTTCAAACGAAAATAAGATATGGATTCAAGGTACTTAAAATTGCAAGTTAACTCGTGGAATCATACCATTCCTTAATACCAATTTCGAGTTAACTTAGTTGTAAACTCAAATTTTAGTAAACTCAAAAATAATACGTAGTTTTCTTTTAACTGAGATGAAATTCTAAACCATTGATGCATTTGCTGCAGTATACAAGTATAAGAATATATGCCACACATATATTATTTTTAATATATTCCATAAAAATAAATAAACTTGACAAGTCGATTTCATATTGACAAAATGAGTCTACTTAACCTTAAAAAAATGAGTTTACTTAAACTCTCATATCTAACGATGGAAGTGATTCTTAATTTATGATAGCTTGAATATATTTTCCCGATTTAGTATTATGTTTCATAACTAAAGTATTCAACCCTAATGTAATGACTTAACTGTTATTTATAGACAAACTAGGACAAGCAAATCCTGGTTTGGAGACAAACCACAAACTAAAACTCAAATGTTTAGCACCTAAAAGCTAAGATTGCATGGTTAAATTTATTAAATCACTTCAGTGCAGGGTTGTGTGTAGAAATATGTAGTATTTTAATAAATCTAAGCCACTAAAAAAGAATCTAATGGTATTTTGTTGTGGCTCATTAATTTATTTAGATTATTCTTTACTTATCGAGGGACTTAAGCTGGAAACAATGCGAATGAATTTAAAAAAAGAAGATTCCGTTGCCGGGACTTGAACCCGGGTCTTTCGGGTGAGAGCCGAATATCCTGACCAACTAGACTACAACGGAAGCGATGTTATAAGAAAGTCATATAAAATAAAATATTCAATATTTGGGGTGTTGTTTTTGCAGATAAAATAAACCAACCTTCCTTCACTCCCTCCCGCTTCACTTCACTTTCAATTGAAATTGAATTGATCGAAAGAGGAAGAAGAAGAAGAAGAAAACCCTAGAAGAAGAAATGAGGGAACAAGAGATAGAGAAGCTTCGAGAAGTAGTTCGTGACTGCATGAGTAAACACCTCTACTCCTCCGCGATCTTCTTCGCCGATAAAGTTGCCACTTTCACCAACGACCCTGCAGACATCTATATGCACGCACAGTCTCTATTCCTCGGCCGCCATTACCGACGTGCCTTCCACCTCCTCAACGCTTCCAAAATCGTCCTCCGTGACCTCCGCTTCCGCTACCTCGCCGCCCAGTGCCTCCAGGAATTGAACGAGTGGAATCAATGTCTTTCCATGCTCGGTGAGGAGGTTAAAGTCGATGAACATGGAAATCTTTCTAATGCCGCCAATATCTACTTGGATAAAGATCGTCGTGAAATCAATGTCAGTCTTTTTTTTGAATTTATAATTTGAGCAACTAATTTCAAACTTGGTATATATTTTTTAGTGTAAGTTGCAATTTTATATAGCTCATGAAAAAATTTGGTCATTGGAAGTGTAATTTGCCGTCACATTGGTCTCTGGGTGAATCATAATTGCAAAATATCTGCAATTGTTTTTTTTATTATTCATCTGAGTCTTTGAATCTGGTTTTAGGTAGTCAATTTTGGTGGTGGATTGTGTTTTTTTTTTGGTCGATTTAGTCCATAAAATTACTAACAAAAGAGGCACTAGAGACCTGTCTGTAATTTTGAATCTGGTTTTAGGGACTATAGTGACAATGCTGGCATAATCAGGGACCAAAATGATGGTTTTCACAAGAACCTACAAATAATCTATTTCTAATGAAGGACAAAGATATATACTCCTAACGAACCCACCTAAAAAAATAAATAAAGAAAAGAAAGAAAGAAAGAAAAAAAAAAACATAACAAGTGATCATGGAGTGGGTTGAGCATGCTGCTGTTCAGGAGTGGTTTGAGTTGGGGGTCATGTTTCTGGAAGTGTTTTGGGAGGCTGTTTTGGTTTTGGGGTGTCTCTGCATTTTTGGTTCCAGGATAGCCATTTTGTGCAGGTTCTGTTATGTTGTTTTCTTTCTGTTTGGGCGTTTTTGAGGTGTCTGTATTGTTTTTAGGAGCTGTTGTGTTGTTGTTAACAGTCCAGCAATCTGTTTTTTTTAGGCGTTGTGGTGTGCGGTTGTCCCCTGGCATATTCTTTGGCTGTTTTGCTGTTGTATATCACTTTTTTGCTTGTGTCTGTGCACTTCTTGTGCAAGATACAATGATTAATAAATTTTGGCTGTTTAAAGAAAAAATGATCATAGTCGCCTGTAGACATAATAAACCAATTCAAAATGGGGCTTAATCTTATATGGTTCAGTTGTGGCTCAAACTTGCACATTTTCCATATTCTCAGCTTGAATAGCTAAAACAAGTATATACATGGAATGTTCTCCCCCATGCTTCTTTATATATGACTGGTGATTAAAAATTTCAGCAACATTTGTTATGGTGGTTTAGAAGATACAAAAGAAAATGATAATATCTTATAGATAAACTAATCTACTGCCTCAATGAACGTATCACTGGTGCTGTAATTTGATATAATTGCGGTTTTGGAATGTGAAAATATGGTAAAAGTTAAACTTTTTCAATAGCTTGGAATTTTGTGATTGGAAAGTATCCTTATTACAGACTTTGTCCCCTTAATTGAATTCATTTTGAAATGCTATAACAGATAACTGCTGCAATATGTTTCTTGAGAGGCAAAGCATACGAAGCTCTAGAAAACCGTTCTCAGGCTCGATCGTGGTGAGTGTATTTGGGGCATTTCTTCCCTGTTATTGTCTAGCTTACAAATAACACTAAGTCGAAAACATTATATTTTTCTTTGTTGACATTCTGCCTTTAATATGAGGTGCAAGTATAATTGCTTGCTACTTGTGTGAAGAGTTAAATAGGTATGATGTGTACCAATTTGATCCGGATAGAGGCTCATCGCCATTTTATCTACTTTTGTTGAAGGTACAAAGCGGCTATAAAAGCGGATCCCTTATGCTATGAGGTACACATCGATATTCTCCTTATTACCTTTTGTAGGTGCATTAATACTATCAAAGTTATTGATCGTGTGTGAGTCACCCACATTATTTGGACTTTTGCTTGCAAGTTATCGTGTGTGGTTCAACACCATCTAAAGTAACAACTGCTTTTCCTCCCGTCCTTGGTTCTGAATAAAATTCCCATCGGTTCAATTCCTTGTGATCAATAAAAATATGATATGCTAAAGTAAAAACGAATGACAAACACAAAAGCATAAGTTTAGATATTATACATTAACTTCAAAATAATTCAAGATGAGATTATCAAAATAACAAAAGAGAAGTGGTTGGTTATTAGTTATATTGATTGCAGATAGTGGACCTTGGAGAAAAGCCAAAAATCCACAATTTTAAACTGCCCGCCAAAAAATTTACAATCATCAATATAAAATGTCATGGTGCCGCCATTCTTCATGAATTGACCATGGCAGTTGTCAAAACATCCGTTGCCACCATAACCGATATTTGAAAACACTCTTGGTTATACAAAGTTGACAAAAAAGTAGTTTGGTACATAGAGTTTAGATGTAAGTTGCAATTCATCAGAATGAATTGAGATTCGTGTTGGAGTTCATGTCCAAAATAGATACACCAAAGTTTAAATTGGGATTGCAGTTGTAGGGAGGTTGCAGTCACAGCGGTTGCTGAGATGTTTATTGCGACCGCTGTTACAATAGCCTTTATTGACTTTTAGATTCTGGAATGTATCTTTTGTAGCACAGATACATGCTTATATTTTTCTCAACTGACCCTAGGAATCTAATTCTTCTTTGATGTCTGCTAATTATTTAGGCTTTGGAATGCCTTATTGAAAATCACATGCTTACATGCGATGAAGGTAATCACATTCACTTATCCCCTGGAGACTTTGATTTCAGTTTATATGTTTTTGAAAATAGTTTAAGCAGTATATTGTCTACTTCAAAATTGATCATATATTTCTCTCTCTCTGGACTGTATGTTGAATACCAGAAGCAAATTTGATCTCATCATTGCAATTTGGAAGTGAGGATGGATGGCTTTCATCATTTTATTCTTGTTTGATTAAGAAGGTAATAGCAGATGCCAAAAGGGAATTGTCTATATCTAAATGCTTTGTACTTATGAAATGAAATATTATTTCTTTTTCTTTCCCAGTATGACAAAGAAATTGTTGTAGAAGCCAAGTTTAGAGATCTTGAGAACGAAAGCTGTAAAACTGACCAGTCAAATCCTTCTTTCTTCCGCACACTGAAAACCAATAATGATCTATTGGCCTGCAAAGCTGAATACTATCATCAGTGTGGTGAATATCAGAAATGTTTTGAGTTAACTTCTGTGTAAGTTGAGGATTTGATAAAGCTATAGCTTTTACATCATTTATTCTGTCCATTCATTTCTCTTTTTTTTCTTTCTTTTCAATAACTGAGCTTTCTGCTGAAATTACAGTTTGCTTGAGAAGGATCCTTTCCATATCAAGAGCACATTAGTACATCTGGCAGCTGCTATGGAGCTTGGGCAATCAAATGAACTTTATCTGATGGCATGCAATTTAGTGAAGGATTATCCTCAAAAGTAAAATTCTTATCCACAATATTGATTGGCTTCTAAAGATTTTGCTAGATATAAGAATCAGTTCTTTTTTAGAATTTTGCTTGGCATTTATAGTTATCTTCTAAAGCCTTTGCTTCATATAACAATAAAATCTTATTCATGTTGTTTAGGGCTTCATCATGGTTTGCTGTTGGTTGCTATTACTACTGTATCAAGAAATATGACCAATCCCGCCGTTATTTCAAGTAAATATAACTCCTGACCTTTCTGTTTTAAGAATCAGTTTATTTGTCGAAGACTCAATTTCTTCCGTAACCTTTCTTAGAAATATTCTGCATGAGTTTGGACTATCAAAGGGTTTTTTATGTGTACTTGATTGCCTTTATAGCACCATTTTCAAAACTTATTCTTCAATTTCATTTTCTACCTTACAGCAAGGCAACAAGTCTAGATAGAACATTCCCCCCTGCATGGATAGGCTATGGGAATGCCTTTGCAGCTAAAGAAGAGGGTGATCAGGCTATGTCAGCTTACCGCACTGCAGCTCGATTATTTCCTGGGTATTCATTTTTAATTTGATCTTTCTCACTTTCGCCCCTCCCACCCCCAAATATAATTAAATTAAGCAACTTTCTTCAGTATGTTAAAACTTAAACAACTGTTTCTGAGATATTTAATACATATTTTTGTCAATTTTTTTTCGTCTTCTTGCAAAAAGAAACATACCACAAAAATGAAAAAAATACACTATTAACATGGTTTTTGTGAATCATTTTCAAGCAAAAAGTATGCTTAGTGAAAGATCAAAAGTATAACTCTCTGCCGTTCCTTTCAGATTTTCAAACAACATGAATTTATTTAGCGAAAACCCTAGCAGTGAAGCTCTGTGGCCAACTTCTTGTAGTTCCTTTCATTTTTCTTACGACCATTACCATTTTTATCCATTTTTGAATTTCTTTATATTATTTTTCTGAAGTTTTACTACATTTGTGGTTAATAAACAAATATAAAAACTGTATGAAATCTTCTTGTTATCTATACATTGTTCTTTTACAGGTTGAATCTTGATGTTCTCTTATTCCAGGTGCCACTTACCAGCTCTTTATATTGGAATGGAATGCATGCGAACCCACAGCTATAAGCTTGCTGAACAGGTATATACATTAGAATTGGAAAGTCCTATTTCTACTATATATAATTATATATGCCATCATTAAGTCCATTGAACGGTTTAGTTAGTGTTCAGTGTAGCGTCTTTAAATGATTTGGATGTTTTGATCTTTCTTCACCTATTAAAGTCTAGCATTGACTTGTTACCAGATCAATCAGTCCTCTCCTATGAATCTGTTAAAACTAATGTATTATTCTGGCCCATGCCACAATATTGATTTTCCTATATTCTTCCTTAGTTTTTCATGCAGGCGAAGTCAATTTGCTCATCAGATCCACTTGTGTATAATGAACTAGGTGTTGTTGCCTATTATATGAAAGAGTAAGGATATCTTCCTGTAAATTACTAGGCTTAATTACTTTTTTAGTTTCTCTAGTTTGAAGTTTGAACTATGTTAGAATCCGTCAAGTTTTTGTTGAGTCATTCAAGTCCCTCTACTTTTTTTTTGGTTACAAAGTCCCTCTCTACTTTAAAATTAAGCAAAAACACAATCCTATTTTCAATTTTCTTTACCTTCTCAAATACTCATTTTTCTATTGAGATATTTGAGGGTTAATGATTTCAAAACTTAGAAATTCTGAGAAATTTGATATAATTTAGAGAAGTTTTTAAGATGGGAAATTGGGGTTTGAATAGGTGAAATTTGGGATTTTTTAATGAAGTTTAATATTTTGATTAATGACTTTTGAAAAGCAGAAATTTTTAAAAATGTAATTGATTCAATTTGTGAATATTTTGATTAGATTATGAATTTATGAGTTTTAAGAAATTGGAAAGTATTAAAGGGACTTAATTGTAATAACTGAAAGGTAAAGGACAAAAATCGCTCAAGGTATTATTCTGGGAGCAAAATGACACACTATGCAAAGTGACTGAAATTACAATCAAGTCAAACTACTATTCTATAAGTTACTTGATGTAAAGTTCACGTCACAGAATTTTCCTTTGAATGCAATTCAAATGATCCTAGAAAATAAAAAAATTGCTTGTATCCGAAGAGACCGAAAGATATGTCCTGGCCCAGTTTTATTCATAATAGGAGTTTGCTTTAACTCTACTAGAAACATATTTAGTGTTGGTTTGCAAGAAAATATATTGCACTCTTTTTATCTCCGAACAGTTAAAGTTCTGTTTTCTTAATTTTGCCAGCCAAGTTTGCATGCTACTTAGAATATTTGAGTGATTACAACTTGCATAATTGTGACTTCTGATTCAGGTATAAGAAAGCAGTGTGGTGGTTCGAGAAAACGTTAGCCCTCATCCCTACCGCTTTAAGTGAAACATGGGAGCCAACTTTAGTCAATATTGCTCATGCATGCAGAAAGTTGGAGTAAGTTGATAAATGTCTCGGTGCTCATCTGACTTGAATTTTTCTCGTTATCAGCTATAGAATATTTCAAATACAAAGAGGCATCCTTTGAAAAGTTAAAACATGATTTTCTAGCTGACTTGATTTAAAAACATAATATTTTAGTTATGTGTGTGTGTGTGTGTTAATTTCGATTTATAAAAATCAAGGAGATGTAAAATTGTGCAAATTAGAAAGGGATGAGATTTATGAGCCATAGAGTGAAGTTAGTGGGATAAGACTTGGTTATTGTATTTTGTTGGTGCTTTGATTATATACATATTTCTTACTAAAATTTTATGTTTCTGAATATCCTCAACTTCTTTTTTTCTTTTTATAGTTCGAATGGAAGTTGAAAACATTTTTTCATGATGTTGATATAATTTATAGTTTTGGCATAAAATTTTATCTAAATAATGGTAGCGTCAATATGCAATTCATGACTTCTCGACCCTGATTTTCTAACTAAACCATCTCAGGATGTACCGAGAAGCAATTTCATATTATGAGAAAGCACTTGCCTTATCAACAAGTGTGAGCACTTATGCTGGTCTTGCATATACTTACCACTTACAGGTATCTGAAATGATCTTCCAGCTTGACGTATTCTGTATGTTATTTTAAAGCAAAACGTCGATTTTCTGTATGTTTGGAAATATGTTTTCATCATTTTATTCGGATAAATGGACGACTGTTGGCTTTTATCTAAAAAGCTGTTGGCATGGGAATGACTACTCTTGACTTTTACTGATTTTTTTTGTAATTTCTGAGAGGAGCAGAGGTGGGATGACCATTTTCTATATTTGACTATAAAATTTTATATTTTTTGTTTTTCCAAATGAAGTTCACATTATGTGTCGGTGTTTTGTTTCAAATATTTCATAGCTCGTGGTGTTAGTTACTAGAATTATAAATGCATTGACCAATATAAGTCAATTTTTCATGGATTTTCCAAGCATTACCTTGAAAGCAGATGTGAATTTATTCATTACTTGACATAATCATGAAAATAAGTTAAAATCAGATAGAGAATAGCACATGCGAAAAGGAATATATTATGCTACTCGATGTTAAACGACCTATGTCTAAAGTAACCACATTACCTTCCTTGGCAAGACACCAGCTCTTAGAGACACATCATATGCATTCTGCATATCTGTTCTTGCTTGAAAAGTTTTTGGGCAACTTCACATTTGTTTGTAGTATCTTCATTTGTGGGTAACTTTATGGGAAATTCTTGTTTACCCATCAATAAAAGGTGGGTAATACTACCAATGTTGAGTTGGCCCAATCAAAACAATGTATTTATATAACATTAAAAATAATAGAAAACAAACAAATAACTTTGATTGGTGCCAACTTAGCATGGGTTGTGTTACCCACCTTTTATTGATGGGTACCCAAGTTGTCACCTTTATTTATACCTAGAAATTTGAAATTGGATTTTAATTTATATTTGCTGGCAGTGTAAATTAATTTAACAGATGTTTATTATATTTCACGGTTTTATCAGTGTAAATATATTTTATGAATTGATGTTACGATGTGGAAATTATTTGAAATATAATATGATGTATGTTTAAAACATGTTACAATATCAGAACACACTTATTAAACTATTAAGTCTCAGTTATAATGATTAATTTTTTGACTGAGGCTGATGTTTTGTTGTTGTATGTAATTCATGCAGGATGATTTCAGTACAGCAATTACATATTATCACAAAGTGAGTGATAGCTATCCGACATTGCCTGTGCCCATGACAATAAATCTATCTAAAACATGCTTCTTCTTTTATACAATTAAGCTTATTCTTTTCTGGACAGAACAATTAAGCTTATTCTCTACCTTGATTTATTATTTTTGGGTATAATTTTCTCCAGTTTAACTGTCTATTTTTTTCCCCAGTATGGTTTGTTTAATGTGCCCATTATTTGCAATATAGTATCAGAAGTATATTGAATTACATTGGAGAGTGGACAAGGCTCATATAAAGTGAGTTGATGTCTGAAGCAATGGTGTATAGTTGATAAAGATATGATGCATTTTCAATTAAATCTACTAGAGTGCATCATTACCTTTTGATCCACTAAAGGGTACACACGCTCTTTGCTCACTTCTACGACAAACTCACTTTATAAGAGTTTTTTTTTCTTTTCCAATTCAATTAGAAGAAAACTCTCGAACATTGGTTACTGTGTTAAACATTTGAGTTGTGTAAGGTTGTATTGGCCATGTTAGAGATGTTCTTATCCCTGAAGAATATTCATTCTAATGTCAGTTGTTGAATGGAGTGTCTATGCTGGGTAGCTTCTAAAGATTGGTGTTTACCTTTGAGATTATATCATGTTTATGCATGAATGTTCTTAAAATTCACCGCCTATGAGTTTACTAATCATATTGTTCATTCAAAATTAGGCGTTGTGGCTGAAGCCAGATGATCAGTTCTGCACTGAAATGTTAAGCTGGGCTTTAATAGATGAAAGTAGAAGCAGCGGTGATCCCCACCTTGAACTCTAATGAATTTATTGGTGCAACTTCATTTGCCTGTTATATATGTATGTAAACATAACAGTAACGCCAAGGTAATGTACTGCAATTATGATTATTAAACTAGTTGGCATTATTTTGGGAAATGCTAACTTGTTTAAAAGTTTAAAGTGGAAATTTTTTCTTAGAAATTGTGCATTCAAGACATTGAAACAACAAAAAGTAACCCTTAGATTTTTTGTTTAGATTTTTTTTGTTTATCCTTTTCTTATTGAGGAATGTAATTTTTACGTGCTGTAACTAATGAGGTGTTGATTTAATTGCCAAAACTGCAGTCATTTTATTTGGGTAGCTTCATTTTGTTTATTTATTATTATTATTTAAGTTGGCTAATGTGGTATAACTTTTTGGTGATAAACTATTTTGATCATTTTTGACAATAAAACTAAAGAGCCAAAACAACCACAACAACATAGAACATGATAAAAGAGTTTGGGAATTAGCTAGGAATAGAATGGATTATAGACAATTTGACTCGTATGTCCCTTTATAAATCATACACCAAGATTTGAAAAAATGGGTAAAAGAGTTTGATTGGTTTTGTAGCGAGTGAGTATTGATGGGGCTGTTACGCGTACGGGGAATTTGGCATTGTGTGGTGGTGCCGGTATTCTTCGAATTGAGGTTGGAAATTTTATCTGTGTTTGTTGCAAAAATTCCTCCATGGTTTGTTCTTGAAGTTGAGCCGTGGGGTATTTTTCATGTGCTTAAAATTACTTGGAGTAGAGGATTCTGGAAAATCCAAGTGTTTGGACTTAAAATTACTTGGAGTAGAAGATTCTCGAAAATCCAAGTGTTTGTTGATTCAGAGGTGGCGATTAATTTTCTCCGACAAGGATACTCTTCCACTCATGTTCATTGGGCTCTTTTGGAGAAGGTTGGTAAAATCTACGATGATTCGGTAACCAATACATGGGCTCACATCTATCGAGAAGTCAATCAAGTTGCAGAAGGACTAGTCAAATATGGATTAAGTTTGGATTCTAATCTTAGGATTTTTAAATTTTCTCCGACTTTTATTTCAAATGTTTTGTTGGCGGATGCCGTTTGTACTATTTTTTCTAGAAGTTTCTATTTTCTTGGTGGGAGATAACCCCCTTTTATTAAAAAAAAAGTGTTTGATTGGTTTTTTTTTGAGGGAGTTTGATTGTTTTTTTATGGTGCCTAATTTTGATTTTTTTAGGGGGGCCTTATTTAGATATTTGATGAGGGTTGTATATAAGTGTTTATATCATGGATGGACTAACCACATAATTAATCCACAGCCATTTATAATCTACTTTTTATAACCAATCTCCACAACCGATTTTGAATTTTCAAAAATCGTTTTTGGTTTTCCCTCAAAAAAAATGTTTTTTTTAATAACTGACTTTAAGTTTTTAAAATGATTTTAAACTGCTTAAAAAATTAAACTCGTTTTAGACATAATCATAGTTTTTAAACAAATTTGTATTAAAACTTGTTTTCGACTACAATATCGAACACATATTATTAATTTTAATTAATAATTATTTCGAGGAAGTGAATAATTATTATATGTATAGAAAATTTAAAATATAAAATTGAGTGGTTAAAATTTGATAATAAATCTAGACAAACAAACAAATTAGTTGATTAATATTTTGCAATTTTAGACAGCATTCTAAAATATTTATGATGTGAGAAATTAATCTTATATAATCCCTACCAGATCAAATTTAATATTTACTCAATAACTTCAAAAACATTACAATTTTTAAGTTCTTGTAATACATAGTGCTTGGTTATTACTGCTGTGATTTGAGCAGCACAAGAGTAATCTATTTCTTATTCGTATTCTTTAGCAGTTGTACCTTTTTCTAGCGATGAAAAAATGGTTCAATAAATTAATTTGACATGATAGTGTAGCTAAGCAGAGATTAGTACCACATTAGTATACTTTATTTAAAGATTACATAGATCACACGATTGCACTTATTGTAATATACATTTTCTTTTATAATCAGTTCCACCCTTGGATGGAAAACTTCAAACATACATAGCTAGATTAAATTAAGGACAATCTTTGATAGTACTATTATTTTTGAAAAGGACATCCTTGAGAAGCTTTGGTGTTATCCTCAGCTGTTTGCTTTCCAGCTAGAAGGTCTCCCATCAGCTCCGCAGGGTCGTAGTAAATCTCCACCTCTTCTGCTTTCATTAAATTGTCAACCTGTCATTGGAATCGATGCTAGTAACTCTCACTAGACACTAGTATTATAACATGACGACTCTTCTATATATATATATGGTCATGCTAACTTGTATCCTAATGTCGTATGTTTAGCAACTCAAAAAGAGTAACTTTACATTAGAAAATATGATAAGAAGTTAAATGCACGACTTTTGATATGTATATTTCTATAATGAGTTCCTTAACATATGCCTTTGAGGATACAAGTTAGCATTTACCTTAAACATGTACATGGTTAAATTAATTAGCAAACGGTTGATTCTTAATTTATTAATTAGAGATACCTTGAGAATTCCATAGCCATAGAATTCAACCATGTTTCCGGTGGGTGCATGTCCCTTGTAAGGACCTTCAAAAAATCCCCAATGCCTAAACTTGTAAGCAATCTCAGGGGGTCCACTGTAAACTTTGATGACTTCCCATGCAAATCCCCGAGGAAATGCTGATCTAAAGGCTTCATGAGATGATTCAAATGTCTCTTCTTCTGCTTTGTAGTACCTGTATTCTTCTGGCAATGAGCTTTTCATCAAAGCATTATAACTTCCCAACCTTAGTGTTTCCTCTGCTGTTAATCCCTCCCTCCCTTCAAAATCAAACATTATTAATAGTTAATAAGTCAAATACCTCTAAGGGTCATTTAAGTTTAACGTTTTTACTATATTAGTCCTTTAAGTTTTTTAAGTTTTAAATTGGTCATTTAAGTCACACAACGCTTGCAAGGTTTCCATTTTCCGTCCAACCATGTTAAATAAGGTTTATGTGGCTGTCAAATACTGATGTAGCAAGACCAAATCATTAAAAAAAAATTCTGGGTTTTCTATGATCTTCATCTTCTTTCTCTTGATGTACATCAACATTAATCATTTCCTCCCCCTTTTCAAACTCAACCACAAAAATGAAGGTTGCTAGTTATAGGCTTGTAGTTTGTTTTGATGATGTCTAGGTTATATTTTTATGTTGGTTTATCATTTATAGTTACCAATTTGTTAAAGCACCGAACATATATGTCCTTCC
The DNA here is from genome assembly GCA_018208015.1 of Medicago ruthenica. NCBI lineage: Eukaryota > Viridiplantae > Streptophyta > Magnoliopsida > Fabales > Fabaceae > Medicago > Medicago ruthenica. The sequence goes on from CM031378.1 coordinate 36,957,033, forward strand.
TGATTCCCTTGATTCCTAGGAGCCTAGCTTGCCTTGTGTTTGAAGTTACCCTCTTTAGTTTTGCTCAAATTTGATTTTAAGCCTTTTTTATTCGAATCACTGTGTTTTGAATCGTATCATGCTTATTCTGAATCGTATCACGAAAAGGTTCTGGTCATGGTTCGATTCATGATTCCTTGAATCGTTTCAATTTGATTCGAATTATAGTTTTGTTGAATCGTATCATTGTACCTTTCTGAGTTGTGTTTCAGGCTTAGTGATACGAATCACTTGATGTGTGAATCGTATCAACCTTCTTTCTGGGTAACTTGATTCGATTCAAACCTTGTATGAATCATATCAATCTTCATAATTTTCTTGCTTGTCTTTTAGCTGTCTGATTCGAATCACCCATTTAGTGAATCGAATCAACACGTTGTTTTTGGCCAAAATATTGCATTTGCCACCCTTTTCTATATATACTCATATCATCCAAGCCCCAACTCACTGATTCAATTGCATCTATTCTCTCTAGGGTCCTCATAGCTCATTGTTCATCTTGTTCTTCAGATTAAACGCTTTTTCTAAGAATCATTATGTTTCATTGAGTCGTAGATTGCTAGAGTGCTATAGGGATTGTAAGTTGATTACTTTCAAGGATATTGGTTAGGAATCAAGGATCTGAAGTGAATTGATTGATTTCATTCCACCTCCAAGGGTTTGAAGGGTTGCACGGGTGTTTGAGGATTCGAAGATACAAGAAGCACCAATTTCAAGGGTTACTTGAAGATTGGCGTTGGGATTGCATAAGGGTTGAAAAACTAGGATAGTTTGAAGGAACTCTTGTAATCTTTTGTAATTCAACATTCAAATCATAGTGGAGTTCCTTGGTGGAGAGATTTTCCACCAAGAATAGTAGAGGTACCCCTGAAGCGAGGACGAAAGGGGGAACTACTATAAAAATCCGGTGTTATCTCTCTTTCCCTTACTCCTTTAATATCGTTTATTTCATATATAAATTGAGTTAGTTGAATATTGATTGAATTGTGTGTGATCAAGTTTTTATCCTAAGCTTTGGTTTGATTCCTTGAATCAAACTTATTCAAAACATATTTGATCACATTGTTATTCAATTAAGTCTCAACTAACTAGTTTATATCTTTGTATTTTCATTAGTATAATGTGCTTTATTGTGATTAGGTTTGGTTTGATTTGTCTAGTTTTGCAACTTGTAACTTGTATCGATATTAGATTGTTTTGTGATTTACCTTAATTGAATCTCTCAATTCAATTCGAAAATCCTTGTGCATAGTCTTTATATTTTTTTTGTCGTTATCTTACGCTTCAAGTTATTTCGAATAGTCATTTATTTTAAATCGCTTTCGCTACGTTTTTCGTCGATTATAAAAGGATTTTTAAAACGCGCTATTTATCCCCCTCTAGCGAATACCTCGTTGCCATATAGACCAACAAAAAATCCAATTTGTGTGCTTCCTCAACAACCTTCATTTTTTCCTAACGAAAACAATGCATCTGAATCACTATTGTGTTCATGAAGATCATCCGGACCCACTTTTTTCTATCAAGTTTAATGGAACTATTAAAGTTAAAATCTCATAGAACCATCCATATTTTTTGGGTTTGAGTTTGAGTTTGAAAAGGGGGAGAAAATGATGAATGTTGATGTATATGAAGAGGAAGAAGATGAAGATCATGGAGAACCTAGAATTTTTTTTTTAATGATTATACCTTGCCACGTCAGTATTTGACAGCCACGTAAGGCTCATTTAACATGATTGGATGAAAAAAGGATAACGTTGCAAGCGTTGTGTGACTTAAAGGATTAATTTGAAACTGAAAAAACTTAAATGACTAACCCGGTAGAAACGTTAAACTTAAAATACCCCAAAAGATATTAAGCCTAATTAATATTATTTTTATAATCCGTATAGTACAAAAACACCTTCAATACTAAATATAGAAAGGAACAAGATCTTCGGTGCCATTATGTTAGCTTATTCACCTGAAGAATAAAACAAATTTTGCCTCTTTCAACTCCTTAATAAAACAAATGAAAAACAAATGGTGGAGTTTGTCTTATGTGGACCTCAGTTTGGGAACAAGCGAAACCAAGACAAATACTCATTTTGTTCTATTATGCTATCAATTTTTTTTTATGTCGTAAATGGGTTAGATAAGTTTTTCGTCTATAATTATATACTGCAAAATTTAATTTTAGTCTCCAAAAAAAAAATGTTGTTTTAACAATCATAAAATTTTTTGTTTTGTTTTTGGTCCCGAGCATAATTTTAACATTTCTTGAACATATAATATAGACATGAATGAGTTTGATATAATGAATGACATAAGTTGCACACATTTTGAACATAAAATAGTTATGATCTTTACATAAATATGAACTTAAAATTGCTATTAGGGACAAAAAAATGAATATTTTTTTTCTAGAAATTAAAACATCTCGTTTTTATTTTTAAGAACTAAAAGCAAAATTTGCTATATTTTTATAGACAAAAACTTATTAAACCATTTATTATATTTCTAGTTATTTATTACTAATATTTACTTTTATAGACAAAATTTACTTTTTTATTATATTTCTAGTTATTTATTACTCTATATTTTATAATGTTTTACACTATTCAATTAATCAAAAAAAACTTTAAAAAAGTCATTAATAATTCTTATACTTTTTTTTTTTTATAAATCAAGGTAATCTTATTCAGTATCAAATATTACATGTGGGTATATCTCTATGCAAAATTTGAACATTAGTTCATTACAATGTGAAAGTCTAACTCATTAAGATACCCACTTTCGTTGATAATTCATACTTTTTATAAAGTCAATATAATTATAATGTTCTTTTGATCAACTAGTTTAGTGGTTAGACTTACAAACTTAAATATACAGAAGTGACAATCCCCAAATTCGAATTCACAAGCCTTACATATCAACATACGTAGCTACCACGAAGTGTAATTGCATGACACTATATTTCTTAACTCACGTATAATTTGTTAAAGTAACTTATATCATATGAGGAAGGAGATAATATTTGAAAAACTTTCACCATTAAATCATCAAGTCATGACATTGTAGGTGGAATCACTAAAGTAATCATTTGATAATGAAAATTTCAAAATGATCATTTGATAATGAAAATGTTCTTGGCGGTGCATCCGCACTCTAAGGGCTCAGACTCGTGGTCTTGGAGGCATAGTTCGGACTGGGTGTTTTCATTTAAGTCGGCATATGGCTACCTCTCTGATGTGGTCCACCCAAGAACATGTAGTAGAGTGGCTGAGTTGTTTTTTGTCATGTCTTGGTTTGGAAGAGTTGGACTCCGTCCAAGGTTCAAGTTTTATCCTAGCAACTTCTCCTTGGTAGGATTTCGACTAGGCTGAATTTCCTAAGACGCAGAGTGTTGATAGATCAGGTGGCTACTCTATGTGACTTGTGTGGTGAGGAGCCGGAATGACAAATCACCTTTTTGTGACGTGTGGGGTAGCGTCGAGGGTGTGGGGTAGGATTTTTAGGTTGTTAGGTTGGGAGTTTGTCCTTCCACGGGATGTGTTATGTCTTTTTCAGGGATGCTATTTTTTTCCTGGGAGAGAGAGTATTAGACGTTGTTTTATGTTGATATGACATTATGTTGTGTGGTCCATTTGGTTTGCTCGCAATGATCCGGTGTTCTCTAATAAGACGGTAGATGGGGAGCAATTGGTCGATAAAATTCAATTCATCTCTTGGTACTGGTTTTTCAAGAGGCACTCTGGTCATCCCTGTTTCCATTATGAATGGGTGGTAGAATCAACTATTTGTTGGGATCGATAGTTTGATGTGGTGGAGAGGGGTTTAGGTGCCTTTGAGTGGGGTCCGGAGTCCGTCCTAGTTTTTTGTCTCTGCTATTGTGGTAATAGATTTGGTTCATCTCTCCTAAGAGGTTGGCATTGGTGTTGGAGGGTTTCTGGAGTCTTCTGTTGGGTGTCCTTCCTCCTTGGTCTCTTTTAGTCCTTCAATAAAAAAAGTCTTTCCTTTTGCCATTCAAAAAAAAAAAAGTATTTTCTGCTTTGTCCTATAGTCCTTCAATAATTTTAAGAGAAGTAATTTCATCCTTCTTATCTGTCATAATATTTGAGATATGAGTTCATAAGAACTTGATATTATAATCTGTTCTAGACCGGCCAGAAGGTCAATCCTGTGTTGACACGTGGACAAAACCCTTTAGATCAAGAGGCGGTGTCCCGCATGAGCACGCCAACAACAGTGTGTACCACCACACTGAATCACGCCCCCGCTCTTCCTGCACCGTACACGTGGCCTCCAACGGCTCTCCGATGAGGCGCCACATTTCACGGAAGCCGTTAGCGCCCCCTTCTCCTATACAAGGGTGATTCCGCGTCACCCTCAAGGTACGATTCATTTCTCACACACTTTTACACATTCAACCTCATTTCCTACACTGACTTGAGCGTTGGAGTGCTAACGTACCTGCAGACACCTTTCGTTCCACCGAAGCTGAACCACCACCGCGCCGGAGCACCGCACCACCATTGTTGCCTTCATCAGTTCCTCATCGGACATATGATAATCTTATGGTACAAAATTCAGATCTCTCGGGAACTATTGTAAAATGACCATTAATGTCACTTTAATTAATATATATTTCCCATTTTTCAAATTTTTTTAAAAAAATTAATTATTAATTTTATGTTTAACCGTTAAATTTCACTGATTTAAAAAAATTGAATTGTATGATTCATACAAGTTAAAAGACTAAATCGAGTTTTATCTCTTGTACGAATTGGTTTCAATTCAACAGAGGAAAATAAAGAATAAATAGCATTATCATATTCGATCAAATTAAACTCCAACTTTTCTAGGAATAAGATAGAGAAGAAATAAATTTATATAAGGTTGATTAATAATTGAATTCGTACCATTAACAAAGAGCTTAAACTTTTCAGGATTTATAGTCTTAAAATCCTGCACGCGGGTTTTGTGTGAAAGCTCCATCTCCCATGATTTTATGGCGTTTTGGACTGTTTCCTCCAATGATCCTTCTGGCCACACCTAAAGATTATACATATATACTAATTCATCATGCAATATAAGAAATATTTTCCCTTTTAAAAAATAAGCATACAATATAAAAAATAAAATAAAAAAGTATAGAGATATATAAATGGTGCACCTTGGTTCGTCCTTGTTCAAAAAGCTTGTTGACAACATCATATATGGGTGGTCCACCATGTCTCCACTGTGTGGTATGAGCCTCATCATCTAAGAAAGATCTGTATTTGTCTCCTTCAACTTTTCCAGGTACAACTTGGCTGGCCATGGTGGAGCTAGCTAGGTTTGACACAACAACACACAAGGTATAGGAAACTTATAACACTTGTTGTATTGTATACAAGATAGATGCGGTGATCGTTGTTGTTTTATATAACAAACATCTTCATGAAATGAAATTTATATACTCTACAAGTCATGTCGTACGTCATCTTGGCACAAGAAAAGGTTAATTTATGGTCTATTTCTAGGTTTGAAATCACCTTGGCTTTTACTCCACCAAAATAAAAAAGTATAACATTTCATCAACATTTTAAAAAAAAAAAAAATTACATCAAGATATTTTAATATTGATAAGGAAAAAAATGCTAATAAGAAGATTATTCTTCTTCTTCTTCGAGCTACATGTTTTTTTATTTATTTATTTGAGATCAATTAGATTTTACTAAAGACATATATGAATTTTGTGGAAAAAATGAAATCTCTTTTCATTCGGTGACCGGGAACAAGACATATTTCATATCTTCTCTCTAAATTTCTTTAGTTACGATTATTTTTGAAAATTAATCATGTAATATAAATTAAGGAGCGAAATTTTATGGTGAGAGTTTTTATGTTGTTCTAATCTTGCATACAATATTAACGAAATTTGACAAGCGAGTGTATGCTTACTCGCAACAAAATTGCAATTTTATACGTTTTGGCTGAAAAATCAAAATAAATTGAGGCGTCTTTGAAATTTTATAAAACTTTGCAAAAAATTTCTATGTATTTTTATAGATGTCTCTGCAAACAATCAACACCAAATTCGATTTTTAGGTCAAGGTTTCTGTTGTTTTCTTTTTGCGCTTTAAAAGTTCATAATTAATCTCTTCTTTGTCGGAAAATTCTAATTTTATGTAGAAAGCCATATTCTAACGTCCTAAACATGGTTGTAAAAAATCATAAAAAAATTCAATCTCTAGGTCAATTTTCTATACTTTATGTTTTACATGAAAAAATAGGAGGTCAAAAATAGAAAATTCTCAAATTACAGAGGTAGAATCTGTGTTTTTTTTACAGATTCATTTTTTTCGACTTCACGTATATTACATGGTTAGTTATTTATCCTTTGTCTCTACAATTATCCACCCACCTCATAAATTTATTGGCAAACACGAAACAATTTTTACCGTTGTTAAAATTAGTTTTTTTTTTTTTTATGATTTGTAGGGGTAAGGGGATAGTTATAGGGGTATGATGTAAATTTTCCTTAAATGAATCTTTATCTTTATCTTTATAATACTAAATGTTAGGTAGTCTTGACCTAACCCTAATGACTAACCCTAATTTTTGGTTTTGAAAAACATTTATGAAAAACAATTCCTACTGAGAGTTGAACCACGGACCAAGTTCTGGCAGATCACAACCGTTACCACTGGATCACTAAAGCTTTTTGTGACTTATAGTTGCTTTAATTTTATTTATCTAGCACAAATGCGAATTCACTTTAAGTCATTCTCACAACCCTGAATTGCAACATCATTTGAACATAAATTGAACGTCATTCACACACATCATGTGATTCAACTTCATTTTCACCGCCGCCAGTGACCCCAATAACAACATCCTGCCACCGTTGCAATTGCCACTTCAACAACACATGCCGCCGTAGCTGCCACCGCCGGAAAATCAATTTCTCTCACTGATCCACACACATCACGCCGCCGCCCCAACTGTCACCTCACCAACAACTAACCACCGTAAATATCATTGCCAGTAACTCACTTTCTCTCACCGATTCACACCATCTTTCATCGAATTGACAAAATTATGACCAGTGTTGATATTAATTGTCTGAATTTTGTTAATTTCGAATCCTTGACATTAGGGTTTGAAAATCATTGATTTTGATATGTGATTGTGTGAATTTTAGCTTTTTCTTCATTGTTCTTTTTTCATACTATATTAATGATTAGCCCTAACTTTTAGTTCTTAAAAACTTCTGGTGGGGATCGAACCAGGTACCACTTGCTTTCAATTCACAACTCTTACCACCAAGGTACTGATGTTTTTTATGACGTGCGATTGTTTCAATGTTGTGTATTCAACCCAACTGCCACCTCACCAACAACTAACCGCCGTAAATTTCATTGCCAGTAACTCAATTTCTCTCACCGATTCACACCATCTTTCATCGAATTGACAAAAAATTATGACCAGTGTTGATATTAATTGTCTGAATTTTGTTAATTTTGAATCTTTGACATTAGGGTTTGAAAATCATTGATTTTGATATGTGATTGTGTGAATTTTAGCTTTTTCTTCATTGTTCTTTTTTCATACTAAATGTTAAGTAGTGTTGCCCTAACCCTAATGATTAGCCCTAAATTTTAGTTCTTAAAAACTTCTGGTGGGGGTCGAACCAGGTACCACATGCTTTCAATTCACAACTCTTACCACCAAGATACTGATGTTTTTTATGACATGCGATTGTTTCAATGTTGTGTATTCAACACAAATCACGGCTCCTCTTTCTTTCAATCTCACAATCCCTAAATCATTTCTCACTCACTTTCATCTCTCTCACCATCTTGCAATTGAACCTAATAACCATAACACCACCCTTTTTGACGGACCTAATTAATTTTTATGAAAAAAAAATATGCAAGGAATTGAATCAGATAACACATGAAAATGTCATTTTTTTAAAAGTCACTAACGTCGTTGCATTTCCTTTTTTGATAGCAGTTCCTTTTCATTATTATTTTTTCTTTCAATTACCACATAACGTTCCTTTTTATTTTTTTTCTTTCGGTTACCAAATAGCAATTCTTTTTCATTATTTTTTTCTTTCGATTACCACATATCAGTTTCTTTTCCTTTTCATTTTTATAGATTTAACAGCTTTTTCGGTTATGACCAATTTCTTGGTGCAAGCTTTTGTATATATTTTTTCTTTTGATTTTTCATTTTTATTGCAGTTCTTCATCTTTTATTTTTGTTGCTTTTTGAGATAGTTTGATAACATAATACTGAATGTAACTATAAAAGTAATAATATAGCCAATTTAATAGTTATATATGAAGCTATACAAAACCCGTGCATCGCACGGGTTAGAGTCTAGTAATAGATTAAGAGCATGCAGAATGAGAGGACCAATAGTTTTATTGTCCATTTACGTTTAAAATCCAACTAGATTGGATCACATTAAACCTCATGGCTTTGTTAGGGTTTGTTCAATTTTGAGCGATTCATGATCACGTACGATCCCTAATCGTATTTCAAAGTTCCATGATCGTGTGGTCTCTTATTTTCGTTCAGCTCCTTTAAGGATTCCTGATCGTGATTGTCTACACGTTCATCAGGTTTCCCATTCGTTCGATGTGGTAGATGCTTGCATTATAGGACTCCCAAACGTATTTCATAGTTCAGCCACCACCACTGCACTGGGTTTTGTATCGCATGTATCAATGTTTCTTGTTCTAATTGTGATTAACAATATTTCTATATCAAAGAATAAGCAGGTACAATTGGCCACAATGGCTGGGACATATAATACTCGTTCTATGGATCCCCCTTCTTCCATGTTAATCACATGAAATTGTTCCCTAAGACATCGACAAAAAATGGAACAATTTTTTTTTTTTGCTTGAATCTGACCCTCATATTCTCCCATATCTATAGAGAATGCTATGTTTGTGATGATAAGTTTGCTAGCATAAGTCATAGCTCTTCAGGGTTTCATATTGGTGGGAAGCCTTGCCTCATTGCATGTAAGAGAACTTTTTTAGAGATCGTTGTGGTCTCCTTAATTTTCATGCTTCCTAACGTTCTTTTTACCTTCTTTTTCTTTCTTTTGCTTTTTTTTTTTGGATAAGGGTTTGGTCCCCCTTTTTGTATTTATTTTCCCCAAATAAAAATACCTCGTTTAGGAGGTACACCTTGTTTCTTCAAACAGGAACAAAAATATTTCTATTATATTTATAGGTGTTGATGTTTGGCCTCTGAATTTAAGGACTCAACACTCAAGAAATATTTGAGTCAACTCAACAAAGAAGTCAATTTAGAAAAAGAAAACATTGTCGGAAGGCCATCCTCTTTTGATGGCACTTATAACAAGAAATATCATCGTGGTGTGGGTTATTAAATTTAGAGTTGTGAGAAATTGAATCTGGCTTCTGGATGAAAATATAGTACTTATTATTTCAGTAGTTTAACGGTTTTATTTATAAATGGCAATGGATAACCTTTGGGTAGGGTATTATAGTGTCCATCTCCATACACACGTTTATCAAAAAAGGTATGTATTCAAGTTTGTAGTATCTTAGTTGGCAACAAATTTGGTGCCCATCCTCGTACCCCTTTGCGCAGTAATGAGCCTGTATCACACCTATTACCCACACACACGTTAACAACAAAAAGACAATAAATAACAAAAAAATATCACAATGTAATTAAAATATGATCTAAGATCTTTCAAATCAACTTATAAAATATTACACAACGTAATATTTAGCCAAATAAAAAGAATCTATAAAAAAATAACTGCATATTACAATACATATCAAAGACTTAAGATTAATTAATTAATGTCAGTATTATATAAAATTATAGTTATAGTTTATATAATGTGTGGATTAGGGACGAAAATGTTCGTACATGCACCCGTACATGTTCATATTTGCGGGTAATTACCCAAGTCCGGACACATATCCAACAATGTGGGTATTTACCCATCTATTTTTGGTGTTTTTTTAAAGGTATATATTGGACTTGGGTCCAATTGTCATCCATAGTTAGATTGAACCATCATATGAGACTTTTTTTTTATTAAACTTTGAGGATTTTTTTTATAAGAACAAACTCATATTATTTCATTCATTAAAGTGGTAAAGATACAAGATGGTATGTAATCAAATACATGGTAACTAGCATACAATTTTGTTGCCCTTGTTAAATAATGAGCAACAAAATTTGCTTGTCGCCTAACAAAACTTATTTTAAAGTTGGATAGTTGGAAAGAAGCATCCTACAATCAGATATATTGTTGCCAAACTCATATTAGTTTGTAGATTTATTCAATATACCATCAACCACTAGATACAATCTAGCTCAATTGACACATTTGACATACCCATTTCTCCAAGCCAAAGAATAGCTTCCTTGAGTCCACATGCTTATGCTTCATTCGTAAGAGGCGCACCATAAAATTTAGTTGTTTTGGATTTTATTAAGTGATCTCTAGCATCTCTAAGACACGTACCAATACCAAAACAATTTTGTTCTTTAAATTGTGCAACATCAACATTACATTTTACCTCTTCTTCCATTGGTGGTAGCCATCGAATTGGAGTGTTGTTGTTGTTGTCCCCCAGTGTAGTCTGTTGCCGCCTTGCTGCATCCTATTGGATCATGCAATCACGTGCAAGCTGGACAAAAATATGTGTGTTCTTCTCGGCATCGTCCCACATCTTCTTATTTCGCCATTTCCAAATGCACCACAACATCATAGCAAAATAAATTGTTTTGTGTGGCTGCAAATTTGACAATGAAGTGAAGAAAAAAGATATAAAACAGCAGCATGAGAAATTAAAGAGCTAATATGTAATATCCCGCTTAAACGTAACTTTTATCAGTATAAGAGGAATTACGAGCAAGTAAGGGCAAAATCGTAATTTGAGGTGAAAGGGCTATTTATAGGATAAAGATGAGATTATGTTCATTTTCTCCTTTCCTTTCCCTCTCTAGATTCGGTCCTCACCATCCCATGTTTTTAATCCACCAGATTTCTTCCTCAACTCTTGGACAACAAGCAAGCAAGCTTTGGGGGAAGATTGAAGCAAGAGGAACTAAGGAAAACCAAGTCAAAGGAAGAATTCCAAAGCTAGGGTTTTGGAGAAGAATCAAGTTAGGACTTGGGAAAGCTTGGCAAGACCAGCAAGGATTCAGGTGGGTTCCTTAGAGTAGCAATTTACCCTTTTGGGTCAGTATTGTGTGAGATCACAACTTAATTGCTAAGGTTTAGAGAAAAGGATAGTTTTTCCCCTTTTTGATACATATGTTTGATTCCAGTTAATCCTTGGATACAGTATGTTTTTCTAGTTCAAAATGAGTCCCTGGCATGTTTTCATTGATCATTGGACAACTGGGTATCAAAGTTTTTAAGATTGAACCACGTTTTTCAGAAAATTACAAGTCCTGTTACAGTCGCAGAGCGACCAGGAGTTTGCTCTGCGAAGTAGCAGAGTTTTGCTACTGCCTAGACCTCGCTCTGCAAAGTAATTCAGAAGTTGAGTTCGCAGAGCAAAGCTTTCAGACGCTCTGCGAAGCTTCAGACTCAGGATTACCAGGTCAGAGTCTGAAGGAACAGACGCAGGATCGCAGAGCGAAATGGCCCAGAACCTCTTTTTATTAACAAATAACTGTACCATGCCAATGATCTTTGATATGCTTTAGGATAGTGATACTCATAAACTTTCCAGGATTAACCTAGGATAAAGATATGTGTCATACAGAGTGATGAGTATTTTATCCACGAGAATTATTATAGATGGGATAGTAAGCCCATAAGTATGACATATGATAACGATATGTCTAGAACCTTTAATAGGTTAAAAGGAACTGAGAGGTATTCAGTTGGAAGTACATGAGTACTAGGAATGTTTCTTAACATCCAAGGATTCTTATGAGAATAGTATCAGGTATGTTAAGGGTTAGTTTTTCAGGATACCCTTAATCAAGCATGTACATTTATATGTACATCAGGACGTGCCTCAGCTGTTCACGTCAGAGTGACACTGAGGGTACACGTATCAGTTCAGGATAGTTGTACCGTAGATAGTGGTACCAGGATTTATCAGGATTTATACAGATTATGTATAAACATGTATATATATGTTGACAAGTCGTGGCACAGGTACCCTTCAGATTTATTCTGAATAGGCCAGCCCGTTAGGGAGCCTACATGACGACTCTTATATATATAGATGTTCAGGAAATTATCAGGAATATATATGTATATATATATTAAAGGAATAATTAATTATCAGGATAAACTTTGTGTCTTCTGGGTTCTCGCAGTTAGAGAGCGCAGGGGGTTCCAGTCATTGCTGGAATGGGAGGAACTTTCCGTGAGGATAACCACACAATAGTTTATAGTGTGTCTTCTGTGTTCTCGCTAGTTAGAGCACAGGGGGTTCCAGTTACAGCTGGAATGGGAGGAACTTTTCGTGAGGATAACCACACACACAAGCAAGAGGAGTCCGGTGATTAGCCTCAGATAGGAATTTTCACCGGTTATCAGGGGAATGTGCTCCGGGGTTACTCCACTCGGGGGCATTCCGTAAAACGAACTCAGATAATAATGTTTGTTACACGCTAACATCTAACATAATAATATCAGTATATACTTTATTATGTTATCAGGCAGAATTACCTATCAGGCAGGTATCAGGTGGTGATCTTAGGAGTCCCCTCGATCACCAAGTTATCAGGTTATAGTCTAGATTTTATGACTATTCAGTTATTAGGCTCAGGCAGTGATCCTAGGTTTCCCCTTGATCACTAGTTTAGCAGGATGTAGTTTAGTTATTATGGCTACACAGGATAGCAGGAACAGGCAGGTATACCCGATATGGGAAAGGTTAAAGCTTGACGATCATAGGAATCCCCGAGATTGCCAAAAGTAGGCATGGCGACCCTAGGTTCCCCGAGGTTGCCAACAGTAGGTTGGGTGGAGCTAACTGAGACATTATGTCTCATCCCATTCCTTCTGGTGCAGGTTTTCAAGTTAGCACGAGATTCGTGAGGAAGATCATCAGGGAGACTCTAGATGGAGTGTCGTTGCTCGTCATGTACCAGCTCAGGATCTTATCAGACTTTTGTTTATGTATTTATTATGGTACTTGAAAGGTTGTATAAACGAGCAAAATTGTATTCATTCAGTTGTGTTGTATTATTATTATTGAAAACCTTGATGTATCCAGTATTAGTTTAATGCACATGCTAATATTCTAGATAAAATTAGTATGGGTGTTACATAATACGCGTCTATAATCCTGTTGTATCCTAAAATTACTTCGCCTTCCTACACCTAGGGAACAAATGTCATTCATTCTCATAATGGTTTACACATAAAGGACACACATCTATACATTGAGCACATTTTCCTTAAAGACGACCTTTTGTTAGAAGGCAACCTCTTACCACTTCCACAAAAATATTTTGACCGTTTGAGAAATTTTCAAGTTCCATAATTTACTCCATTCACCCAAAATTCGATACTCCTCATTGTCTATGAGTGTTTCCATTGCAACCCAATATGCTGACTTTACTGTATAGATACATTTATTATTGTATTTACACACCATAATATCTTCTTCACTTCAGTGTACCATATGAATTTTCCTAATTTTCTTTTGGTCCCTTGTATTAAGCATTCCATCAATAATGTTCAGTTTCCAATTATTCTCAACTTGCAAGATTAAATCCTCTACCTTTAGATTTTCAATGTAACATCCTAAACCACACATATTATTTTATGATAAAATACGATAACTAAATAAGCATGCATGGGTGTCATACAACTCCATCAATCCAAAAGTACTTCATTCAAAATTAAAAACGTCGCAGCAGAATAGTTTTCAAAACATCAAAGTCTGAATTCTAAAACAAAGTCTGAAAATGACAATAAATCGCCAATCCCGAGTGTCACAGATCAGAGCATCGACTCGATAAAACTCTCAAAGCAATAAACAAGTGAGAAGGCTCCAAAGCCATTCTCTGAGACTCACTGTGATCTAAGCTTCCTCTTCCTGCAAGTCTACACCACAAGGGCGTAGACGTCCAACCCGCAACTAGAGGGTGAGAATATATTCAACATAGGAATAACATAAACACATGTGTAGTTTCCATATAAAGAATACATCATTTACACTTAAATATATATTCATCACAATCAGACAATATTAACATGTAAGCATATACATTCATGTAATAAAGTCAATAGGACTCAATCATCATCTTATAACAATATGCAAACATCAATAGTAATTAAGAATGTCACGTTGACATTTAGCAAAGTATACATCACCCACACATAACAATAATAAAAGAACACCATTGAATATCACATCTTCAAATAATCACATCTTCGTATAACACATCGTCAAATTCCACATCTTCAAATACACTTGCAGTTATGTATGCAATGTACCTTACTCGACTCTATATGCATGTGGTACCGGTTTTTGAATATCAGAGGTATGTTACTGATTTATCCTCCATCGTCAAATCACATCGTCAAATCGGTCGAACTAACCATGGACCATGAATGCATGAACACCAAGTAAAGACTCGACAATGGACATCTTTATATAGCCCATCGTCATATCAACATATCCTCATATCAACACATCGTCATATAATTGCTTCATTATATAACACATCTTCATTTAATCACATCATTATATAATCATCTTCAATTATCACATCAATTTCACATCATTAAATAATTCACAAATTACACTTAGTCAAATAATTCATCATTTAATTTCCAACATTCACATTTGTCAAATTTTCATGTTCATACGTACTCACTAACCATATACAACATTCATATATCAATTATATTACTAATTCATCCACTACTATCAATCAAAGACTTTCCAAAGTTCATTCATCTTGATGTACTAGCTCAATCTAACAATTCAAGTTCATTTTCAAGTTTCATAACCCACCACATTTGACCTCAAAGTAACTACATATGATCAATTCATTGCAAGAACTCCTCACTCATCATTAAATTATCAAAACAGCAGCAAAACAGTGCCAAAGGAATGCCCAGAACCCACCCCCAAGCACCCAATGCGCCAAAACAACATTATGATGTCCTGACAAGGGCGCCTGGCGCCAGGAGAAGGCATCCTGGGGCGCCAGCTTTCTGTAATCGGGCGCTGGGCGCCTCAGTTGCAGCGTAGGCGTTGTGACTGATACAAAAAGCCATGTTTGGCCCTCGGGAATGCACCAAAATTGTCCAAAAATCCTTTCTTTAGATCCCCATTGAACCCAAAGTGATAGTAAATATTACCCAAGGTCATTACACTTAAATTAAGCACTTATAACACATCAAAACATCAATTTATGCATCAACTTTCATGATTTAAACTCATTTTAACATAAACTCAAAAAT
The DNA here is from genome assembly GCA_018208015.1 of Medicago ruthenica. Taxonomy (NCBI): domain Eukaryota; kingdom Viridiplantae; phylum Streptophyta; class Magnoliopsida; order Fabales; family Fabaceae; genus Medicago; species Medicago ruthenica. The sequence continues at coordinate 36,972,496 of CM031378.1, forward strand.
CATGACATAACCACAATTGGATCATGAATTTAGCATATCGACATCATGGATTTAAGAATAATCACATACCCAAGATCACAACAACAACTAGAGCACGAATTTAACATCAATTCATCATAAGATCATGAAAATAAGGAAGAATTACATAAACTCTTTTACTACCCATTTGTTCATGTAACCCATATGTGAATAGAGACCCCCTACCTCAACAATCAATAAAGCAAGCCTCTCCTAGAATGGGTCTCTCTCCAATCTTCACTTCTAGCCTTCTAGAGATCCCCTTTGTGCCTCTTCTCTCAATTTGCTCTTGTGTGCTTCTAACCCTAATTCTAATAAGACTTCAATCTATTTGTATCCCCTCATTGGGCTTGGTTTTCTCACATCCACTTAGTGGGCTTACTCTCCACTTATTAAAACACTACTCAATTACTCACTTAAACCTCTTATTTACTAGTACACCCCTATTTTCTTTATTTTCTCATAATCTCTTATTTCCAATAATTAAATAACACATCTATTCAACTACATCATAATGAAAATAATAAACAATTAAATTTCTAAATAATATTAATATTACTAATATCACATAATAATATTAATAAACTAATAATAAAAAATCGGGGTGTTACACTCAAAACCTTGTGGAGTAGTGTTGTTGATATAAGAATTTTCTTGACTCCTCAACCATGGATCTTTCCAAACATTTACATATTCTCCATTTTCTATTCGCCATCTCATTCCACCTCTAACAATAACATATGAAGCATTGATACTACGCCAAATAAAGCTTGGGTTATGGCCTAGACGGGCCCCAAAAAAATCACATCTTGGAAAATATCTAGCTTTGAAAACATGTGAAACAAAGTATATTGGTTGGGTAAGAGCCTCAAACCTTGCTTCCCTAGCAAAGCAAATTGAAACCATAAAGATGACGAAAACACATACCACCATGTTCCTTCCTCATTGTTAGCTTTGTTAAATAATAAACTATTAGGCTTAAGCTATTGAGCCTTTATATTACTAAGTTAGTAGTACATTAGGTTTTATATATATTCTCTTGTAACCTTTTGTAATGTTAAGCAATTGTGATATTATTGGAACCCTAGCCGTCTCTGTTATTTTATATTGAATTCATATATTGTTAACAAGGCATCAAGAGCATGGATATATCCTCCTTGAACTAGTTGTCGTTTCCGTTATTGAGTTCCCAAATATTTGGGAATGTTGTCAGATTGATTTGAGATTGCGAAGATAACCTTTTTGTTTTGTTTGATATTTTCCATTTGTTGAATCACAAAATTGTGTCTCAGATGTTAATATGTTTGAAGATCAGGATTTAATGGAGTTTGGCGATACTCATAAAGGGTCAAATTTGTTTGGTTGATCATGGCACATACGTCTTTCATTTCACAGGTTGCTGTGGAGGTATTTTTAAGGTGAAAAAATGTGTTAGTTGTTATCGTTACCTTTTCTATGGATTACCATTTGAATAATTTAATTTCATTTGGTTTTGGTTAGTTTTGTTTGGTTATTTGGTTGTTCGTCTCTCATCTTTTTTGTTTGAGTTTTGTGTTCGGATCAGTCTGAGTTTGGTTTTCCACTTTGATTTGATTTGGTATGTTGATTTCTCCTCTTGATTGTCTTCTCCTCTTTGATTGTTAATCCTTTTATAATTCATCTCTTTGTTGGTATGTTGGTTGCTCTTTTTTGATTGTCTTCCTCTCTTTGGTTTCTTCCCCTATGTTTGGTTGCACCTCTCCCTATTGATTCTTCTGTTTGATTGCACTTCTACCTGTTGATTCTTCTGATTGATTGCACTTCTCCTTATTGATTCTTCTGATTGATTGCACTTCTCCCCATTGATTCTTCTGATTGATTGCTGCTTCTTCGCCTTTTGATTCTTTTGATTGATTTATTCTCTCCTTATTTGATTCTTCTGTTTGATTGTCCTTCCCCCTTTTGATTCTTTTGTTTGGTTGCTCCTCCCTTTATTGGTTCTTTTGTATGGTTTCTTCTTCCTATTCTTTTGATTGGTTTGGTTTGACTTGGTTCTTCTATTTGGATGGTTTCTCTCTTTGGTTGGTTGATGGTATTGGTTCTTGCTGCTCTCTCTGATGATAACTCTCTTTGGTTGTTGTTCTCCATTGGTTCTGCCATCAACTTATTTGGTTATTTTTTTGGGTTAATTTGTAACAAGCTTAAAGTTCAGTAAGCTTTAGCTTGAGTGGTAGTGTTAGAACTTTATATTATTTAGTATGTATTTTGTATTTTATTTGACAAATTCACAATACTTGTTGATGCATCATGAGTTGGGGGTAGGTCTTAGATAATAAAGTATTGAGTTTAAGCTATTGGGTCTTTATACTACTAAGTTAGCAGTTCATTAGGTTTTATATATTCTCTTGTAACCTCTTGTAATGTTAAGAAATTATGATATTATTGGAACCCTAGTTGTCTTTCTGATATTCTCTAATTAAACCATATATTGTTAACAAGCTTATCCCAACTTAACCAATTGACTCCTCTACATTTCCTTCCATCTGTTCCCCACCAAAAAGAATTGATCATCCGCTGAATTTCCTCTCCAAGGGTGGTTGGTAGCAAGAAAGTACGCATACAATAGGTTGGAATTGATTGTGTGACGTACTCATACGATAGGTTGAAATTGATTGTGCGACTGATTTGATGAGAACTTCTTGACCTGCTTTTGAGAGATGTTTTCCACACCATTGTTTTTGGTTGCCTAAGAGATAGAATTTGGAAAAAGGATACAACAATAAACTTCGAGGATATACACTACTTGTGAGCTCTTATTAGAAGATATCAATAAGACACAATAGAAAAAGAAGTGCGGGAAGAAATGGCAACCATTCATCAAGGAACTGCTCGGGTGAGAGAAGCTAAAGCTAGTGTTCTAACTCATTTTGAAATGTTTAAAGTGCGAGGTGGTGAAATCATTTAACAAAATGTTTGGAAAATTTCACACTCGAGTTAACATAAATCTTGGGACAAGAGCTACCCAAAAGGAGATCTATCTAGAGCCACCCAAGAAGATCCTCGTATGTCTACCAAAACAATACAAAACCAAGATAGATAATTTCATGAGATCTCTATAAATTTAAGATGCGGTATTTCAAGAAAGGAACAGCAAAAACGAGAGGCTAATGTGTGAGAATCATGTCTGGTAAAGGTAAGCTAGAATTTCATTAAATATGTTCAGTAAGAAAAGACAAGTCAGAATATATGGGTGGTGTCAGTCCAAGATAAGCAAAAATGGTCATCCATTAAGACTTTCTTTTTCTTTGGAAGGTCATCCAAGATTTCTGTTGAAGAAATATTTGCCCTCAATTCTGCAAGCCCATTCCTTTTCAATTGGCTTGACGTTACACAGAAATAACATACCTTTTCAAAGAAATATTCATCATACATGGAACACAAAAAGTAAATATAAATATCAAAATTAACTAACTTCTAAAAGTACGCTTTACTCCATGGTGTCTAATTTTGAAATATTAAATTAACACAAATATTTTCAAAGAAAATGCAAAAACGTTTACAACGATATGCTACTTTGGTACTTCCTCACTTGAGAAAAAAGTGATTAACAAGCTAATCTACGTTCTTCCTTACTGTGTTAAAGGACCTACTTCCATTCCTCAATACCCCAAAACTGTGGGTGCGGGAATAACCCGATTGCGTCACCAACAGTGATGACTGAGCAGAGCTTAGAAACCAAAGAAACCAAGCTCGCTGGCTCTTTCCTTCTCAAATGTCTCAAAGTACTGATAGATGATTGTTACTGCAAGTAATATTCCGGTCCCTGAACCGATTGCTCCCATGAAATCTGCCAATACTGTCAGGGCACCAATACACATTCCTCCAAATGCTGCAGCAGTGGGAATATATCGGTTCAGCTCTTTTTGCAAATTTGATTCCCGATGACCAGGCATTACCATTTGTTGTTCCTGCAAGTTGAAAAATGATTGTTATCACTTAGAATTAGAAAGAAATAAAACCAATCAGTTCACTCATGGACTTCACTACAAAGACCAATTTCAGTGTTAAAAAAGTGAATAGCCTTAAGACAGTTATCAACTGCAGAAAAGCAATAATAGTAGAGATGCCATCATGATAAAAAATTCAGACAGTATTTCTTTTAAATCAGAAGAAAGTATTTTAAGCCTAAAAAATAATCAGCAAAGTGTTTTAAGTGGAGACAAGTATAAATAAAACAATTGGGGAAAAAAATACTTTCAGCATATTGAAACTTCGTAAATAAGCAAGCAAATGAATATTTTTGTTACGAACATGTGCTGAGAAAAAAATGCTCGTTATAAACCTAAGTACTAGATAAAAGTATAGAACAAAAACAAATTTTACATTAATGCATGTCAAATCTGTACCTTCAACTGCTTGGCAACATCTCTAGCAGACGAACCAGAGACTTCAATCCAAGTTTTAGAGAACAAGGCACATGCTGACAACATAAACACAAGGTAGAACAATGCATGGAAAGGATTGGCTGCCATATCAGCTAAGCTGTAAAACATAACAATTCGAAATGACAAATTAGAGCTAAGACAATAAATATCATTAAATATCGATTGAAGCTTTATATCAAACTAGGCAAAGAATCTAATAGGTATAATTATAATTAAAAAAACCAACTGAATAGAAAATCCTCTATTACCTAGAGGGTGCAGTTATATAGTATGCAATGCCACCAACAGGAATAGAGTGACCACCTCCATATTCAGATTCCTTCCATTTGCCCAACAGATTCACAATGAAGTTTCCACTGTATTTTCTGTGTAGCAGCTGTAAAAATCCAGTAAAATCATATTGTTAAAACAGATAGAAATGTATTTACTCCAATTAGCAACATACCATAATAAAACTCTACTACCTGGGAAATGAAGTAGAGATTGGAAACAAGGGCAGACTGAAGAATAATGGGCATGTTGGAGGTGTAAAACAGTTTGATTGGATATGAACCCTGCTGTCCACGGGCATTCTTTGACCTTACAGGCAAAACCACGCGGAAACCTTGGAAGTATATCACAATTAGGAAGATCAAGACAGTAGCCAGCAGATTTGTGACATTGGGAAGATTCTGCCGGTAAAATGCTTCCCGAAGAGCACGAACCTTGTCTGTTCTAGTTATCAACAAATGGAATAGAGCAATAACAGCACCCTCAAACTCAGCTCCCCGACCACTGTTAATGGTTGTGGGACTAAATGCTTTCCATATAATGTTTTCACTGCATCCAAATGAGAGAATTCTTCCTTAGATTATTTATATAAAAAGGACATGTTTTTTGTTTAGTAGTTGCAATAGGGCAATCTATATATAATAATATAGAAACGGGAGGAAAAAAAAAGGCAAAGCAAAATTTACCAGATATTAGTGGCAATGAATAGAGAAATTCCAGATCCCAAACCATAACCTTTTTGAAGGAGCTCATCTAAACATATGACAATGATACCGGCAAAAAAGAGCTGGAGGATGATGAGGATGGCATTTCCCACTCCAAGCTGGCCTACACTACCATACATTCCAGAAAGAACATAAGCAACAGCCTCTCCAACAGCTATCAAGATGCCAAGTAGCTTCTGTGCACCGTTTCTGGGAGCAAAGAGTAATTTATCTCATTAGCAAACAAACAAAATTTTCCACCATATGGCACCACAAAACTCAATAGGAAATATGCAGAGATAAAAAAAAACTTACAAGAGAGCACGATCCTCGCGTACATTGTTGTCGACTTCAATGATCTTAGAACCAGCCAAAAGCTGCATTACAAGTCCAGAAGTGACAATGGGTGTGATCCCAAGCTCCATAACAGTCCCACGGTTTGAAGCAAGGATAACACGCATCCAATAGAATGGATCTGCACCTGTTGTTGAGTGTATTCCATACAGAGGGAGCTGACTACAAACAAGAAAAATGAAGAGAGAGATGACGGTGTATATGACCTTCTCTCTAAATGGCACTTTCCTGTCCGCAGTTTGAACTTCAGGAAGGAATGATAGAAATGGCCTTACTAAGTGAAGTACTCTAAACCCACCTCCCATCTTACCAGATTACAATAATTTAACCTGCACCACAAATTTACACCGCAAATATCCTCCGCATCAAATCAAATAGATATCAATTGAATTTCACCATATAAATAAGACATGGTGTCTGTGCATTATGTTGCAAGAGAAAATAACCAAGAAACATGCGGACATAATGATTTTGAGCATTGAAACAAAAACAATATCTAATTCAACTACATTACATTATTCAGTAATAAAATTAATACAAGATTCGTGAATTCAAAGAACTTACGAATTCAATTTTCCATATAATAATCAAATAATTTGGTACATGCATTGAATAATAATACAAACAAATAAACTATTCGTAAAACCGAAAATCCACCTCGATCCAGCTAGATCCGTATGAATACATTCAAAACGTAAATCTGAACATAAACGAATTCAAAACCCTAATTACACGCCACAGATCAACAATTTGCTCACACAATGTTGATCCAGACAAATTATACAGCTTTAACGCACATGCAAAAAACGTAGATCGAACGAATCCGATGAAATGATACAGATCTGAGAATGAAAGGGAAAGAGAAAGGGAAAGAGATTTACCTAATTGTGAAAGATCGATCGATTGAGAGAGAGATATTGAGAAATTTGATTCCGGTAAGAAGTGGATCTGAGAATTAGAGCTTCCGATTCAAATAGAAGAAAGGGTGGAGGAGATCTTTACGTGGACTAACCAATGATAGTCAGACACGTGTTTTTTTATTCTGATGTGGCGAAAGTTATCAATTTTGACCTCTTTCTTGTTTGTGTTTTTAATTATTTTTTTCAAGATTAAAACAGTTTTCTAAAAATTTAAAATTAAAATAAAAATAAGAGAGTAGGTAAGGTGGGAAAAGCCACAAAATGTCTGATAGATTTTCGCTCCTATCACACTATATTTATGGCTTTTTTTCATTTTTAATTATATAAATAAATAAATTTAAGGCAAACATAATTTGAGTCACCTCTTTTTTTTAAAGACAAATTATATTTTAAAAAAAAAAAAACATAAACGCACCCTATCAAAAGAGTTGCCCAAGACATCCCACCTAGTTGATTATCGTGGGGTGGTTACCCAAATACCAAAAAGATTCATTGGAAAACCTTTATATATATCAGCAAAAAGTTTTTTTTTATCGTGTTAAAGTTTAAAAATTATATATAAACGTTGGTTTTTTTTTTAAATTTTGATTTTGATTAAAGTATACATATAAATGTTTGTTGCTTTCAAATTATAACAAATCAAATTAACTTTATTAAAAAAAATAAATCAAATTAATCTTATTTATCTATTTCAAACATCAACAATCATTATTATAGAAAAAGTTGTTTAAGGGTAATTGAGATAATGAAAATGTCAGCCTAAAATCTTATATTTTCTTTATATATAGTATAGATATACTCGATCTAATTTGTTACACTTTTTAAAGGCTAAAGGGGAAAAAAGAACATATACTCATACTGTGTTTGTTACACTTTTTTTAAATTTTGAATACACTCCCACCTATTATCTTTTTTAAAGGATAAGGAAAAAATGATATTTCATGGACAATAAGGATTGAGTTTGTTACACTTTTTAAATATTTGAATTTATTTTTATCTATTTGTTATATGTGCTATTTGTATTGAAAGTTGATGGGTAATTTGGTAAGGAGAAAAAACCAGCCCAAACTATTTTCTTTATGTATACTAGCGGAAAGACGGACACTCCGTTCTTTTTATTACGCTAACGCATATTATCAACGATATTTTATAGAAATTTTGTGTGTAAATTACAACGATATTTTTTATAAATTTTTTGATATTGATTAAAATTATAAGTATATATATTTGTGACTTTCAAAGGTAACAAACTCAACAAACTATATTTATTTTTTTCAATGATAACAACAAAATAACAAAGGTAATAAACTCAACAACTCATATTTATCTTTTTCAATGATAACAATAATATTAGAAATATAACAAAAATTATTATCTTTTTTAATAACACCAACAATATAACATTATTATAGAAAAATTTGTTTAAGAGTATAATTGGAATAACCAAAAAAGGCGGTGCAAAATCCCCCCAAAATCTCCTATTCTCTTTATATATACTAGCGAAAAGACGTACACTCACATGTTTGTCTTTCCGCTCTTTTTGTTGTGTTAACGCGTGTAAATTATGAACAGTATTTTATATGAAATTTTAATTTTGATTAAAATTATAAGTACGAATATTTGTGATTTTTAAACCGTAACAAACCCAAAAAACCATGTTTATCTTTTTCAATAACAATGGTAATTTAACAAATATAATATAAATTCTTATCTTTTTTAATACCACCAACAATATAAAATTAATATTGGAAAATTTGTGTAAGGGTATAATTGGAGTTATAAAAATTCAGCCCAAAATTTCTATCCCCTTCATATATAATATTGATAATATTGTTTCTATTGTAGTGGGATATTTCCTATTTTAATGGGAAATAATTTTTTAATTAAAATTTAAAATAATAATATTAAAGGATAATATAGTAAATAAAATGGTTTAAACGATGGGTAAAATATGTAATGAAAAAGTCAGCCCAACCTCATATATTTTAGGCTTAAATATGTGTCACTGTACTTACTAATCCTTCCAAAATTTCCCTGCAAATTCTAATCATTTGAGATTTGGTCCTAATTACATCTAAATGCCCATGTGGCAAGTGATTACTTATGTGGCAATGATGTGGCTCCAGCTGTCTGGGTAAGGACCTCGCTGACTCAGCTTTTTGTGCATGAAGTTCTCATTTTGCCCTCAATGACTCAAGACACACATAAAATGCCTAAAATACCCCTTTTGCTTTCTTCTTTCTTCTTCCCTTTCTTCTTCCCTCTTCACCCACTCCTCCCCTACACATCCTCACCACCTCTCCACCTTCTCCACCACCACCACCTTCCTCTGCCCAACAACCCTACCAAAAAAAACCCATCTCATTTCTCTCTCTTCCCATTTCTCTTCTTCAATTCAACCGTTTTTTCACCTTCCTCTTTTTGATTTTTGATTGAACAGACGATTGTGGAGCAAATGCAATTTCATCAGATTCAGTTTTTCGACTTCGCTTCTTCAGAAATTGAGCAGAATCAATTTCATTTTCTACTTTAATTGAACTATTGTGGAACGACGAAGTTGAGATTCATGGATGATTTCCGGGTTGTGACCCTTTTCTACTCGAAAGAGATTGATGTCCAACATGTTTTAAGGGTTGCGCCGCTGTCTAGCGAAGATGAAAACGAGTGAATGAATGAAATCAGAGGGTGGTCGCGAGAATGTCACTTACTAGAGTTGCATCGTCACAGGAGAAGAGGTGTAAGAATACAGTTACAGTGAGATTGGATTTTGAGGTGGGGGATTGAAGGAGGATTTGAGTTAATGGGGAAGAAAATGAATTTCTTGATTTTTATTTAATGATTTGGAATTTCATTTATGAATTTGTGTTGTGTGTTTGAAGATTTGTTCTTGTTGTTGTTGGGTTATGAATGAAAAGAGAACATGGAAGAGGAAGAAGAGAAGTGTGTGCAGGTTGTGAACAAGGGAAGAAGAAAGGGGTATAGAATGGTCATTTTGCACATGTCTAGATTTATTAAGGGCAAAATGGTCATTTCATATGGAATTTGCTAAGTCATTCATGCCTTTTCCCAGTCAGATTATGTCACATCATCGCCACGTCACTAATCATGTGCCACATAAGTAATTAAATGAGATTTGTACCAAAACTCAAATGATTAGAATTTGCAGGGAAATTTTAAAAGGATTAAGTACAGGGACGAAAATTCAAATGAGTCATATTTCCAGGGACTAAACACATATTTAAGACTATATTTTAAGTCTATTTTCTTTATATATACTAGCGAAAAGACGGACACTTTTAAAATAATATTATTAAAGGATAATATAGTAAATAAAATGGTTTAAACAAAGGGTAAAATAAGTATTGAAAAAGCCGACCCAAACTCATATATTTTAAGTCTTTTCTTTATATATACTAGCGAAAAGACGGACACTATAACCCGATTTTTAGCATTAGATTTATATGTTATTATTAATTAGTATTTTTTATTTAATTATATTTGTTAATTGATTATTTATGTGTGATTGGTGTGTTAGTGGAATTATTAGTGTTTGAGTGACATTTTTGTAAATATGCTAGAACTAGTAATTTGAATTTTAGAGAATAGTGATGTATAATTAATATGGGGGGTTTAAGTGAAGTAAAAGTGTAGAGAAAATAATTGTGAGTTAATTGTGACTAAGACCATTAGTGGGAGTAACCCTAAATCATATTATAAATAGACTAGTAGTGAGTGGTGGTGAATTAGGTTAAACATTTTAACACAAAATTTTGAGAGGCAAGTGAGAGAATAGAGAAAGGAGAGACTTGAAGAAGAGGAAACTAGAAAAGCTCAAGGAGAAGAGGGGAATTCAACTAGAAGTAGCAAGAAAAGTGAAGAATTAAGGTAAGTGAGGAGATTACTTTTACCAAATAGGTTTAATAAGCAATTATGAGGTTTTGGTGTTTCAGATTATGATTAATTGCATGTTAATTGCTGCTGATTTTGGTGAATTTCGTGCTCCTTTTTGTTGATTAAATTAAGCATGTTAAACCTTGATGAAATTGCATTTTCTTCATGTCAAAATTCATGTTTTATTATGATTAATTGATACCTTTGTGAATTTTGATGATCTTGATGATTAACATGATAATTGAATGATGTTTGTTGATTATAAAGTTGATTATGAGCATGGGTATGTGTTTTGTTTGAGGAATCATGAAGTTATGTTGAATAAGTTGTGATTTAAGTGATTTTGGGAAAATTGATTAATTAAAAGAATTTGATTAAGTTGCTACTGTTTTGACTAAGTTGCTGCCATAGGATGAAAAGCATGAAAATATTGTGTTGGTTGTGTAGCTTTGATGAGAATTAAGTTGTTGTTGTTGTTGTTGGTGGTGTTTTGCTAAAATGGCTTAATTAAGTAAAAATGAATAAATTGCTGCTTAAATGAATAAGTTGTTGTTGGAATAGTTTGAATAGGTGATTATGGTGATGTTGAACTTGATGAAATACTGTTGATGTTGTTATACAAGCTTATTTGCTAAGTTGTTGGTGAAAATGGAATTTTGAGACGAACTTTAAAATTAACCGAAAAACCTTGAGAATTCATGTCAATTTGATGTTTCATTGTGTATCCATTGTTCAATTAAAGTGTATTGATCATGAGTATTGTTTGTAAAATGATTTTGGGTCAATTGGGATGAAAAATGAGATTTTTGGGTGGAAATTGGAGTCTTCCCGTAGTGAATACCCTCTTTTCTAGTTGCCCAGAAAACAGAACTTCGCTAAGCGAAGTCCCTGGTCACTGAGCGACCATGACAACAACAACATGTGCTGTTCTGTGCGTTTTGGTCATTGGGGGATGTTTCCGGACATCCTAGGCATTTCTTTTGTGTTGTTTTGATGTTGTTTTGATGAGTTACCGATGGATAACGATTGCTTGCAATGAATTGATTATAAAGTTTGATTTTGAGACGAACGTGGCGATTTTGTGAAACTTGATAAATGTCGAAATGAACTTAATAATCAATTATAGCAGTATGAATGAAGTTGAATCATGAATATAATGTGGTGTAGTAATAGGTTGAAGTAACCTTACTTAATTTATTCATGAAATGTGGATTATGGGATTTATGGTGAATAAATGCAAGAATGACGTGTTTATGATTAAACTTGGTGAAATGCATTAATATGAAGTGAATGATGCTGGATGTGTCTTAATGCATTATAATTGTGATTTAAATGATGATGTGATGATAACATGAATTGTGTGGATGTATTGATTTGATAATGCAAATGAAAAGTGGTGAAATGTAGCATGGTTTGAGATCATGATTTATGGTGGTGTGCATTGTCAAGTCATACGTGAACATCCATACATTCATTCTCGGTCAAATGTGGCTTGATTTAAGATCAAGATTTTATATGTAGCTTGGTTTAAGACCAAGATCCAAATGTAGCTTGATTTAAGATCAAGATTTAAATGTAGTGTGATTTAAGATCACGATGGTACCACATACATGTAGAGTCGTATTAGGCGCATTACATACACATGATTCGTGTTTGATAATGTTTTGGTGTGAACTTGTGCATTTATGTGGTAAATGTCAATTGTCGGCGTGTGATAATTATGGAATGATTCATAATTGTGTTGTTGGTGATTTATAATTGAAATGGTGATTTAATTGTTGATGATGTATATTAAGTTAGTAATTATATAATGAGGAAAGTATGTCATGATTTGTGAATTATGGTGATTTAAAGGTTCTAAGGCATGTGTTTGGGTCCCAAACCCCTAAACTTGATCAATGGGTGTTCAATTACGATGATTAAGGTTGATTAACATGGTGTATGGTTAAGGATGAGTTAGAATTGGAAAATTGTGATTTTAACTTGAGAATTATCTTTGATTTAAGCCGGGAAATGCATGAGAACATGTTAATTGATTATGAAGTGTATATGATGTTGTAGCATGATTATAAAGTGGATTGATGTTGGATTAACATAACTTGCTTGAATTAATCATGAGATGCGAACTATGTGGATGTTGAAGAATGTAAACTTGCTGTTTATAATACGATGATGATAAAACTTGTTGAAATGCATTGATATGATATGATATGATGATGAATGTTGTGGCTTAATGCATTAAAGTTGTGATTAAATGATGATGTGTTGATAACATTAATGATGTGGATGTATTGGTTTGATAATGCAATTGATAGCCACCTGATTTAAGATCATGGTTTATAGTTGTGTGCATTGTCAAGTCCATGCGTGAACATCCATGCATTCATGGTCAGTCCATCGGTGCTTGATTTAAGATCAAGATTTATAGGTACTTGATTTAAGATCAAGATTCACGGGTGCTTGATTTAAGATCAATATTTATAGGTGGGTGATTTAAGATCACTATTTATGGGGGTGTGATTTTAAGATCACGATGATACCACACACATATAGAGTCGTGTTAGGCGCATTGCATGCACTTGAATTGTGCTTGGTAATGTTTTGGTGTAAACTTGTGCATTTAAGTGGTAAATGTCTAATTGTTGAATGTGTGAGATTGTGAATGATTTATAGTTGAGTTGATGATGCAAATGAAGATGATGATCTTGTTGATGATAATATGATATGTATGCTTAAATTCCTTGTTGTTAAAGTGTTGATGAATTAATTGTGGGTAAATTATGAAGATGAGATGAATGTGGTAAGATGATAACTAAACGTATTGAGTTGAATGCGATATAATTGTTGTTGATTGTAACCAGACTTTATGTATGTTGGATGCTTTCATGTTGTTGATGTTTTGCCTGAACTTACATGCGTTTATTATATCTTTTTGTTGAATGTATATCTTACCCTCCAGTGACTTTGTTGTCGCCTCACCATCATGGTGTAGACTTGCAGGTCGAGGAGTAGATTCGCTTGGTGAGTGGTGCTGAGGATGGCGTTACGCCTACTCCTTTTATTGCTTTTGAGATGTCTAGATTAGATGCTCTGATCTAGGAGTTTTGAGGTTTGATTTACTTTTGGATATCCCTGTTGATGTATTTATTTGTGATCTTTATGTTGAGACCCGAGATGATATTATCTTGAGATGATTTTATTTTTCGCTGTGCTGTGAATATTGTAGATGAGATTTTTATTTTGAGAAATTTGTATGAGTTAAATGATGATTTGTAATATCCCAATTATGTTAAGATGTATGATTTATTGTTAAATAGTAGTCTCGGGATCGAGGTCTTACAATGTGGTATCAGAGCTGGTCGATCTAGTCCGGGCCAACACTTGGTTAACGTCATGTTGTATGCGATATGTATGTGTATATACTGTCGATGCTTTTTTTGTCTAACTAGGTGGTGCCTGTTGTATAGTGGAGAGATGGTTGGACGTAACGATGCGGCGATAGCTAATGCGATAACTCAGATGGCTCAGGTGTTAGTGCAGGCTAATGCGGCAACATCATCAACATGGTGGAGCAGATGAGCTGAGGTTGGATTGTTTCATGAGAAACCATCTCCCGACGTTCAACGGGAGGTACGACCCAGAGGGTGCGCAGACTTGGCTTCAGGGTATCAAGAGGATTTTCTGCGCGATGGTGACGACGGATGACTAGAAGGTTCGATTGGCGACCCACATGCTTGGGAGGCTGAGTATTGGTGGATAAATACCTGTCAGTGGTTGGAGCTTGAAGGAGCTGCTATGTCCTGGGAAGCGTTCAAGGATGCATTTTTTAGGAAGTACTTTCATGCTTATGTCAGAAGCAAGAAAGAGATTGAGTTTTTGGAGCTGAAGCAGGGTAATATGTCGGTGGCGGACTATGCTGTTGAGTTTGAGGAGTTGTCTCGTTTTTTCCCACACTACAACGTGGTAGGAGCTGAAGCTTCGAAGTGCGTGAAGTTTGAGATCGGCTTGCGACTTGAGATCAAACAGTTTATCAGTTTCCATGAGATTCAGGATTTTCCTGTGTTGGTGAACAAATGTCGTATATTTGATGAAGATTGTAAGGCGAGGGCTAGCTATTACAAGAGTCTTGGTGATAAGAAAGGAAAGGGCAATGATCGTGGAAAGCCTTATGGAAAACAAGGTGACAAGGGAAATAAGGTGTCTGGTGGTGGTTCGAACCAAGTGGGGGAGAACTTAAGTGCTTTAAGTGTGGAGAGACCAGACACCATTTTGCGGATTGCAAGAGTACCGTGGTGAGATGCTTCAAGTGTGGCAAGGATGGACATCGTTCTTTTGAGGGCAAGGCTAAAGAGTTGGTGTGCTTCAACTGTGGTGAAGCGGGGCATATTAGCACAAAGTGTTCCAAGCCGAAGAAGGTGAAGTCGGATGGTAAGGTGTTTGCTCTGAATGCAGAGGAGGTCCCAAAGCAGGATAATTTGATTCGAGGTATTTTCTTTGTTAACAACACTCCTTTGATTGCTATCATTGATAATGGTACGACTCATTCGTTTATTTCTCTTGATTGTGCTAAGCGTTTGAATCTTGTGATGTCTCATATGTTGAGAGGAATGGTCATTGATACACCAGCTAATGACTCGATGACCACTTCCTTGGTTTTTGTGAAGTGTCCTTTGAACTTTGGTTATGTAGATTTTAAGATGGATTTAATGTGTTTGCCTTTGGCTCACATGGATGTTATCTTTGAGATGAATTGGTTGTTAGTAATAAATGAATATCAAGATAATGTAATAAAACATAAAGTATAATTAATGCATTTACATCAATCTATTTTCCCGATGTGAAAGAGAGATTGAGTCGGTGAAGTGAACAATGAAGTAGAAGTACAAGTACTTGGTGTTGAATTTGGCTCACAAACATACTAAAATGAGAAACTTTATAGCAATGTTTTATGCTCTTGCTGTCCTCTCTCTTCATTTTTCAGCTCACGCTGCTCCTTCAGGTTAACTAACTAACTTTTCATTTCCCCTTTTCTCCAAACTTTCTTCCTTATTGGGTGATGATTTATCAGGAGGAACATTGATCAAGCATCTATCTTCACTTCTCATACGGAAATTGTCTAACACCAAGATCTCTCAATCAGGTTTCATCTATGTGATAATGTCATTTTTTAAATTATTATTGGTGTCGACGTATCAGTGTTGATAGAGTTTAAGGACTAATTTGTTAAATGTATTGTAAAATTGATTAAATTGTTTATCTTTTCAGATGGGAATGTTCTTCAATTCGAGAATGGTTATGTAGTTGAGACTCTTGCAGAAAGAAACGATATTGGGGTCATTCCATATGCAATCCGTGTCTCCGACGAGGATGAACTCTTTGCTGTTGATGCAATTAATAGCAACATTGTTCGAATCACCCCGCCGTTGTCCCAATGTATGTATGTATGCTTGCTTAGGGTCTGTTAACTTTCTAACAACATTTTCAATTTTTCTTTGTATGTAGGTGGCTAGAACGCCATTTGTTTATGAATTTTCCTTTCTAATTGTGATAGAGAGAATATAGAAGCTAGCTAGAGAGAATGCATTTCCGAAAACAACAAATTTTTAAAAACTTCCATAATGTATCAGTAGAAATGGAAATAGAAAACTCAAGAAGTAAATGAGCTGTTTGTTCTCCAAACACAGATGAAAAAGGAAGAAGAAAATGAAGAAAAAAAAAAAAAGAGAAACTCATAAGATTCATTGTACTTTATTTATGTATGCAAATAGCAGCATGCGAGCAGCACAGGTCATGTCTGCAGATAGTAGAGGAAGATTAGTGGCTGGGTCATTTCTGGGCCGCACAGGTCATGTGGACGGAAAGCCAAGTGATGCTCATTTTCATTATCCGAAAGGCATAGCCCTGGACGATAAAGGGAATGTTTATGTTGCTGATACTCAGAATATGGCCATCAGAAAAATTGGAGATGCTGGTCCCTCCATAACTTTTTATAAGCAAATTTGACCAATTCACATTTTTTTAAGGAATGTGGTTTGTGTTATTTAATTTAAGTTAAATAACCTATTTTGCCCTCATTAATTGTGGTGTACAGTAGTATATTTTCAAGGTGTTGTTGTTAAACGTGTGTGCATTTAAAAAATTAAAATAAGGGTATTTCAGGTATATTATCCTTAAATATGACAAAAAAAGTCAATTTTGCTTATAATTAGTTACAACTGAAATGGTTGAATTTTGCTTATATTTTATTATGGAGGGAGTACGTGTTAACCAAGTTAAAAGAATACACGTTTTCAGGATCCAGTGAGGATTAATATGGTCTACTAGTATCTGACAACGTCAAAGTTGAGTTTGAAAATAATTTTTCTTATTCAAATTCAATAGATAAGTGTTCTGTTACTAGGTGAACTGTGAAAAAGATGATGACCCATTGTAGCTGATCTTTGTATTTTTTAGGTGTGACAACCATTGCTGGAGGAAAGTCAAATGTCGCAGGCTACAGGGACGGGCCTGGTGAGGATGCTAAGTTCTCAAATGATTTTGATGTGGTGTACATTCGGCCAACCTGTTCCTTGTTGGTTGTAGATAGAGGAAATGCCGCTCTTCGGCAAATTTTTCTCAACCAGGAGGATTGTAATTATCAATCTAGTTCAATTTCTTTGACAGGTTTAAATTCTAAATCTTTGTTTGGTATGTTTGGTTAATCATCATCTCTCTTGATATATTATAAGATGATAACAGTCTGGTGCTTTTATTTGACCTTACAAACATGCAAGTAGAAAACAGTTTTGAATGACATTTTCTTCACTGATAACTAAAAACTTATTGTGTTTACATCATGTGATTTGGATTTTAAAATTATGGTTCTGAATTTTGGATATCACCAACCGATTACACAAACTAAAAGAAAAGAAAGAAGAATAAGGTCATATCAATATCAGTTGTGAAGAAAGGACAGAGAAAAATAGTTTGTGTGCTGATTGTTTGGCATCAGTGATGTGCAGACCAATGCAAACATCAGTTGCTGGACAAATTCTTGTGCGATAGTTTCCTTGCATCTCTCTAATGGCATTTTTTTCATCTAAACTGGGGATGGTGACTTTACTAGTTGTTTTTTTTATGCAATGGTAGGTTTCTTGATTTGCTTCTGTTGTCAAATTGTCAAATTTAAAGGAGCAGTTGTAACCTTGTAATATCCCACGTATTATTTTACCAAGATGTAGTATTAATCGACTAAGAATTGAGAACGAACGAGAAAGTAAAGATACGAAGTGAGTAAAGGGTATTTTAGTAATTGACAAAAGTGACTATATAAAGTAAACACCTTAATTGTTTATCTTTATTTTCCCATTACTTCTCTCCACCAAAATTACTTTCCCTTCTTCTCTTTCCCCCTCCTTCACGTGTTGCTCTCCCTCCCTCACCTTGATCCATTTCAAGATTCACTCCCAACCAAACTTTTGCCAACGCATGAATGATTGAAGAGCTAAAGCAATTTTGATCTTTCCTTTCCTTTTTCCCCTCTGCCAGCCGAAGCTTAACCCCCCATTTTTATGCTTCCACAATTTTCTCTCCTTTACCATTAAAACAAGCTTGCTTGTGAGTATGGTGTAAAATTTAAGCTATGTTTAGGTGTTTAGAAGCAAGGAGTGGAAAAATAAGCAGAAGCTGGAGCTTGGGTGCAAGGAATTACAAAAGCTTAAGTTGATTAAGTTGCTGCAAGGGATAAGCTTAAATTTGGGGCTGTTAGAACCAGTGGAATTGCTGTTGTTGCTGTTTGGGTTAGGAGCTGGAGGTATAAGCGATAAGTTGTAATTTTGGGTGCATCTGTTTTGAGCTTAAAAGGTAACAAATTAAGCTATTTTAATGAAGTTAAATTTTGATTTAAAGCTGTTTCTGGTTGCTGGGCCATGGAGCACGAAATTTATATATTTAGGGGATGATTAAGCTGATTTAGAGTAGCAAAAGAGATAAAATGTATAAGCTGTTTTGGCAGAATCACTGTTTGGTTCGTAGCTGTTGCTGGGTAGCTCGGAATTGGGTAATTATTGAATTTTTGAATTCTACGTTAAATTCCCTTCGTTTCGGATATAAGTTTCGCATGATTCGGATTAGAAACGACTTCATAAAACACCTTTGAAGTTTGGTTTTGCTGTTGAAAAATGCTTACGGGTTTTGACGTAAATTTTGCAGAATAAGCCGAAATGCGAATTTAAGACGGTCGAATAGTGCCAGAACTGAATACAGATGCTTGGTGAACTTGGTAGGAGTTTGGGTTGAAACTTGGATCGAAAACGTGAACGTTCGTAAGGCATAAGTTGCAAATAAGCTGTTTGGGCAAAGTGCTTATGGAGCTGATAGGAGCTTTCTTTGGGCAATTGAGTTGTACTGAGGAACCAGAACCTATTAAGGTGAGTTCCAGTTAGTTTAGAACTTTCCCTTTGGACTTATGTTTAAGTAAGGAAAAATTAACATCAAGATCAATTTATGATTAGTAGTTGTCCAATTGTTAATGCTTGCCAAGTGTTATGATCCTCCATGCTTTTAAATAATAAAGACGAGATTTTAATGGTTATGTAAAGTAATGAGAATGAAATTTTATATGATATCAATGTTAAGAAAGTGTTGATCATATGAATTGATTTTCGCAATAAATCATTTTAAAACTATGTTTTGATTTTTCTATTGAAAACTTCTTATCCGTTTGCTGCAACGAAGAGATAATGCAGCCTATAAGTAACATGCTCATAGTAAATTATAGAAAATCTTCGTTTGCTGCAACGAAGAGACAATGCAGCCTATGAACTAAATTGTTCATAGTATACCGTTCGCCACAACGAAGAGATAATGTAGTCTAAAGATAATTACCGTTCGCCACAACGAAGAGATAATGTGGTCTAAAGATAATTACCGTTCGCCACAACGAAGAGATAATGTGGTCCAAATATAATTACCGTTCGCCACAACGAAGAGATAATGTGGTCTATGTGCACAAGTAAAATGTAAAGTTAGTGATATGAAACTTTAAGTCAGAAATGTGAAATACTTTAATATTATCAGACAGATATCAGTTATCAGGAAGTGATCATAGTTTTTCCCTCGATCACTAAATAATGAAATGCGAATAATATGAATATGATAAGCATAAGATTAAGACATATAGCGATTCTAGATTTCCCCTGATCGCGGAATATGTAGAGAAAGACGGCGATCTTAGGTATCCCCAGGATTGCCAAGAGTAGGCACGGCGACCCTAGGTTTCCCCGTGGTTGCCAACAGTAGGTTGGGTGGAGCTCACTGAGACATTATGTCTCATCCCAATCCTTCTGGTGCAGGTTTTCAGGTACGCAAGAGGTTTGCGATGAAGTTCACGCTGAATGGAGTGAAGATGCTCGTCTTGTACCAGCTCAGGAGGTTGTCAGACAATTTATGTATTTTAAAGTGTATTATATGGTACTTATTTGGTTGTATATACGAGCATGTTCGTATTCATTCAGTTGTAACTTATTATTATTATTATTGAAAATTTTAATGTATCCAGTATCAGATTAATACGCATGCTAAATATTCTAGATAATTTAGTATGGGTGTTACAAACCTAGACTTGTTTGGCAAATACATAAAGGGTCTGTTTGTTTAAGCTTTAAAAAAAGTGATTATATGAACATTTCGCCTTGACAAGGTCTACAACAATAAGAGGCTAACTCTATGCCTTGAACACGTGACCTTTTAGTTATAGAGGAATAAAACCAACTGTTGCACCAACGGTCCCCTTCTTTATCACATATTTTGATGAAAAAAATGTTGCTGATGTGAATTTACTGAAGTTTTGAGAATTGAACTAAAAAATGGGGCATATGAAAACTTGAAAACAAAGTTTTAGCTTTCTAGTTAACTCATTAAGACTGTTAAATTTAAGAATCTTGTAAATATTCCTTTAATTGTACAATTTCCTAGATTGATTGTTATTACTCCCAGAGTATACAACTTCCTATGCCATTGCTTGCTCATTAAGCATCCAATGCATTTATTGTAAACCCATAGGCACCATTAATAATCATCTGTGGGAATATAGTCACCATTAAGTGATTTTTAATTTTATTATTTCAGTGGCTTCATTTTACTATTTAGTCCCCTATATGCTCTCTAATTCTCTATTACCAATTAACTTAGATTTTCATATTAAATTGCATTATTCTTTGTTTAAATTTAAATTGCATTACTCTTGCTGGTTTTCTGCAGATATCCTTACAGTTGTTGGTGCTGTCATAGTAGGATATGCTGCATCCATGCTTCAGCAGGGATTGGGATCCTCTTTCTTCTCAAAAATGGTATGCCTATTTTTCCTCAATAAAATTTGTAATGATAAAATAACTTAAGAGCTATATTTTATTCTTGGTGGTTGGCTAATTACATTGCATACATGCTGCAGCAACCATCAGAAAGAGATTTTATAGGTGAAGCAAGCAGTGATAAATCTAAGTCCACTCTAGAGAGAACTAAAGAGGAGACAAGATGGCCATCGTTTAGACAAGTTGTTGATCTTTTGAAGCGCTCTCGTGAAGAATTTACTAGTTCGATCCGTAAATTTATGCCCTCGCATTTCAGACCTGACAGCACTAGGAGAGGCCTCACACCACTGAAAGATCGTCTTCGGATGCCTGAAGATGAATTACAGCCCCTGTTGGTCAAAAGGCAGAGTGCTCTTGCTTCTCCTCTTACTGTAACCAGGCAGATCCATCTTACAAGTGCAGCCGAAAAATATTCAGAAACAAAGATTGCTAAGGTAAAATCAAGCATTCCCAAGGATCCTTCTTTGCCGACCAAGCACCGTTCATCAAAGAGACAGGAATATGCTGAGTTTTATGGATCAAGTGAGATTCCAGCTCCCACTAAATCCAAGATCCATAAACAAAGGTCAAGACACCGGCAACGGGAAAAGAGTGAAGAAGTTTCGGGGGCTGTTGGAGCCGAGCAAAAGCCACTTGAAATGAGGGCCGCTGATTATTCTAATACAAAGTATGACCAATACAATTATAATATGATGAGGACTAAGTATGTGGCTGAGGATACTTCTCGATTCAATCCTCATTAACAGATTTTTCATTTTTTGATGTTCACTTGTATTCTGTTGTCCTATACATCTAATATGTAAAATAGGCAAACTATATATCATCTGTCCAATGAGGAGCCAATTATTTAGATAATTCAATATTGGCAAGATTCAATGAAATGAAGTTAAAAGTTGAGCAGTTGAGCTCTAAACTAGAGGGAAGTATGTGGAATGCAAAAGATTAGAGTATTTTGGAATTATTCTGATTATCAATGGCTTGGTTCAGTTCAGTAAGCCAGACCAAGCTGAACAGGTTTTAGTACAACCCAAACTGAACTGCTTATTTGGTTCACAATACCAGTTTCAGTCTCCAAAACTGGTTTTTAGAACTTGGGCAGCAGAACTTGATTGTTTTGTGAAACTGTAATTATATATCTTGATGGGCCAAGGCTTTGAAGGGCCAAGACTAGCGTGTGCGAGTCTAACATGTTGCATACGGTATTACTCTGTAATGAAATATAGTCCACATACAACTTTTCAACTACATTTTTTGCTTATTATTAGAGATATAGATTAGTGGCATACTAGTCTTGGTTGGTAGTATTATAAATACCTTGTAACCACCCATTAGTGTGTAATTTTTTCATTTGTAATATTACTCTTTACTATCAATACAAAGTTTCATAGCTTTTCTCTCATTCCTTCCATGGATGTCATGTTTTCTAACATGGTATCACAGAGCGATACCCTAGGGAGGAAGATGATGATGCTTCTGCTACCGATTCAGCATACGATGAAAATGAAGATGAAGAATCCGAAGGTGATGATGAGGTTCTTACAGTTTCTGCACAACCTCTGGAATCTTCAACTTCTGATGTTCACTTCGTTTTTGGTGGTTTCGAGTCTCCAATTCAACCGGTTTCTAATCCTTTAATCGAACCAAAATTCGATGGATTCTCCGTCAAGATTGGGGAGATTTCTTGCGCTATCATCGATTCTTGCTGCAACATCGTGAATAACAATGATTATGTGTTCGTCGATTCGCAAGATGAGAAATTGCAGGTTCTTGACACTAAATTGAAGAAGTGTGACTCTGAATTCATCGTTTCTGAAGCGCCGGATGTTCTCGTCACAGTTTTACCGGTGAGATTGTGTAGCGCTGTTTACGGCGTCGCCGCCGTGAGGCCTTTCGCCTCGTGGTTGTTCATCGGAAAACAGTCTGAACAACTTGTTTCCGCCATCAACAATCAGCTTCAGTTTCTCAAGTTACATGACGAATCAATCATCGATTTCGATCCCGGCGGAATAATTGGTTCGTGTTTGTTGTTCTCCGTTTTCACAGTTCTCTGACAAATCCAATTCTTCTACCCATGCCCGTATACATTCAGTGTTTTGCCCGAGCTTACACTACACATGCCCGTATCAAATCACATTCAACCCTTCTCCATCACAGCTTCTGTCCTGACCCACTGTTCCACCGCCGCACCCCACTGCGTCACCACTCATTATGTCTTCCTTCCTCAGCCGCTCTCTCTGCCATGCACTTTTGCCCAGCCTTCCCCTCTCTTTCGATCTGTGAAACCCATATGTGGGCTTTGGGAAAATGGTGCTGTGTTTGAAATTTGAGAGTGGTGCATGACATAATTTCACATGGAAAATCAACGATTAAACATTTGGTTTTTTAATTCAATTTTTTCTGATCAAACTTGAAAAGTTTATTCATGTGAAGTCATAGTTGTCCATGGTAGTGATATCATCCTAATTAACATAAACAATTAAACCAGAAAAATTATTCTCCACGGTTGAACACCCTGAAACGGGGGCTTGTAACTGGAATCGCAAGGAGTTCAAAATATGATTTTCTTCCATCAATGAAGAATCATCTAACACCTTTTTTCTAGCTATTAACTCTAGCAAAACTATTCCATAACTATATACTTCTGACTTCTCGTGATGGTTGCATAAGCATTCTCCGTGTCATATGCCAAAGTAAAACATGGTAAGAATAATCGGCCTCTTTTGAGCTGACTTTTTCTCTTTTCTAAATTACCGTCAACTTTAAATATAAATAGGACATGTAACAAATAGATAATAGTAAGTTCAAATATTAAAAAAATGTAATAAATTCAATCTTTATTGTTCACGATATATCAATTTATTTTTTATCCTTTATTCTTTAAAATAGATAATTGATGAGAATGAATTCAAAATAAAAAAAATGTAACAAACACAAGTTTTTCTCTGAAGGACGGTTTAGGGGTTGGTCTACAGACGCGAAACAAGAAGAAGAGGTGATGCGGATGGCAGATCCATCATCGCATCACCAACCACCACCCTCTACATCGCTTACGGCCGCAAATTTGGAAGAAGGGAGGCAACGCGTTGGAGGTTATAGAGAGAAGACAGAGGTTTTGTTTTTTTAGAGAGAGAAATCCACGTGGATCTATCCCAATTATACTTTAACACAATTTTTTCTATAACAATGATTGTTGTTGGTGTCATTAAAAAGATAATAATTTAGATTATATATTTTTTTGTTATATCATTAGTGTCATTGAAATAGATAAACAATGTTAGTTTGGTTTGTTATAATTTGAAAGCAACAATCATTTGTATTTATACTTTTAATCAAAATAAAAATTTCACAGAAAAACACCGTTCATAATTTTCAAACTTTAGCGCAATAAAAAGAGCGGAAAAGACGCGCACATGAGTGCCCGTCTTTTTGCTAGTTCCATATAATAAAAATTTGTGAGTTTAATTAAATATATTTTCCGTCTCTTAGAATTTTTAAAATTTGTTTTAATTTTCCCTTGGAAATTGTTTGTTTTAATCTTCTAACTTCAGAAATATATTGTTCAGGACCGGCCTAAAGCTCAATTCGGCTCCGGTCTAGCTAATAAGGGGCGTGTAAAAGTTACTTTTGAACCCGGAGATTGGGTTTGGGTTCATATGAGAATTGTAATGTTTTTCAAATCAAAGAAAATCCAAACTAAACCCAAGAGAAGATGGACCTCTTCAAGTTCTAGAGAAGATCAACGGTAATGCCTACAAGCTCGATTAAGTGAATATGGAAATATCAATGCCACTCTTAATGTAGTTGATAAATCTTTGTTTGATGTAGGTAACATATCAGATTTGAGGACAAATCCTTTCGAAGAGGGAGCAAATGATAGAGATGCGACCAGTTCATCTGCAAATCCTTTGAATGGAATATGAAGTCTTATGAATAAGTCCAAGACTAGTAGGATGAATCAAGCTTTATAAGGCTTAATCATAAAAATAGAAGAAAAATAAATTCAATATGTTTGATAGTAGTGCTCCAAGTCATTACAAATGCCTAGTGGGAATTCAAATCATGTTAATGCCTATTTTCTAAGTAATAAACATGCACTTATCAATCTATTTGGTAAAGGCATGGCAATGAGAATTTATTTCTAGTATTTCAAGTTTAGGTTATAAATAAGAAACCCATGTACTTCTCAAATCACAATTTGAAGATTAATCAATTTGAAGTTTTCTATATTGAGAACTTTTTCTTTGTTCTCGAGTCAATAACTTTTATAGTGTTGGTTCTACCGACATGTCGTGGTTAGGGTTAAGTTCCTTACTTGTTTTCAAGACGGTCCTAACAGACACATATCAAATTCTCCCCCACTTCAATATACACCAAAGAGTTCTATTGAGTTATAGACAACTCCCTCTTTCTGCTCGATGCATTTCCGAGTCACTTCTCCCCTCTCTTTTCCGTCCATTCGAAATTAAGTGTGTTCTTAAGACCATAGTTCCTTTTTATTGAAGTTTTACAAACTTAACCAACAAACTGACATCACTGAATATTCGGACCTACATCAGTATTACATTTGGTAGTAGATATTAGTATCTAATAGAAAAAGGGAGTTCAGTAGCTATTAAATAGAAACTATGATTATACAAATGCATCGAATTGAGCATATGATTTATTTACTATTATAATGTAATGAATCAGCTGACATGTACGTAAATACTGGGAAACCAATCTGAATCCAGAGTCCAAACAATAACATTCCACCATTAGTGGTCGAATACTGACAATCTAAACTGAAAGAGCTATGTCAAGTTAGATCATATCTAGTATTCAGAATTTCCTCAATTTGCTCTTGTAGTTGGCATATACAATTTTTCTGTCAGTCCAAGTCAGGTATGGTTTAATCACATCAAAGGTCATACCTGAAACAATGCCTTAGCAACTGAACCACATACTTGATTCCCATCAACCATGTAACTGTGGTCATCTGAACCTATTGACTGCGGGCTTGACTTTGTGTTTCTTGTCATTGGCGTCTCACATACAGCGTTTCTTGTCATTGACCGTGTGTTTCTTGTCATTGGCGTCTCACATACTGTGTCATAACATGCCCTTGTTCGGTCTTTCCTTTTTGGAATCTTCGAAAGGTGATCTTTCTTGGATTTCATACCCTTCTGTTTTGGGGCCCAAACTCGCAAAGCAGGCATTCGAATTTTGAGAGCTTCAATTAGCGTTTTATTATGACCCGCTTCTATATTCCTTTGCAATTTTCCTCTTACATTCTTCTGCAAATGAAAAGGCTCGTTTTCTGCTGAAAAAGGTCCATTACCGACATCATTTTCACCCATTTCATCTCCGTAAACTTTTTTATCCAATGATTTGCTGCTGTCCTCGCTGTTAAATAAACAATCCGGGGCTTCATCCTCATTTACAAACAGAAGCAGGTCCATTTTGTTGTAGATTTTATGAACAATGTCTTCAAGGGTGTGAGAATACCTGAAATTTCGCAGGTTTCACAATCATAAGTGTGTGTGCTTTCTTTACTTTAGGCAGTTATTAACTAAAGGTCATTGTTTCCATGAAAAAAGAGAATCAAACAAAAAGAAACTCATAAAAACTCTAGTACATAGCAAAACAAGAAGCAAGCACCGAAAATGTCATATATATTGGCATAATTGCAGCAAAATGAGAATAAACTGAGTTATTGACTGATCTCCAAACAGAAACTAAGAAATCCTTAAATCTCCATAGTTCATGCTAAAGCATAATATAACTTTTCAGAGCAATTATCAGTCAACATATAAGGCATCTCAATCGAGTTATATAAGCATGTACCTGCTTTTTATGATCTTTGCCACATAATTTTCAAGGTTCCAATCACCAAAGAACCCCCCTTCCATGTGGCACTGAATGTTCTCTAAGAGCAGGCATATTTGTTTGACAAACTTCTGTTTACTGGAATCTTCAATTCCACGTCCAACCTCTGATTGTAAAATTTCCAATCGAAATAAAATTTGCAGTTCATTTCTAATTCTTACTTAAGGAAAAACATGAAACAAAATTTCACAAATTCTGTAACTGATTAGATTTAGAAAACAAAATATGCATCATAATCATAAACATAAATTACGGAAAATGTGATAAAAGGATACTCTCTAACAACATGTTCTGTGATTATAGTAGTTGGTCCTGCTGCATCAGATGCCTGAGAGGACAAATCTCTACTTTTATGCTTTGCAGCTATGTCCTTGGTATCCTTTAACAGTTGTTTTACTAATTCAGATACAAGCATTCTACCACAAGCATTATTATCTTTCAGAGGAGAATGGACCTGGATCGGAGGAATTGTTTCCCTATCAACCTTCTGACATAGCCAGTAAATAGATGAATTAACAAGTCGCTCAGCCAAAGCTACGAGGTCTATGACATCAGATTCAATTCCCTGTTGAATCCTGTTTGAAAGATTTCTAAAAAATGCTTCAGATGTTTCTAACCTACAATCAAGCACCGCATCATCCTTTTTCGTAGCAGCCTCAGCATTAATTCCAGCTGACACAACCACCTGTGGGATTAGCTGTTCACCATTTTGAGGTAACTTGTTCAATTTACTGTCAGTCCCTTCTGCAAATATCTGATTTGGATTGGGGTATTCTGACAAATTCAGATCATGGCAGCTAGATTTCTTCACCTGTTTCATCCAGCATTTTAAAAACTTCAACTTCTTTGACTTGTTACATTCCATCGCATAGTAAACCTCATGCAGATCCATCTCAAATTGATCATATACCAAATCATAAAAGGAGCTCCATGTGAGGTTTCGAAGTGCATTTAAATCCGTCATCTTCTTTTTCTGCTCACCCTTAATTCCCACAGCACTCTTGACCTGAGAATCTACCAAATCCCTGTTCTTGTGAAATATGCGATCTGATTTTAAAATACCTGTCCCAATAAAAGGATTCATATTTGCTGCACCAAAATCAGAAGCCGATTGTGGATCCTCCAAAACAGATAAAAGAGCCGAAGAAACGGTGAAAGGCCTAAGAATAGCAACACAAGAACCACCACCTTTACCACTGTCAACTGACACCAAAGCCCAGCAATCTTCTTTATAAAGATAACTCAACAACATCTCCCAAACGGGAACAGATTTTCGCCGCCCCTGACAGCCAAATTCAGTTGCTAACATCTCAAGAACCCTATCAGCGAAAAACTCACCTGAATCTCCCTTCATGCATTCCCCGAAAACCTCACGCACCAGAACCGAATCAGAGAGACATGACCTAAATTTCACAAACGCATCATACTTGCGCACAACCGTAACTTTCAATTTCGACGTTCCATCCGAACACACATTCCACAGCCTCTCCTTCCTTCCACAACCTTGTAAATTCACATCCTCCCCTCTACCAAAAACCCTAAAATCCAAAACTTCAAGATCACAACAATTGTACTCAATAGGACTCCCATTCACATCCAAGATCTCAAGAGTCAATTGAACCTTAACTTCCCTAGAACAACAACGAACAGAAAACCATGAAACCCCGATTTTGGGATATATCAAACCAAAAGGAACAAGAGCAGAACCAAGCAAAATTGAATCCAAACAACAAAAACCCCAACCCAATTTCCTAGTACCAATCTCAAACAACCCACGTATCATACCAACCTCATCCTTATCATCACCACCATTATTAACACCAATCCAACTACAATGAACACCCTTAGACCTAAACCTACGACTGACATTCCCAAAAAACCCTAAAAACATCTCATAGAAAGAATTCTTAATTCGCAACGAATCCTCATCGGAATCGAAAAATCCTGCAAGTGAATTAAATGAATTGAAGAAAGGAGTAAAGAAAAGAATTAAATTAGGGGAAACAAGAGGAGTTGTGGCGTCGGTGTCGGGTTCCCAGGGGTAATGATGGAGAAGCTGAGTGAGGGAATCGATGAGATTGGAGGCTTTAGGGTTATATGGAAGAGGAAAATGAGGGAAGGTGGATAGGGTTTTGGAGAGGAGATTGAAAGTGGAGAAAGGGTGATCGAAGGAGAAAGAGTGTTTAGGGAGAAAAGGGTGGAGTTTAGAGAAGGAGAGATGAGGTGGGAGAGAAGAGAAGAAGAATTTGAAGGCGAAAAGAGAGGTGGAAAGTGGAGGGAAAGAAAATAGGGTTTTAGAGGTGGAGAGAATGTTTTTGATGTAGTTGGTGGTGTTGTGAAGGTGGAGGAGTGGGTCTAGATCTATGAGGAGAACGATGCGGTTTGTGTGGGAGTAATGTATCATTGGATCTGAGTTTGAACAAGAACTCATTTTGTTGTTGAAAGAGGGAATGAGATTCGTGAGGTTACATGTAAAACGGTGGTGTTTTATTGACTGGACTGTCTTCTTTGTGTTTATCGGTTCATTCTATCAATGGAAAGTTTTTTTTTTTTGGTGATGGGAGGGAGAAACATCACTGTACAAAACTCCCGCCAAAATGATGCCGCCTAAGGTCTAGACTCTAGTGTCATTGGGGTGTTCCAGATGCGATTTTGAAGTTAAAAGACTTCCAAACAGGTATATGTTATTTGAACAACCATTTTTGGGACAATTATAAATTTACAAAGAAAAATTGATATTGACACGGAAGCCAAAGTAACAGAGAAGAAAGTAAAAACATAATGTGAGTTGGAGAGAAAAAGTTGTGACAAAATAATTGTAGAAATATCATTTTTATTTTGTTAGGTGCGTGCAACAATCAAACAAGTTTACAATTAACTTCAAATATGATTAACGTACATAAATAAAAGATGCAACAACTAAAAATCAACTCCAGTTAAAAAAAAAAGGAAAAAAAAAGAGAAAAAAAAAGGTTGAGTGAAAATATAACCAAACTCATCGGTATTTACAATTACCTCTTGGTTTATATGATTTTTAAAGTTTATTCTTTATTTTAGAGGTTATGGTGAAATATTTTATGAATTATGTTGATGTTGTTTATTTTATATGACTTGCATAGTATAATATTTGAGATTAACTGAAAGTAGAAGAAGAAGAAGAAAAAAGGTCCAAAAGAAAATATAATCAAAAGGGCTATTTTGAGTTGGGTAAGTGTTTGGATGTAGTGAGTGTTTCTGTAAGTCTGAGGTATCGTTTGGTTTTTTCGGTGACATAAAGAAACCACAAACTTAACTGCATGGTTGAGTGAAAGAGTGCCCCGAGTAAATCCAAACCAAATGCGGTTGTTTGCGAATTTTTGATTTGCTTTGGTTCAGTTTTGAACACCCCTACTTATTAGTATTGTTAAGATGAAGATGAATGACAATGATTGCACAAATAATTTCAAACCGTGTGTGTATACTAAGCTTTAGATTTGATTTGTCTCAACCATTTTATCTCAATCAGATGCAAATAGGTATAGTGACAAATTCTCTTCATGATACCTTGGAATCATTAACATGAATTGCACAATCACATCAAGAGAATCGATCAACGATAGTTTACAGAATAAAGTTTTCTTAATTACACTCATGCACTAGAGAAAAGAAGAAACGATTTCGAAACATTTTGACAAATTTTTGGCTCGCATGAATGTGATTTTCTTTTTGTATATAACTTATGTCACTTAGAGACGAGTAACAACACTTGAAAGGGTTTCTTCAATGGAAACTGAAGGAATGGATAGTCCCACACTATTATGTCGTTCTACAAGTTATAAACCAGTGAATTTTGAAGAAGTTGTGCAAGATAAGAGACGGGGAGATCTAACTGACGAAGTTCAAGCTATTAAGAAGGATAATGTGTGGGACCACGTCTTAATTCCAAAAGATCGCAAGTCTATCAATGACAAATAGATGTATAAGACAAAGAATAATGTCAAAGGAAAAATTGAAGGACACAGTGCAAGACTAGTTGTAAAAGACTACAATAAAAAGGTCTACTGTGATAAGGTGTTTATCCCGAGTCGCTCGCTTGAATATCATAAAGTGTTAGGCCCAATTAGACAATAAGTGGTGTAGTCCAAAGAAAGTTCTAGAGAGGTGTAGAACTTAATTGGTAGTATAGAGAAATAATATTAAATTTAACTACTTGAGAGAAGTGTGAAGTGTGAAGTTTGAAGTTTGAGAGGAGGAATGAAATCAAAGTATCCTCACATGAAATAGAGATTGTTCCCCTCTAAACTATTATATCCTCCTCAATTTCTTATAAAGTTCTCACTACAACTTCACCTTTTCCAACACTATTTTCAAGCAGTAATCAAGTTGGATCAAATATTAAGACCTTTGTATACTCTGTCATGTGAAACTTGGGTGACCCAAGTCAGAGCATCGAATAACCCTTCTTGGAAGAGTATCAAGTTTTCATAATTCTACAAATAGATAAATTTGGTCATTAAGTTCCCATACTTCTTTACAACTTATGGCTATGCATGTTGTTCTGCGCATTATGGTCCTAACTCACTTGAGGGATTAATCTCTACCGTTGTGTGTAACACCCTAATTCACAACGTCGATTTAATAAATAATGCGATCAAATTTAAACAAAAACGATGTTATACATATTCATCAATCATTTATCCAAATAATAAATAACACGTCATATTTCAGAGTGCGGAATATTTCATAAAATAAACAAGTCTGATTCTCAACCGTCATTGTGGAAAATATCATAAGGATTTCAAATACTTAAACTTCATAAAATTAAATATTCAACGTCTGAACCCAACCCTAGTGTTACAGATCAGAGCACATGATTATTCGACTACATAAATAATTAGATAATAGCTACGGAAGTATATCTCTGTCGCACCTTCTAAACGTCCCGCAATCTAGAGCTCCTCGTCCTGAGTGTCTGTACCCCAAGAGTACAGACACCATAATACACAACAACAACAAAGGGGTGAGAATATTCATCATAACATATATTGGGATACATGAATAATGCATAAATAGGCATAACATCATTGGTCATCATCTACAACATATTCACAATTATTCATCAGGTTATATAACATCTTCACTCATCGTCATTATCATAACTCATCAGTTTCAACACATTAAAGAAATGCACATAACACTCACAATACGTCAACATTAACACATATCACATATACCACATATACATCATATACACCTAACGTTATCCATATGCAAACGCACTTCGTTCCTAGACCTATATGCATCCCGGTACCGGTTCCTAATCAACATTTGTATGTCAGAGTTGTGTTACTGAACATACATACAACCTAATCAACATTTGTATGTCAGAGTTGTGTTACTGAACATACATACATCATTCATTATTCAACATGGTCCTAAATATGATATGATGCATGAGGGAAGACTCTCTAAATACTACATATAGCACATCATCAACAACTCACAATTACAACAGAATTCATCTATCAGACTTATCAGTTATGGACAAGGTATGTTTTGTTGCTACTTTTCTTCACAGGTAACATTTACGTCATTATTATTCAACATTAGACAACATTGTTTTTACTTCATCATTCAACATTTTACAACATCGTCATTACATCATCTCTCGACATCGTCATTTATCACTCCAATCATCCTCGTCGTATTTACCTCATTCTAACTTTGGTCTTTATTCCTCTAGCGATTTATTATCTTGTCTCATCACTAATTTTTACCCCTCACATCATTCATTAATTAACACACAACTTTCCATTCTCGTTCTATTTGGTCTTATCAATTCTCTCAACATCGTCTGTTATCTTAAATCGACCACACTCTATTCTTTTTAACTTAAGGTCGTTACTTCAACATTATCATCTTTTCTAACATCATCCCTTACTTTAACTTGGGCCTTTCTAGTATCAATTACATTCGGCTTATCTCTTCACCTAACATCTCCATTACCTTAAACCACTTCACCATTCCAATTGCTCATTTTGGCTTGCACTTTTCTATCTACTATCTTGAGTTTTTTACTATTCTAAGAATCTACCTACATCATCCTCCAATATTCTAAACCATCACTTTGTATCTCTTCTTATAATCGTCGTTCACCATATTAACCAATTCATGTTTTAAACTCACTATGTAACTTCACCATCTACACCATTATGGTCTCATCTTATTAATCTTAATTAACTTGATATCTTCTCTCACTATTATTATCATCTTCGACCTTACCCATTGCTTTAACTCCTACTTACGACGTAATCCGCTTCATCGTTTACTCGTCATCTTAAACAAGGTACGTCATCGTCATTACTCGTCATTCACAAGCATCATTCATAAGAAACATCATCTTTCTCATCATCATAAACGTATAGACATCATCGTTCTCATCATCATTATAGTTTAACACCATCATCATCATTATTAACTATCACCAATACTCATCATCTTTAAGTTATAAACATCCTCACTCTCGTCATCTTTATATTTTCAACTCTGTCCCTCTCATTCTCATTAAGGATATGCATCATCTCTTTCCATGTTATTACTACATAGAGGTATGTACTCTCATCCTTATCATCTCAATCTACCCTCCTCATCTCTCCCTAGTTCTCTCTTAACATTTTTGATTATTTATTTTGTTATAAGTTCGTCAAGACTTAGAAGGCTTCTATTACAACACTTATCCTTTTCCCTCATCTAAGGTTATTGGTTTGGGATCTTATTATACACCTAATTTTCATGCTAACAACCTTCTGAGACTTAATATTGCTTTCAAAGATGTTTTAGACTTCTATGAAAGGATTGTGCTGAAATTTCATGAAGAACATAACATGACCCATGCATGGTGTTCTAATCATAACTAAAGTTCTAGAGATCTAAATGGATTAAAACCAAAGGCAAATGAAAGCTGACATCTATATCTACAACTTTCATGAAGGGACCTAAATCCAATTCGAGACAGAGAGGGGTGGAAGGTTTGGTTTTCCTAAACCTGGGCAGAGTGCACGACCGTGCTGACCCATGTGTAGTAATTTGACCATAACGCAAGTTGTGGATATCTAAATGAGGTCACTCCAAAGCCAACCGAAATCTAACATCCATATCTACAACTTTCATGAAGACAACGAAGCTCAATTTGGAACGGAAAATGGTCAAAAAGTTGGTTTTCCTAAGCCTGGAAAGGGGTGCACGACCGTGCGCCCCCAAAACACAAAAATTGCAAATCCTAGACAGAACATCACGCACGGTCGTGCTCCCCTATGGCACGACCGTGAATCCTCCAGTGACAACAAAAATCGAAGTTTTACTGCGATTTCACCTTGGGGAACCTTCCCCTACTCTGTTTTCGATCTAAATTCTCGACAATTTCGTCCCCAATCATCACCCTATGATTACCCTACCATTCAAACACTAATTATCCATTAACCTACCGGATCACACACTCTTTCATGGTAAAATCCTCAATTCAAAAACCCTAAACTAGGTTCCCTCAATCTTAATCTTCTAGCAACATTATTCATCGTTTCATCATCGATGTCTCATCACAATCTCACATCATAACAACAACATCATCTTAAGAATTAAACACCCCCCGTCATATATTAAGATACCCTAAAGTGCAAAGATTCTCCCCCTTACCTCGAATTCTCCGAAAACGCGGTGCTTGGCTCTCTTCTCCTTAGCTAGGGTTTCCTCCTCTCCTCTCTTCTTTTCTCGGTTCAGCAAAAGTTCTCTGTAACCCTAATTCTCCTATGTTCTCCTCTTTATATAGTCACCACTTGGGCTTTGCCTTCCTCCCATAGTCTTAGACAGATTTGTTATCCGCACCGCTAGTTTGGTTATTTATTCCTTCTGCAACTATACAACCTTGCTGTTTACACCACCTTCCGTCCACACCAATAAACTCTACGCACTTACTACCTGCACCCCTTCCTCATCCTTGTTAAACCAACCGGTTAACTCCCTTACTTCCTCATTATTCATAACATTTATAACCCGGCTAATTTAATTTAAAAATATCTAGCAATTAATACATTATAATAACGGTAATACTAACATTATCCAATAATAATACTAATATTATCTTATAATAATATTAACTGATTAATATTTAAAAATTGGGGCGTTACATTGTGCGCAGCGGATACCTACTTTACAAACACAAAATCAAGGCTATACTGAGGTTGGTTTTTAAAAATGTGGGGGGTAAGCACAAGTTTAATTTTTACAAGATAAATTATGTCCGAACCCTTTACAATACCGTTATATTATAGCATATATTTTTTCTTTATCAAGAGAAATTCAAAAGGAAACCCCATAGGATAGTTGAGTGGTGAAGGCTTGTGACTTAGGAGTGTGCTCCTTTTTAGGTCTCATGTCCGAACCCTCCAAATGCCAACAATTCTTGTGTTGGTCTAGTCCATACAAAACTTTGTTTTGACTTCAATTAGGCCCCGCGATAGTGGACTGTGGGTCCGGTCTCTCGTATTAGTCGGTCATTGGTCCATATATCGATTTTCATAAGAGAGAGAGAGAGAGAGAGAGAGAGAGAGAGAGAGAGAGAGAGAGAGAGAGAGAGAGAGAGAGAGAGAGAGAGAGAGAGAGAGAGAGAGAGAGAGAGAGAGATTGAAAAGTCTTAGTAACCATGTGATCAGTGGCAGATCTTGAAAGTGGGGATTGAACCCACCACCATGTTGTTGAAAAATCTATGTGTTACCACTACGCTGGGAAGCATACTTATTATATCCGCATATTTAGTATATATATCAAAGTATAGGGGGAGTCATGGCCCACTTCCGCTACTGAAGAGATCAGCCACTGCATGCGATCAAAGAGTTGAAGATGAAGTTCATAGGGGAAGTAGACTTGAGAACTTGATACAAAGGAAAAATACTTATGATTCATATTGAATGATTTGATGAAAAGATGAGTAATGAGTACAAGGTTTGCTCTATACATAGAGCTTGTAAGGAACTAACAAACTAACTACCTACTAACAAACTCTAAATAACTAACTCAATATTAACTTTATATTTATATATAAAGGTTTGTTGAGAAATATATAAATAATTGAGAAAGCTGTTCATACTAAACTTGTAATTAGTTATCAATCTTTTGATCATATTCAATACTTAAATGCAAGCCAGCTGGAGATTCAAAACTGAAAAATCAAGATAATCTTGATAAGAAAAACACACGAGAAATGCCTTTTAATCACAATATAGCAGCAAATAAATGTAAATATGCTATGCATTTGTAAACCTGATGGAACCAAACTTCTATGCTAGATTATCTTCTTGATATGCTGTCAGTCTGCAGTTTATACACTATATCTATCACCTTCTTAAAACAACTTGAAATTTAGCGTGCTCTAAACACCATGTGAAACTCAAGGAATTTTACTGCTTGAAGAAATATCATCTTCACTTTTAAGAGATATGGAGGAGTGAACCCATGGCACATTTGCCGATCCTTGTCTTTGCTCTATGCTTTCATGTGAGAATGTAGAAGAATCAAGAGGTTGGCTGTCTTGTGACTGCAATCTGGAGGCTTTGAATCTTGCGTGTCGGCCGCTCTCACTGTGGTTGATTACTGGCGCTTGGATTGGAGTTTTTCCTTCAAGCATGCTTACTACCAATGACATGGATGGTCTAGGACTGGGAGATGTGTTGGTGCATAACAAAGCCAAGTTCAGCATTCTCATGGCTTCCTCTTTGGAGTACGTTGAACCAAGACTTGGATCCACCAACTCCAGGAGGTTTCCTTGATCTTGGAGATCATAGGCCTTCAACGACACGTGCACAAATTAAGAGAGTAGAAAATTAACCAAACCATAAATATAACAAAAACCAGAAAAAGGATAAGTTTGGTGTTATGGGACCAGGGTAGTCATCTTCTCAGAAGAAATGAAGAGCTCCATAGTACGTATAAAGACACATATTTCTAGAATTTGTGGCAAAATATTATAGTAATGAAGGTCTCAATTCATTTTGAAAATAGAGAGAATCTATACTCTCTGGTCCATACAAGTCAAAAAGGAAGTTCAAACATACCCAATCCAGAAGATATACAAACTCCTCCATTGGCAGGAAATTTGTGTTGCTTTTTCCGCTAACAATCTCTAAAGCTAGAACTCCAAAGCTATATACATCTGCTTTATCAGTCAAGTACCCCCGCATGGCATATTCTGGAGCCATGTAGCCACTATTAAGAAGCAGTGAAACATGAGTGGTTACAAAAGATGCTGTATAACTTAAAGCGATAATGAACAAAGTCTTGGTTGTTAATGCTAATAACAAAATATCAACTAATTTTGAACAAAGACTTGGGCTTAAGCTAAATAGTTGTGGCAAGTACTAACATTGTTCCAGCTATTCGTGTACTGATATGGGTATTCCCTTCTTCATTAAGCTTAGCTAAACCAAAGTCAGAGATCTTGGCATTAAGATCCTTGTCAAGTAATACGTTAGTTGCCTTAATATCCCTGTGTACTATTTTCAATGTTGATTCCTCATGAAGATAAGCTAACCCCTTTGCTATACCAACACAGATCTTCATTCTTGTAGGCCAGTCCAAGTGCAGCTTCTGTTCTCGATGACCTATTTGAAATACGGGGGGAACGAAAAAGATTTTTCAGTTACATCTTGGTTTTTAAGAAGAAACACACTGACACTCACACACAACAACAACAACTCAACAAGTTAATATTGTTAGCGAGGCATTCACCAAAAAGTGCACGGCCAAGACAATTGTTCTCCATGTATTCATATATCAGCAGCAACTGCTTTCCTTCAATGCAACATCCATAGAGCTTAACAAGATTTGGATGCTGCAAAGCAGATATCATTCCTATTTCGTTAACAAATTCGCGATTCCCTTGGTTTGATTTGGAGGAGAGCTGCTTAACAGCAATGACCTCACCATCTGACAACACACCCTGCATTAATTAAGCCATGGCTTCAATATCATGCTTTTATATATAATTTAGTAAAGATACCTTACAAGAATGCATGGATGTGGAAAAAAAGGGCGGGTAATAGAGGTATAAAGTTCTGGCATGTGTCATTAATAGAAGACTTTTCTTAAAATAGATAGAAGTTTTGCGGGATAAGTGGTATGTTCTATCCGTAGTTACCTTGTATACTGGCCCAAATCCCCCTTCACCAATCTTATTTGCAGGATCAAAGTCATTAGTGGCTGCTTTAATTTGTCTTAAGCTGAAATAACCTGTTTTCAGATCAAAAAGGGCTACAACAAGGAAGATTTACAAGTAAGTCACCATTCAGATTTTTAAAATTTGGTAAGTAAGAGAATAAGAAGAGGCAATTTAAAAAGGAAAATATAGTGAATCCTACAATTTTATAGGAGAAAAAAGTTGTGTTGTCCTCATTCTATATACATACATACATATATACATATATATATATATATATATATATATATATATATATATATATATATATATATTAAACTCATGTTCGTTTGAACTAGAATCTTACCTTGGTCTCTTATATCTTTTTCACCAAGGATACCCATCTTCCAAAGGGTAACCAGTATAAGCATTAGAAACACACATGATGCAGCCACAATTCCAACGATAACTCCAGCAGACAGCCCTTCCGAGTGATTTTTAAAGTCTACAACAAAGTTGAGATGCTTATAGAACATGACATAGCATGGTAGTTGAATTAAAAATAATAAAATAAAATAAAAACTTACTAGGTGTTATTGTGATAGCAGATATAAGAGGTCCATAGACACCTCTGTCAGGAATGGCTATGGTTCCTTTCCCTGCCCAATATAAGTGAATTTCCAAGGTGGTGTCATTCACTTCGACATCGAATTCCTTAGTGATGCCCTTTCCAACTCCACCAGCTTCTTCCATAATGTTAAAATCTTTCAAATATTTAAAACCCTGCGAAGATGTAGCATTTTAAATTCATAACTTCAATTAAGGACACCTGCTTTCTTCAAATACTATATACATGTACATTTTTGCTTATACTTAAGACTAGGAGGAGAACAAACTATGATGAAAATATAAGAATCAATCAAAATAATGTAAAGAGATATTTTGTTTAAGTACTCACTTGAATTGAAACATCAAATATGCGTCTTCCAAGACTTTGAAAAGTCTGGTCATCAGAAAACATTATCTCAGCAAAATGGAGTTTCACTTTATAATTTCCCTTCTGCATACAGAGGCCATAGTATTTAAGTGACAGAGGGGAAAGCCGCGCGGTTTCATAGTATTCTGGGCCATTAATATTCAAAGGTAATGTATTTGATGCAGTATAATCTGCATGGACATTTCCCATATACACTCCTGTACTGATATAAGCCCATTCTCCTGTGTTTCTAAGAACAAAATTTGAAATTCCATCTCTATGCAGATCGCCGAAATAGTGATTTCCATCATAATCCCCTTCAGGTCCTCCACAATTTATGAACAATGAATTATCTGCGAAGACAGTAGGAAAAATCTAATCACAATTCAGTACAAAAAGAAACTATCATCATACATTTTCATTTGATTAACTTTAACTTATTCTGTTTTATGGATTATGGGTCATGTACAATCGATTTACAATATATGCTCAACACTCACACTGGGGTTTTCCTGCACAAGGAAGGTTCCTCTTCAAACAAAACGTTCTACAAGATGAATGTAGTTAGTTTCAATGGATCATCCAATTCAACGGTGACAAGCCACGTGGAAAATAAGCATAAAACTTACGAAGGTGAAGTGACCGCTGAAGACGAATGGCTCGAAGCCAAGTTCCTTTTTAGAAACAGTAGGTTGTTAGCAAAAACTAGCTTTGACACAAATGAAATGTGTATATATTGCTAGACAAAGAGAACCTTACAGATTCAACTGCTGGCAGCTAGTTGCAGAAGACTTTGTAAAATTGTTGTCAGATAAATCTCTGAAAGAGACCATATAGTTAGACTAAATTTAGTTTCTTCATAACTCAATTGTGCAACGCTAAAATCCTAGTGACAGGTTTAAATTATGCAATTAGAGAAAGCATGGTAAGTGAAATATGCTAACATGTTAATTTTGAAGTTCAGTATCCAGTCTTGAATCGGTCCATTCAAAGAATTATTAGTCAGAAACCTGCATCCATAGAAAAAAGTTAAATCAATTTAGAAAAAGCAGAAAATTTTCAAGATATCAAATCATTTAATCAAGATATATTTTCAAGATATCAAATCCTACCGGCTCAGTAAATGGAATGTTCACTTACATGTAATCGAGTCTTTTCAATCCCTGAATTGAATTTGGGATTGAACCAGTCAACATATTGAAGCTTAGATCTCTGCATGAAGTGGATTTACTATAATGTTAAGTTATAGTCTTATGAATCATTACACATACCTTATATTTCAAATTCCAACAACAGAAATTTGGGAATGTTAAATGATTGGCAAAAACAGAAATAATTTTGAGCTGAATATCAATTTCACTCACAAAGTAATTAAGTCTGTCATTTCACCAATGTAATCAGGAATAGGGCCTGTGATTAAGCAATTTCTCAACTCCCTGAGTAACAAATGTAACACTACATTAAGAGCCAAAATGAATCATATAGTTCCTCAGAAAATTGGTGAAAATATTTCAACTTACAGTAGTTGCAAGTTTTTCAAATCCTTCAGATTAGGAAATGCCATAGTTGATCCAGTCAAATCAGATATTCTCCTGATACAGAAATTTTTCATCAGTGTGTAGGAAGTAATCCACCATTGAAGATTTTATCCCACAACAATTGTAAAGTATATGCATATCAAATTCTTAAAGTTCAGAAATATTTTTGTTGAGTCTTTTGGTATTGGCTGCATGTTTTGGCAAAACCAAGATATTGAATAGAAGCATCTCCATATGAATAACATTTCTTCAGTTGGAAGTTTTTAATTTTGAAGCCATTCAGAAGCTGATTCAGGTTCTGGTGCCAGCGTTGACTTATGTTGACTTCATCAGAAGCTGGTTATTTTCAAGGTTTTTCTATGCGAATCTTTGCAAGATTTATTGAAGATTTATCCACGCATATGGCTTCTAGAATGTTGATTTATTTGGAGAAGATTTTATTGAAGATTTGGTTCAAAGATATGAAATTCATATTTTCCTGTTATAATCTTTAAAAGATTCAGTACAGTTTTATTTGTTACATTATTGGACCAATCTTATTTCAGTAACAAATCAAATCAGAAAGATTAGTTTGTTCTGCAAGACTGAAGGCTATAAATAGAGGAGGGCTGCTGCTATTCAAGGCACGATTTATAGAGTTTAAGATCAGAAAATTGAGTCTAAGTATTTTAAGCTTTTAGCTTTATTGTGCACCACTCAGTTTGAGTTGGTTTAGAGTTTTATAGAGTTGTAATTCATTCTAAGCCTTTAGGTACGAATGAAGTCTTTGTGTTTTTGAAGTTTTCTGAAAAACAGAGTGTCTTTTGATTAAGGGTTTCAGTAACTGGGTTTAGTTACTTGAATAGGAAGATAGTGGATTCTATTACTCAGAGTTGGGTAGAAGTCTTACTAGGTGGAGGTTAATTGCTTGGGATAAGAACTGGGAGTCAGTGTCTGAGTCTTAAGGATTAAATCCAATAGTGGATTTCCTTCCTGGATTGGTATCCCCCAGAGTAGGAGGTGTTTACTCCGAACTTGGTTAACAAACCTTGTGTGTTTTTTAGCTTTCCTGCACGTTTATTTTTCTGCCTGTTAATTGCTTTTATAATTGTGCTAAGTTCTGATCAGAACCTGCTAAGTTTTAATCAGAACCAGAACCTGTTAAGTATCTTATTGCCTGGCCAGAATTTCAATTGGCATCAGAGCAGGCACCCTGCCTGTAAATTGGGTGAGATCCAGAGGAGTTAATATCTGGCAAGCATGGATAGAGAAGGATGCTATGTCAATAGACCACCCCTACTAGATGGCACAAACTATGAGTATTGGAAGTCAAGGATGTGTGCTTTTCTAAAGTCTATTGACAGCAGGACTTGGAAAGCTGTGATCAAAGGCTGGGACCATCCTGTGTATACAGACAAAGATGGTAACAAGACTGAGGTTCTGAAGCCTGAGGAGGAATGGACCAAAGCTGAAGATGACTTGTCTCTGGGAAATTCAAAAGCTTTGAATGCTATCTTTAATGGTGTTGATCAGAATATGTTCAGACTTATCAAACAATGTACTGTGGCTAAGGATGCTTGGGAAATTCTGAAAACCACTCATGAAGGAACTTCTAAGGTGAAGATGTCCAGATTGCAGCTGCTGACTACTAAGTTTGAGAATCTGAAGATGAAGGAAGATGAGAATATCCAGGATTTCTATATGAATGTACTTGATATGGCTAATTCCTTTGATTCTCTTGGGGAGAAGATGTCAGATGAGAAGCTAGTGAGAAAAATCCTCAGGTCCCTGCCCAGAAGATTTGATATGAAGGTGACAGCAATTGAAGAGGCTCATGATATTACCACTATGAAGCTTGAGGAGCTGATTGGGTCTTTGCTCAATTTTGAAACTGCATTCTGCAAACAGCCTGATAAGAAAGGAAAAGGTGTAGCTTTTACTGTGAACTCTGAAGCTGATGATCAACAAGAGTCTGAGGAGGATGACTTATCAGAAGCTCTAGTGTTGCTGGGAAAACAATTCAACAAGATTCTGAAGAATGTTAACAGAAAAGCCAAAGCCAAAGGTCAGAATTTCAGATTCAATAACAAAAAGCAACAAACTGATGAGAAGAAGACCAAGTCTGAGGAGAAAAGTAACCA
Organism: Medicago ruthenica; assembly: GCA_018208015.1. NCBI lineage: Eukaryota > Viridiplantae > Streptophyta > Magnoliopsida > Fabales > Fabaceae > Medicago > Medicago ruthenica. The sequence continues at coordinate 37,015,089 of CM031378.1, forward strand.
AGCTAAAGGTGTGCAGTGCTATGAGTGTGAAGGGTATGGACACATCAAGTCTGAATGTCCCACTTTTCTCAAGAAGCAGAAAAAGAGCCTAGCTATTTCATGGTCTGATGATGGTTCTGAAGATGATGATGTTAGTGAATCTGATATGTGTGATACTGGTCTGGTAGTGAGGTCAGGAGCTATCTTGAAGAAGGAAGCTGTTTTAGAGTCTGAGACTTTTTCAGAGTCTGACTCAGAGTCTGAAGCCTCATCTGTGTCTGAAGCTGCTAAAACCTCATATGATGAACTAGCTGATAACTACAAGAAGCTGTATACCAGAAGTGCTGAGGTTTGCAAACAAGTGTTGGATCAGAAGGAGACTATTCTACAATTGGAGGCTGAAAAAGGTGAATTGTTAGTGCAGAATTCAGATTTAAAAGAAGAAGTGAACCAACTGAAATCCCAACTTGATCAAATGAAAAAGCAAGTGAAGATGTTGAACTCTGCTACTGATAAGTTGGAGAACATTTTGGGGAATCAGCAACAAGGAAAAACTGGTTTAGGTTTTGTTGATCAGACTCAGATTCCTAATCAGATGAGTTTTGTTCCTGCTACTCAAACTCATGATTCTGTGGCTGGAACATCAAAGAAGAGACCTCAGAAGCAAGCCCAGATGCAAGGTCAGAAGCATATTCATATGAGACCTCAAAAACTAGCTCAGAAGAGACCTCAGATGCAAGGTCAGAAGGATGCTCAGATACTACCTCAGAAGCAACCCCAGAAGTACAACAGAAGAAGGAGGAATCATACCTGGACCTGTCATCATTGTGGTAAGAAGGGACATATCAAACCTTTTTGCTTCAAACTTTATGGCTATCCTGAACATTTTCAGTATAGAAGAGTGCAACCAGCTGCCCCCAGACACAATGTTCAGAAGGTATGGAAGCCCAAAGTTCAGAATGTAGGCCTTATAGCTCACACTTCTTTGAGAGCAACTTCAAAAGAAGACTGGTACTTTGATAGTGGATGTTCAAGGCACATGACTGGTGTGAAGAAGCTGCTGAGCAATATCAGATCATACTCCAGAAGCTATGTGACATTTGGAGATGGTGTAAAAGGTCAGATTCTGGGTATTGGTGATTTGATCAGAGAAGGTTTGCCCAGACTTAATGATGTGCTACTGGTAGAAGGATTAACCTCTAATCTGATCAGTATTAGCCAACTTTGTGATCAAGAATTGAAGGTTAATTTTAACAAACTAGAGTGTATTGTTACTGATCAGGAAGATAAGATTCAGATGAGAGGCTGCAGATCCAAAGACAATTGTTATTTGTGGGTTTCTGAAGAAGAAAGAAGTTTGACTTCTTGTCTTATGAGCTCAGAAGAAGAAGTCAAGCTCTGGCACCAGAAACTGGGACATCTGCATATGAAAGGCATGAAAAAAATCCTAAGTACTGAAGCTATCAGAGGTGTACCTAATCTGAAGATCAATGAGGACAATGTTTGTGGTGATTGTCAAATTGGAAAACAAACAAGAAAGTCTCATCCCAGATTAGTTCACCAGGTAACTACTAAAGTACTAGAACTTGTTCATATGGATTTGATGGGGCCTATGCAAGTTGAGAGTATTGGAGGCAAGAGGTATGCTTTTGTAATGGTAGATGACTACTCAAGATTCACATGGATCAGCTTTGTTAGAGAAAAGTCTGACACTTTTGAAGTTTTCAAAGAGATGTGCATCCAACTACAAAGAGAAAAGGACTGTGGCATAGTCAGAATCAGAAGTGATCATGGCAAAGAATTTGAAAACAAGAGTTTTTCAGAATTCTGTGCTTCTGAAGGTATAAAGCATGAGTTTTCTGCACCTATCACACCTCAGCAAAATGGTGTAGTTGAGAGGAAGAATAGAACATTAGCAGAATGTGCAAGGGTTATGCTGCATGCTAAGAAGCTGCCATATATGTTTTGGGCTGAAGCTATGAACACTGCATGTTATATTCATAACAGAGTTACTTTGAAGAAGGGAACAACTTGTACCTTATATGAACTATGGAAAGGAAGAAAGCCTACAGTCAAATATTTTCATGTTTTTGGGAGCAGATGCTACATTTTGGCTGACAGGGAAAATAGAAGAAAACTGGATCCTAAGTCTGATGAGGGTATATTTTTGGGATATTCAGTGAACAACAGAGCTTATAGGGTGTTTAATTCCAGAACCAAGGTGGTGATGGAGTCCATTAATGTGGTAATTGATGATCTGTCTGCTGAGAAAGATAGAGGTGAGTCTGAAGTTGTTCCAGAGTCTGAAGCATCAAAAGAACAAACCTCAGAAGCAGAAAAACACTCAGAGTCTGAAGAAGCAGAAGATCAACCAGATCAAGTTCCAAATGGTAAAGGGCCGTCAATTAGAGTTCAGAAGGATCATCCTAAAGACTTAATCATTGGAAGCTTAGATCAAGGTGTCAGAACCAGGAGATCAGATGCTGCTGCTACTGATTCATGTTTTGTGTCAAAGGTTGAGCCTAAAAATGTGAAAGAAGCCCTAATTGATGAATTTTGGATTGAAGCAATGCAGGATGAGTTGAATCAATTCAAAAGGAGTGAAGTATGGGATCTGGTTCCAAGACCTGAAGGGTTGAATGTGATTGGCACTAAGTGGATATTCAAGAATAAAACAGATGAAAGTGGTACTGTAGTCAGAAACAAGGCAAGGTTGGTTGCTCAGGGTTATACTCAAGTTGAGGGATTAGATTTTGATGAGACATTTGCACCTGTGGCCAGACTAGAGTCCATAAGACTACTGTTGGGTGTTTCATGCATTCTCAAGTTCAAATTGTTTTAGATGGATGTGAAGAGTGCATTTTTGAATGGATATCTGCAAGAGGAAGTGTATGTTGAACAGCCTAAGGGTTTTGTGGATCCTAAGTTTCCAGAACATGTGTACAAGTTAAAGAAGGCTTTATATGGATTGAAGCAAGCACCAAGAGCATGGTATGAAAGACTGACTCAGTTTCTTGTGGCTCAAGGTTACAGAAAAGGAGGTTCTGATAAGACTTTGTTTGTGAAAGATGAAAATGGGAGTCTGATGATTGCTCAGATTTATGTAGATGATATTGTGTTTGGTGGGATGTCTCAGAAGATGGTCAAATTGTTTGTTCAGCAGATGCAGTCAGAATTTGAAATGAGCTTAGTTGGTGAACTGACATACTTTCTTGGGTTACAAGTCAAACAAATGGAAGATACAATCTTCATTTCTCAAAGTAAGTATGCCAAGAACATAGTGAAGAAGTTTGGAATGGAATCTGCTGCTCACAAGAGGACACCAGCTGCTACTCACCTGAAGTTAACTAAGGATGAACATGGAGTTTCAGTAGACCAAAGTCAGTACAGGAGCATGATAGGAAGCTTATTGTATTTAACTGCAAGCAGACCTGATATCACTTATGCTGTTGGAGTTTGTGCAAGATATCAAGCTGATCCTAAGATGAGTCATCTGACACAAGTTAAAAGGATCCTGAAGTCTGCGAACAGCACAAGTGACTATGGAATCATGTACTCACATAGTTCAAGTTCTGAACTGATGGGATATTGTGATGCTGACTGGGCTGGAAGTGCTGATGACAGGAAGAGCACTTCAGGAGGTTGTTTCTTCTTAGGAAATAACTTGATTTCATGGTTTAGCAAGAAACAAAACTGTGTGTCATTGTCAACTGCTGAGGCTGAGTATATTGCTGCTGGGAGTAGTTGCTCACAATTGGTGTGGATGAAGCAGATGCTGGAGGAGTACAACATTAATCAAGAAACTATGACCTTATTTTGTGACAATTTGAGTGCAATCAACATCTCTAAGAATCCAATACAGCACAGCAGAACTAAACACATTGATATCAGACACCATTTTATCAGAAACCTTGTGGAGGATAAAGTTATTCAACTGGAACATGTAGCTACTGAAGAACAAGTTGCTGACATTTTCACAAAGGCCTTGGATGCTAAGCAGTTTGAAAACTTAAGGAGCAAGTTAGGTGTGTGCTTATATGAAGAATTCTAGCAATTAAAGCAAACTGGATGTGAGGAAGAAAGAGTACCTGCCAGCTTTGTTAGTGCTAAGTATGATGCTGTCTCTGATACTGAATCTGAAGTTCAAACTGGGGCAGTAGTTGAAGATGTTTGTGCAGTTTCCCTTCCCTATTTGAAGTCTGAGATTTGTCAGAATTTTGTGGCTAAAAAGGGGGAGAAAATCTTATGTAATGTGTTGGCTCTGATACCATGTGTTGCTGCTCAGAGAATTAGTTCAAATTCAGCTTTCAGTGTTGTTCAGAAGTTATTTGTGAAGCTCAGAGTTCAGAACAAATATAACAAGAGCTGTCAAGATGTTATTGAGGGGGAGTATGTGTTTGAGGGGGAGTATGTGTCTCAGGGGGAGTACAAGACTGGTATGGTCCTGAGTGTTTCTGTGATCCTGAGGTATGGTCCTGAACAATTGTGTGCAGCTCCTGAAGTGTTGGTTCTGATATGCTCTGATACCATATATTCAGAAGTAAGGGGGAGTTTGATGTATGCTGAGTGTATGCTGAGTTGCAGGGGGAGTGTGTGTGATGATCAGGAGTTGATCAGTAGCTCTGATACCTTGGAGTAGCTCTGATACCATGATTGTTTGTGATGATCAGGAGTTGATCAGTAGGTTATGTGTGCTTCAGTAGCTGATATGAACTGAAGCTGGTTTCTGTTTCTCAAGATAGTCATAAATAAATCCGCTGCTAATTACTATGTTATGAATGATCATTGTGGAGTTCTTCATTGCTGAGTTGATTATAAGGAAGATTGAAGAACTTGGATGGTTTTAGCCAAAAATTTGCCAAAGGGGGAGATTGTTGAGTCTTTTGGTATTGGCTGCATGTTTTGGCAAAACCAAGATATTGAATAGAAGCATCTCCATATGAATAACATTTCTTCAGTTGGAAGTTTTTAATTTTGAAGCCATTCAGAAGCTGATTCAGGTTCTGGTGCCAGCGTTGACTTATGTTGACTTCATCAGAAGCTGGTTATTTTCAAGGTTTTTCTATGCGAATCTTTGCAAGATTTATTGAAGATTTATCCACGCATATGGCTTCTAGAATGTTGATTTATTTGGAGAAGATTTTATTGAAGATTTGGTTCAAAGATATGAAATTCATATTTTCCTGTTATAATCTTTAAAAGATTCAGTACAGTTTTATTTGTTACATTATTGGACCAATCTTATTTCAGTAACAAATCAAATCAGAAAGATTAGTTTGTTCTGCAAGACTGAAGGCTATAAATAGAGGAGGGCTGCTGCTATTCAAGGCACGATTTATAGAGTTTAAGATCAGAAAATTGAGTCTTAGTATTTTAAGCTTTTAGCTTTATTGTGCACCACTCAGTTTGAGTTGGTTTAGAGTTTTATAGAGTTGTAATTCATTCTAAGCCTTTAGGTACGAATGAAGTCTTTGTGTTTTTGAAGTTTTCTGAAAAACAGAGTGTCTTTTGATTAAGGGTTTCAGTAACTGGGTTTAGTTACTTGAATAGGAAGATAGTGGATTCTATTACTCAGAGTTGGGTAGAAGTCTTACTAGGTGGAGGTTAATTGCTTGGGATAAGAACTGGGAGTCAGTGTCTGAGTCTTAAGGATTAAATCCAATAGTGGATTTCCTTCCTGGATTGGTATCCCCCAGAGTAGGAGGTGTTTACTCCGAACTGGGTTAACAAACCTTGTGTGTTTTTTAGCTTTCCTGCACGTTTATTTTTCTGCCTGTTAATTGCTTTTATAATTGTGCTAAGTTCTGATCAGAACCTGCTAAGTTTTAATCAGAACCAGAACCTGTTAAGTATCTTATTGCCTGGCCAGAATTTCAATTTTGAAGAGTTTACTTTTGATACACCGTCAACAAAACACAATTAATCATGTGACTTTAGAAGTAGTTATGATTAAAGTAAACATTTTTAATGATTTGATGATTACGATCGATTGACAATGTAAAAAATATTTACAATGTTAGTGTATATAAATGAAATCCTATTATGAAAAGGCGAAAGTACTCACAATTCAGTCAAAAGTTTAAACTCAGATATGGTGGAGGGAATGGGACCTTCCATATTTGTTCCCTGCATATCCCTATCAAAATCATAAAACTTCATCAGAAAATAGGAAAGATGCTTAAAGCATGATATTAAATAATTAAAAAACCTTCTCCAAAAAAAAAAGGTCATTGATGTATACTAACAATCTGTCAAGTTTGGTCCAGTTCCCAATAAAACTAGGTATCTGTCCAGATAAACTGCTTCCATCTATTCTACTGCAGAAAATGCAAAAATTGATTTCAGAATTTAATGGACACACACGCGCGCGCACACACACACACATATTGTATCAGTTCATATCACTCACAAATCAGTGAGATTCTTTAGTTGGCTAAATGTTTCTGGCATTGTCCCAGTAAAATTATTTGAAGAAAGAAGCCTGCAGATTCATTCCAAATAATAATTAACCATGCACAGAAAAAGCACTATGAAATAATTGATTAAAATTGGTCATGTATATCGAAATGATAATGAGTAGAAGAAAGAAACAGTCTTACAGTCTCTTCAGCTTGATCAAATTTCCAAGACTAGGAGGAAGCGGTCCTCCTAGTTGATTACTTTCTAAGACCCTATGAACATGCAAAAAAACATTATTAGTTAAGTATTAAACCTGCTATATATAACATTTTTTAACATAATATCAAAACTAATCTTCTCCAACACTAACAGATCCTCCAAGCTAGCAATATCACCAATTTCTGTAGGAATTGTACCACTTAATCGGTTTCCCAAAAGCGACCTGAATCACAATAAAAGTAGTACATATTGATCATTTGAAATACAAAAAAAAAAACATGGTCAGTAATGGAAGCCACTTGGGCAAAGTTAGAAATGCTTCTTACTCTCAAAGAAAGTTTCCAAGTTAACAAATTTTTAATATAAAACAATGAATTGCATGACTCGTGCATAAAGAATTACACAATACACAGAGCAAAAAGGTAATGATGACTTACAAAACGACTAGCGAATTGCTAGCAAAACTCGTTGGAATTGTGCCATTGAGATAGTTGCGAGTGAGATCACTGCACGCAGAATATAAGCTTCAATCACTCTTTTGCAGATTTTATTTCATTTTATGAAGTTAATCATTTTTTTACGTATCCCTTAAAAAAAATTACTTAGGGAATATTGCTATCACAATTTTTTTGTTCACACTTGATTTAGCAAATTGTATGAACACACAAAAGAAAAGATGGAGGAAACAGAATTTACAACCACTTACAGTACTTTCAACTGAGTAAGATTTCCAAATTCACTAGGCATAACTCCAGCTATATTTTGACCTTTTAGAATGCTGTCATAGCCAAACTTGTATTAATGTCCCATAAAAACTAAACAATAAAATTACAAATGTAAGCTTTAAATGAATTCAGTTAAGTAGAGACAATGTGAAATGTTAAGAAACTTTGAGCTATAAGTATAAGTAATGGTTTTAATAATTTTTTTCTGTCGTATCCCTCTGGTTTCCAACAAAAAGGGTCTTAGTAATCTAGAGTTCTTCCAGAGTCCCGAGAGACAAGTAAAGTCCGAGTAAAAATAGTTTTCGTCAAGGATCAATCTAACGTACTTGCATATGCCGAACGATTCGACCTTAACTTAAACTCATTACCCACTTGAACACAACTCATTGGTTGTTTCTAAAGAAAGTTTACAATACCCTTTTGATTTTAACAAATATATTTGGTGAAAGTTGCATAATTGAAACAGTTAAAAATATACAAAGAAAGAACGTAACGTACATGCTAGTAATATGGCAAATGGTGTTATTTTGGAAAGTGCAATCGCATGTGACATTCCTCACAATGTCATCATCTACAATATTGTCATTATTAAAGCCTCCATCCTCAATGCAGGAACGTTCTGTGACTTTCCAATTCACGTTCTTTAGTTTATCCGATATTGCTTGTAGAGATTTCACTGCAACAAACACAAATATCAATTGCTCTAGTTATACCACTATACATGCATTTCATCTGTGAATTCTTCAAAGTTTTGCTACAAAACAATAAATCGATTGAAGAATGTAGACAGAGGTGGCCCTGAGCATGGCCGAGTGGGAGCTATCCTAGGGCACCGTATTTCTAAGGGCACAAAAGTTTATTTTATATATATATATATATATATATATATATATATATATATATATATATATATATATATATATATAGGTCTTACTAACAAGTGCTATAAAAACATTGTTTAAGAAGAATATTGCTATACCCCGAGACAGAGAGAAAAAAAGTAGAATAGCACTCCATTCCAATTTCCAAAAACACAAGGCAAACAATTAAGCCGGCTCAAGCACCAACTTTATCAACACTCAAAATACCATCTAAAAGGAGACACATTACAACATCTCTACATTTCTTAAAATAAATAGCAATGTCCATTACTATTATTTTGATATATAAATATACAATTAATGTCACATATTTTAGAAATATGTGTATTTATATCATATATTTACTATAAAACTATAGTAATGAACACGGCTATTTATTTTAGCGTCGCTTTTATGCTATGGACCAAATGTTTCAATAAAATTTAGCCGATTAAAAAAATATATATGACACAACATAATCATAAAATATAACTCATCGTACAAGTATAACTTTTTTACACTAGCAACAGCTATTTTTGCAACAGTCGATACATAGTTATTGAATTCTAATTTTAACTTTACACTCCATTTCTATTTCTATTCTCTCTAATATATTCTATCCATTTCTTTATGTTGCTATCCTTCTATTTACTTTCGGTGGGTCAAAGTCATTGGTGGTGGGCAAGATATAAGAAGACGGAGACAAAAACGTGATGAAAAAAGAGAGGAAAATAGATGGAGTAAAAGGTGTTGTCCATGATATTTTTTGTTCAAATTTAATTTTAATATTAATGTAAATATAAAAAAAATAAAAAATTAAGGGCTTTTCTATTATGGAAAAAATTTAAATACTATAAGAAATAAAAAATAGTAAGTTTATCTTAGATTTTTTTTAATAAGTTTATCTTAGAACTTCTACATTTTTATATTAAATACACAATTTTATAATAAATAATAGTTGTTTCAATAAAAAAATATCATTTTTTCCTTAATTTTTTTTTATCATTTTTAGTTAGCACATGTTTAAGCACTCGTTTAGTTATCTTCCTTGCGTGAAAGTAAGATCAATTGCTACTGAAATTGTGAATGTAAGATTCAATTTTGCTAATGAAATTAATATTGAAATTGTCATATGATTAGGAATGTTTGTTGATTAATTATTTTTTTAAAAAAAGTTATGTATTGATGAATTTATGTTGGGATCAATCCGATTTTATCATAGTATATTGTCTTGTCTTTATTGAACGCAAATTTTACTAGGTTCAATTGAATTTAAGATCAGATCTAAAAATTACCTTAAACTAATATTAGGTTAAGGTTTGAGTCACATAATCCAAACTCACAAGATTGGGTTTCTTGGCGGTGTGGGGAAGACATCAAAGTAGCTTCAACCATAACTGGGGCAGGTTGGTTGAAGTGACCATTTCCAAGTTGTTTTTGTCAATAAATAATGAATCTAATCTACTTTTTCAATTTGCTACCTAATTAACTTTAAAATAAATGATGATAATGGTCAAACCCCATAAATAATTGATAATGGTCAGGTAGATTTGACATCGCCATGCACTCTCCAGCCTCTCGAAATTTGACTTGTACGCATCAATAACGAAAATTCTCCCCATTAGCCATCATTTATGAAAGCTTATATTCAACTATGACATAAACGCTCCGGTCACTATTGTAAATAACAGTTCATATTTTTGGTTTATTGAACAAGCGATATGTGGTTTATAATATAGACCGCATACATCATTTATTAAATGAACTTAAAAAAATAAAGTTTTGTTTCTAATAGTGATCGGATGTGTATCTTGTTAATCATTCAATCTTGATTATAACTAAATGGTCCCATTTTCTACAAAATTATCATAATATCATAACACTTGTCCATGCCTCGATGTGACCGATTATTTTTACGATTTTGTTAACGACTGCCTCCGTGACACTTTTTAAGGATCCGAAATTTAGCAATTATTCTTTCAAAAAGTCAACTATTATAATTTCATATGTATTAAATACACAACTTTTCATAAAAAAAACTTACCATTTAAAGTGCTTAAAGAGTACCCGGAAACACTAGTTAACATTTCCCTTATTTTTATATATAAATAATAAACACATAGGTCTGGCCCAAAGGGAAACGAGTAAATAAGTGTGAATTTATGTTTTTCCAAAGAAGACCATCTCACATGGGATGACGACAATCAACAATAATGAGCTTATCATAAGTTATTTTACTGGATTACCAACTTATTTTTTTATTTATTTTTATCACAAACATACTTCAAAGGGACAATTGAATCAATAATGAGAAGTACCAAAGTAAAATGATTTCAGAAAATAAAAACGCAGCCAGCGTCCAGTTCACTTTCTTTTTATTAGAGCCCTATAACAATGGTGAGGAAGTTTTTCACTTTCCCATGCTAAATGATTGATTCTACTTGTGTGACATTGTGACGGAAATCTCACATGACACTGTCCTACAACAATGTAACAAATGATTTTCTTGGTTTTCTTTTCTCTCTTTCACAATGTTTTTTATTTTATTTTGATATAAGATTGTCACATGTGTGAGAAATGTCATGTGAAATTTCCGTCACACACCGTTTAGTATCACTAGTATTACAAGTGTGAATAAAAGTTCTTTCTTAATTCCTTTTAAAAACAAAGTTCAGTTGAGTATCATAAATGGAAACGAGAGAATTCTTCGCAACTTAAAGCCAAAGCTTAAATGTACAGAAAGAAAATAGTAAAAAACAAGTTAGCCAAAAAGTATTGAAAATCTCGTAAAAAAATAAAAAATATTGAAAGTTCATAAACTAAATTGTAGAAATAGAAACAGAGTCAACCAATAGTAACAACACCGTTAACTACTGTAAATCCAAAGAAAGCAATAGACTATGATGCAAAACTAATTTATTCCAACATCTTCATTACAGCAAAAATATTGTATAAGATTATCAATATTATTTCAATGTTAGATTTCTTAATTTCTATGGTCTATAGGGTAGAAGTGGGAACGGTTAGAAGGGTGGTTAAATTAAAGGCTCAAAGGCGGTTTCCTTTTGAAAGTGTTATTATTTTGACCGAAGTATTAGCAATGAATCAAACACAAAAAAAAGGAAGCGTGAAATTAAGTGTACCTTCATCTTGTGGTATGAGTTGAGCGTTGGATCCACACTCTTGAAGAAAGCAATTCAAAGCCAGAAATGAACACAAAATAATATAATTCACCAATTTGGAACCTGACATCGTAGACCATATATTTGGATTTGAGACACAACACAGTACCGAAACAGAAATAAGATTTGGTGTGCTAAAGTAGGATACTAGGATTAATTGTGTTAATTTGTTAAAGGAAAAAAGAGTGAAGCTTTTTATTTATAATATATAAAAAGGGGAGTTTGAGTGATAAAAAATAAAACTTTAAATAATGAAGTGAAAGTGGCCTGGATGAAGAAAGGAAAATAATTGTACGAGATATGGAAACAATAAAATGAGAATATGAAAGATAAACCCTTAAGTTGAACTATGTATTTCAAAGAGCTACTGTAGGTATCCGCGCATGCAGATACTCGTTGATAAAAGTTTTTATCATATCCAAATTTTAACAATTACACTTAAAATATGTGTGAAAAAAAATATCTACTTTAAATTTGACTGTCTTAGTTTATTTTAGAGAGATAACATCTATCTTCTCATTAAGTTCTTTTAGTTTATTCATCCACCGGGTTTAGTTTTGAATCGTTTTTGATCTAGAATCACTTTTATGCATTTTCTCTAAGTGTATATATAAAAGCGGTTAAGAGTCTAATCAGAAGCATATTTCTTATTAGAGTCTGAAACAAAGTTATACGACGAAATCAAATTAAACAGAGAGACAAGCAATTATCCTGGTTCCCCTCACAAACCGAAGTTAGTCCAATCTTCTTGCACTTCCAAGGGATTTTTCACTATATTACAATTTGCTCAAACACACAAATAAGAGCTTACATTGTTCAAACACACAAGTAAGAGACTTCTACAATCAGAGTTTAACAAATAAATAAGATTGTGTTTGCACTTGATATACAATCAGAGGTGTAAGAAAGCTAAAGTGCAAGTGACTTCATAATACTTAAGAAATTCTAAGATTGAAAGTTTGTAAGAATATCTCTAAGCGTTTGTGCGCTATATAATTTGACAGAGTAAGGACACTTGTAAAATGATAAAAGTCTTGTTATTTTTCTTCAACTGCTCAGATCATTATATAAGAGAGAATGAGAGAGTCGTTGTTGAAGAAGTGACATCACATCAAATTAGTGTCCTTGTGAAGCTTAATCAGAGACGTTGAGATGTTGCCTCAAATGGATAATGATGTTGAGTAGTCATTCAAAATTCCTTCGCTTCTAATATAATTATTAGTTACATTCTCTTTGTCCGTGAATTTCATGTTTGTTTCTGCACGTGGTCAGAAGACGACAAACTGTACTACTCTGAGTCTGATAGTGACATTCCTTCAGAAGACGACAAACTGAGTCAAAGTCTTCATGTTCTGATGTCACCTTCAGATGCTTCATCCTTCAGAGTCTTCATTCCTTTGGATGCTTCTGAGAGAAGAGCTTCTTTTAATCAGGGCGTTGACTTTCTGGTTGACCTTTCTTCTGATCTTGTTCCAAGTCATATAAGCTTATCTTTTGCTTCAAATGCTTTCTTATACATTCAGAGTCTTGATGTTTTAGAACTAAAACTTGACTTTGAGAGTCAGACTTTAATTTTATGGTTTTGTATACTTGAATACACATTAACATATCAATTTTTTTTTTTTTATAAATTGTTATCATAAAAACTTCAGATATATTGTTCAAAACCCATTTTGATTCAACAATCTTCCACTTTTCGATGATGAAAAACTTATGTATTTTTAAGAACAATTATATTTATTAATTAACTTGACAACTTTAGAGGATGGGGTTTGAAAGCTCCCCCTGAGTCTAAGAAGCCAAAACGTGAGGTTTGTAAGCTCCCCTTAGTCTAAGTCATGTTAATTAATTCATAAGAAAATAAATGAAAGCATCAAAAGCTATAAAATCTATTTTCTGCATAGTGTTAAACAATTGATTAGCAGAGAATTAAATTTCTATTTTCTTACTTCGTCTTTTGTCATCAACAAAAATATAAACATTTAAAGGACATAATTTACATAAAAGATACTGAGAATATTCAATACAAGTTAAAAAGGTTGATTAACGGTATAAAGCTTGTGCAAAAAGCAATGAAAGAAGGGGTAAACAAAGACAATCCTAAGGGTTTCTTCTCATCAAATTTAACATCTCTGAGAGCTTGTCATCCATAATATCTTTCTTGGAAATTGTAGCATCAAGCTTCAGATCCATTTACTCTTGCTTAGCTAACATGGCCTATTGCTTTGCCCTCTGAGTAGCCATCTCATACCTGATTTCTTCTTTAAAAGCCTCAAGTTTAGAAGTAGAAGCAGCAAAAGATGAGGAAGCTAGCATATCAGCCCATCTGAATATCAGATGCCCAATAGCAATTCTCACAAACTCAAGCTCTTCTATAATAAAAAGAGGGAACTCATAGATTTCATGAAGATCATCAACAATAGTATTAGGCTTTGGAGCTTTCAGCTGCCTTTTATCTTTACATTTGAGGTCCACCAGATCCATCTGGTGCAACACCTATGTAAGCCATTGCTTGACTACTTCACGGTTAGCTTCAATAGCTGGTTTTCCGATTCCTTTAAATCTTTTACAATTTTGTCTACCTGAGTTCCGAGGTTGTCCCATTTCACTGAGTGCTCTTCAAAGCTGTAATCTGTCAATATTTCCTCTAACAAACTATGTACCTCATTATAGACTAGAGTATTGAACTCCTCAAGTTCATGGTTAAAAGAGGGTGGTGGTGAGATTCAAGTTAAAGATCGAGAAACTAATAGGTTGTGGTTGGAGAGAGGATGTTGAAGCTTCTGAAACATTTGTCAGAGGTTCAAAGACTGGTTCTATCACAACATCTGAAACCATTTCAGGTTTAGGTAAGGGGATGGCTTCTGATGTAGGTTCAGTCATTGTTTCAGAGGTTTGATTATTTGTCTCTGAGAACAAATAACCTTCCAGAAGGTGGGGTGCAGTATCTGGAGTAGGAACAAATAATCACCATCTCTTTTTTGTATAGCATAACCGATGAGAATTTGAGCCACATATTCAATCCACTCTTCTACTATAATTCTTTCTATAATGAGTGTTCCATGTGAATGTTATTTTTGCTCGACTTTGCAGCCGTTCTTTATGGACTATCGGTCATGTTATACTACACAAGAGGCAATTTTCTTTGGTCCCTTGAGCCTTTCAAGCCACCCATATTACTATTTGCTAACTCCTTTGACTCTCCACACAATAATTTCTTTTGTTGTTACTAAGTGACGAGTCATGTCATAAGTTTTGAACCTTAATGTCATCTATTTTATTTCTCATGGAGCTAGATATAATATTTTTAATAACTTGGTATGATTTGAAACTAAATTTGGGGTTGTTCTTTGGAATTAGCAACATCTTAAGTTTGGGGTGGGGTACCAGTAGAACTTCGTTTATAAAAAATGAAATAAAAATGTAGATAAAACTATACAAAAATATGGGTCTATACAAAAAAAAAAAAATACAAAAAGAAAAAAATCGAGTGGCAAAAACATAAAAAATTTTGGTCTCTTAAAAAAAAGTATCTATCTTAAAAAATTAAAGATGAAAAGTTCTACTTAGTACCCATCTTATTTTGGTTTTATGGAAGGAATGTTGGTAATACTTCAATATTTAGTAGGAATCCGTAGGTTGAAAATCTAATTCCAAGTTGTTTTATTAGCTTACTTTCCCAAATATATCCCACCTTAACCTAAGCCACGTTGTAACCCTAAAAGACCTCAAAGTGTATAAATAGTATGATCTTGAATGGTTGTTTATAATTGTTTCAAATTTATAGCAAGGTACATTGATGGTCTGATTTAGGCAAGTGTACCAAATTGTTTACAAAGTAATAAAGTGATAAGTAGAGTATCGTATCCACATGGATTGTTGTTTCAACCAAACAATTCACGTTACTTATTTGGGAACAATACAAATAAATAAAGTTAAGGGTTTAGAATTTTGCAATTTAATCTGTTTGCAACAGAGCAAAGTTTACATGTTTTGATTGCAGAATGTTAGCGGCGGTTAGGATTCTTCGAATTAAGTAACGGGGGACTATTGAAGTGATTAGTTCGTTGGGCTTTACTACCTTTCAGCTGTCAAGTTGCACCTGCTGATCACACGGAGTGGTACGTCTGGGGTCTTACTCTCTTAGAGAAATGAGTTATTTCCCTCCAGTTGTCAGTTGCAACCATTACACCAGAGTGCCTACGAGTTTCAGTGCTTATAGAGAGGTACACTTACACTCGGAGGTTTACGTGTAGGTTCTTATTTTCTCAGAGATATTTGAAACAAAGACGGATAATAGGGTTCCTAAATTCAAAGTATCCTAAAGGTTCCCTCGCCTATTGAATCTTAGAAGTACATAGCACACTCTCCCTCTCGGTAGTTCTACAGATGGGCAGCCCTATAACCGTCTACCTTACCAAGGTGCGAGGAGAATGAATTTACTGGGCTGATTTAAGTCGTGAAGTCACCTGTTTCCTTAATTACTAAGTAGTTACTTTCTAATTCTGGAAGGTATGCACCAATATTAGGTATGTCACCTCCCTAAGTACCTTCTCTCAGGTTCTGCTCTATGGCTTTTTTCCCTAGTTACTAACTAATTACTTCCTGATTAGACATGTATAAACCAATATTAGGTATGTCACCTCCCTAAGTGCCTAGTTATCAGGGTTATGCTCCAGAGGAGACAAATCTTACGCACAACAGTAAAATTAAATAGCATTCGAGAAATAACTGAATAAAAACTTTAAATTAAGTAAATATCAAACAAACAGAATAGAGGTTCATCTTAGAACCCTAGCCTAAAAAGATTTAGTTACTCATGGTAACTAAAGACAAATTACATAAGAAATAAAACATACCCTAGAGACTTGGAGTGAGGAGAGAGAAACTCCTCCCTTGAAGCTCCTAGTGCGTGTCTTCCTCTTGAACCGCTTCGTTCTGAATGAGAAACTATGAATGAAAGACTTGGTATTTATAGGGAGAGTTTTCACCTGAAGTTGGGCTAAAAAATCGGGCCTTTTCCACTTAAAAGTAGCAAAAATTAGTTATGGCCTGTTTTCAGTTGTGCTTGGGGCGTACAATCTATGCTCGGGGTGCATGCGAGTGCAGAAAAAGCACCCTCGGGGCGCCCAACTCATGCTCAAGGTGCATGGCCATGCTCGACGCGCATAGACCATGCTCGGGGCGTATGAGAGTGCGTTCCGATGCATAAATCTATGTTTCTTCGTCCTTTTGGGTGTTTGCTTCCATATAAGATGTCTTGGGACCTGGGAACTTAATTTCTCCTTCTGTAATGTCTTCTGAGGCCTCTTGAATCTTCATTCCCAAGGTCTTCACAAGTCTTTAGATGTCTTGCTTTGCCGATTTGCATGATTTATTCGTGAATTAGATCTAAACACCCTAGAATTGCTATATTTCGGGAAGAATAGAATTACATGACTCAAATATAGAAAACATTACAAATGTCCTGAAATCATAAGCAATTTCTCTAATACTCCTCTATTATGGATGTAAAACCTACTTAAAATGACTGAAAAACATGCTAAGAATAACGTAAGATGACCTGTCATCATACATTCATGTGACGACTAGTTCCAAAGTACTAAAAA
Organism: Medicago ruthenica; assembly: GCA_018208015.1. Classification (NCBI taxonomy): domain Eukaryota; kingdom Viridiplantae; phylum Streptophyta; class Magnoliopsida; order Fabales; family Fabaceae; genus Medicago; species Medicago ruthenica. Next base: position 37,032,062 of record CM031378.1, read on the forward strand.
CACTTAAAACTATAAAATCCTAAAATAGGCACTGATTAGATGTTTAAGGCATTGCAATCACTCAATTACTTTTCCATTATGGGGGCTAAGTGCAACGTGATAACCAACTTATTTGCCGGTTATCACACCCCCAAACTTGAACATTGCTCGTCCTCGAGTGATATGGCTCAAGGATTGATCTAAGACAGTTCCTAACTTATAGCCCACTCCTAGTAATCATGCAATTTGTTTTTACTAAGTGAGATAACCTTAACTCTAGCTACTCAAGTAAATTATAGTCACCCCCTTACAACATAACTTGTGATTATTTCCCACACAAAAATTGTGTGTGTGTGTGTGCATTACAGCCTATATTGCTCCTATGTAAACAACACCCTAAAGAAAAACACTAATCATGCTATCAAACATATGAATTAAATGTCACAGCTAAAGGTGAGAAAAACACAAGAGGGGGGGGGGGGGGAGGGTTCAATTTTGTTGGCTTTTTCTGGTTTCTTTTTCTTGGTGTTCAAAAGCTGTTCAGAATCTGAGGTATACATATTATGATACAGAGTCTGAGTGCAGTGGATAGTACAGAAACACAAAGATAAAGATAATCACACAGAGAGAGAAAGCAGACACAATGCAATTTTATACTGGTTCCTCCTACAACCCAGGAGTAGTCCAGTCCCCTTGCACTTCTAAGAGATTTCACTATAATCACACAAGATTACAAATTGCTCAAGGACAACTCCAAGAGACTTTCATATGCTCAAGCACACCTGCTCAATAAAGGTGAGAAAAACAGAAGAAGAGAGGGTTGTATTGCATTGGCTTTTTCTTCTTATAAAAACTTGACTAAGAACTAGATTCAGATTCTGATAGAGTTCAGAGTCTGGATCAAGGGCTCAGAGTCAGAGGCAGAGTTTCAGTGTCTGAAGCAGGTTCAGATTCTAATGCAATAGATAAAAGGATAAAGAGATAGAGAAGAGAAAAACACAAGCAATTATCCTGGTTCCTTCCACAATTCGGAAGTAGTCCAGTCCCCTTGTTACTTACAAGAGATTTTTCACTATAATCCAACGATTAAAAAATTGCTCAAGCACAAAGCAAGAGACTTCCTATGCTCAAGCACAAAGCAAAAGACTTCTTATGCTCAAACACTAAGTAAGAGACTTCTAACAAATAAAGTTACACAGAATTTGCTTGGGATGAACACTTGATATACTATCAGAGGTGCTCACAAAATACAACACAGTTTTTCAGACTCTAACTTTGAATTTCTAAGATGAGAAGATTGTTAAGAAATTCTAAGTGTTTGATGCGTTTAGATTTTGGCAAAGTATTGACACTTGTAAAAATTGTAGAGTCTTATTTTACTTCAAGTCTTCAGTCCTTTATATAGAGGAGTAGAGAGACGTTGAGAGGTGCCAAATCATCATAGAGTCCGTTGGAGAAGCTTGATCAATCACTGTTGATTTGCTGCTTGATTTGGTTCACGTACTATGAAGGAAGGAATTTGAACTCTTTCCTGAATATGGAATGAACCGTTTGCAGAGGAGACAAAGTTGCAATGTACTAATAGAGCACATGGGAATGTTGGAGATCATGGTTGTAATCTTGTCCTTGCTTGACAATGACATCCGTTGACCTTCTGATATTCTCAACAACCGTTGCAGATGTCCCAGATGCTTCAGAATCAAGTTCTTCAGCTTCTAAAAAATGCTTCCAATTCTGAGTCTTCAACTCATGAGTCTGGAGCCTTAAAAGTCTGATTCTGAGTCTTCAACTTCTGAGTCTGAGTCTTCAGAGTCTGGAGCATCTTTAGATTCTGACTTCAAGCTTAGCTTCTCAAACAAATCTTTTGCTTTTCATTTGTTCTTTCAGAACCCATGTATGATTAAATCCTTGTAAATTTTTATCTATGGTCCTGCACTCTTGAACAAATATTAACATATCCAATTGATCTTTTAATACCTTGTTATCATCAAAACTCAAAAGGCATTGTTAAAACTTATTTTGTTCCAACACTCAAGACTTCCTGCTATAGGACTCTTCTTAAAGACTTCCTTGCTTAAGCACACAACTTAAGACTTCTTGCTCTAGGACTCTCCTAAAGACTTACAAGTGCTCAAGCACGCTGGAAAGAGACTTCCAATGCTCTAAGGACTCACCTAAGAGACTTCTAGTTGCTCAAGGTTTCAGCAAGAGATTTATACGCTTTAGCTTTGCAACTAAAAACTTCTAATTTGTTCAACACCTGATTTAACAATGTTTGGTGTATATGAACAAAAGAATAGACTCTCTACAACTTTAGGATTTCTAAGATATGAGCTTGAATACAAAAAAATCCTAAGTGCTTGCACTATTTGATTTTGACAGTGTATTGTTACTTTGAAATAGCAGAGCCTTGTTAATATTCTTCATGATCTTCAACTCCTTTTATAGGTAGGGATTTAAGATATGTTGGAGAAGAATGCCAGCGCAAATAGAGTCGTTGAGAAGCTTTGATCAAGAACATTGGCCCTTTGCCTGATATGGATAATCCTGTTGAATGCACTTTGAATTTTCCTTTGCTGAAAGAAGAATTATCCTTTGCTTGCTTTGTTCTTGATGTCTTTTGTCCGATTGTGCACGTAGACAGAAGACGAAAAAAGAACTGCACCTATCAGAACCTTGATAGTGACAATTCACAGAATAGGACAGAGCCTACGTGGATTCTGGGTCCCTCATAACTTACTCAAGTCTGAGGGTGATCCAAGTCTGCAATGTCTGCTTCTGAGTCTGATGACCATCACAGAGTTTGTTGAGTTACCTCTCCAGAATCTGTGTGGTGCCTGTCTTATAAGGACGCTGACTTCTGGCTGACCTTCCTTTGGTCTTCTACCATAGTCTTCTTAGCTACTCTTGTTCCTTCTGATGCTCTTCATATGTTCTTCCTTGATAGATAGATCTTTTTATGATTTTGCACATTGAACATATGTTAGTATTCCAATTGTTCTTCAATACTTTGTTATCATCAAAACCTTAGAGAAATTGTCCAAGACACTTCTTGTTGCAACAATCTATCCCTTTTTGATGATGACAAACACAAGTATTTTGAACAATTGTTGTTAATCTAATTAACAGTTAGACTTCAGGGTATGAGGTTTGCAAGCTCCCCCTGAGTGTGACAGTCTTAGGTTGAGGTTTGCAAGCTCCCCATAAGTCTGTGATAGGTCCATTAAGGTGAGGTTTGCAAGCTCCCCCTACGTCCTATTCCCAGTTAATTAAATTCATTCTTAGTCACTCTTGAGAGCATCAGAATAAATAATTAATAAAGCATATCAGAACATCAACAAGATATCAGATTGATCAAATAGAGGTTTGTAAGCTCTGATTAAGTCCAATATGATATCCATCAAGACATCAAACTTTGATAACACAGAGGTTTGCAAGCTCCGATTAAGACCAGTATGATATCCCATCAGTTCTGATAAGATTAACATTTAAGCTCAATATTTTTCATTTTTCAAATATTTTAACATAAAGAAAGCTAAACAAGCATAAGGAAAGCTAAACATGCACAAGGCTCAGTTGTTCAAATACTCTATTCTACTCCCCCTTTTGCCATCAACAAAAATAAATGCAAGTTAAGAAATCATAGTAGATTGAGCAATTAAGAGGAGAAAAACATGCATAAACAGAGTAAAACAGAATAAAAGAAACACTAAAAGTGCAGAATTAAAAGTACATCCCAAATTGTTTTAAGACATAAAGTGCGAGAGAAGAAAATAAACATCCTAATCGAAATCCTTTGGCAGCCAGCATCTCTATCAGGCTTTTGACATTTTCACTTGTCTCTTCTGAGGTTGCTTCCATCTTCATCTGAGCTTGAGTCAGATCCTCCATTTTTGCGTCTATTCGCTCCTATAATTCCTTCAATGATGCTATATCATTCCTCATCTGCTCTTCCCTTTCCTCCAGTCTTGCTAGTCTTTCTTCATCAGTCACAAGTCTTCCTTCACTTACAGCTTGAGTTTCATCTTTAGTTTGTTGAGGTTGTGGTGTGACAATAGCAAGTTCATGAGTTACTTGTGCTGGTTCTCCTTCTTGTACAACTACAGTTGTTTCTTCTGACACTTCTGCAGGCTCTTCTTCAGGTGCAGGTAGTGCGTATCTTCTGAGATACACAAGTTCCATTGCCTTTCTTACAGCTTTCAGCCATTTCCACTGATTCCTTGCCAGATGACAGTCCAATTGATGGCTTAGATGATTCATTGTTGCAAATATATAGTCACCCAAACTATCCCATTGATAGTTGATCATTCTAGAGTACACATGAGTATGGCTCATGGAGAATATTTTCTAGGCCCTTGCACAGTTTCTATTGAATACTTCTTCAAGGTCTTTTGGTGTGGTAGAGAGGAAATATTGGTATGGAATACTCATTCTTTCCAAGATTGGTTGATTATTGTTATGCACAATGGTTGGCCCTAGGTATTGATCACCTTCATATGCTTCTAGAAGAGCATCTATCTCAGCTTGAGAAAAATGGATGTTGTTGTTGAGTTCAATGGTGTCAATAACTATAAGGTTGGGTTTTCTAGAGATAGCACGAGCATCTTCAACAGAGTTGTTGATGCTTACTACATAAGCTGCCCAGGGATCTAGATAGGTCATAATGGAGTCTGGTTTAAAGGGTGGGTATGTATGAGTTGTTCCTTCAGGGGTATGAAAAAGATGTATGACTTTCTGTTTCATTTGAGATGAGGGATGTTTATATGAGTTAAATGGATGACCATCAGTATGTCTGATCAAATCATTCAAGACATCTGAGTTAGTTTCCTGATTGGTAGATTTAGGTGAGCATTGTTGGAATAAAATAGGTTTACACAATGCCTTTTTAGTTTTGATGATAACAAGGTGTTAAAAGCTCAATTGGATATGCTAATATTTGTTCAAGTATGCAGGACCATAGATAAAAATTTACAATGATTTAGTCATAAATGGATCCTGAAAGAACAATTAAAGAGCAATGAAATTCATGGAGAAGCCTATTGCAAGTCAGATTCTGAAGGCAAGTTAGATCCTGAAGGGACATCAGAAGCTGTTGGTCCAGACTCTGAAGACCTTTCAGACTTTGAAGGAGTGGAACATTTTGCTGGGAATTCAGAAATAGAAGTATAACCTGTGCAGCTGAAGAATCTACACTCTAAATTGCTTAAAGATTCATACGATGGAAGTTCTGAAGTTTTTAAGGAGTCAACTTCTGTCATTGTCAAGAAAGGACAAATTGTACAACCACTTTCTCCACTACCTGCACATGTCTTCCCGTACTCTGCAACCTTGTCCCCTGCTGAACAACGGTTCATTCCATACTCAGGAAAGGTTTCAAATCTTATTCTTCCTAGTACGTGAACCAAATCAAGCAACAAATCAATGAAATTGATCAAGCTTCTTCAAACGACTCTATTTAATGTGCTGGCATATTTTCAACATCTCTATTCCTCATCTATATATAAAGGAATGACGACTTGAAGAATATACAAGACTCTGAATATTTTTACAAGTGCCAAAGCTCTGTTAAATTCAAAACACATCAAACACTAAGAATTTCTTACAAACTTTCGTATCTTAGAAATTCTTAAGTCTAGAGTCTGATATCTATGTTGGATTTTGTGAACACCACTGATTGTATATCAGGTGTTCAAACCAAACATCTTTCTTTGTATATTTGTTTGTCGAGAAATCTTTTACTTTGTGTTTGAGCACTAGAAGTCTCTTACTTTGTGTTTGAGCATAGGAAGTCTCTTGCTTTGTTCTTGAGAAATTTGTAATCATTGGATTATATTGAAAAATCTCTTGTAAGTGACAAGGGAACTGGACTACTTCCGGATTGTGGAAAGAACCAGGATAATTGATTGTGTCTTTCTCTTCTCTATCTCTTTTACCTTTATCCACTGCATCAGAATCTGAAGTTTCCATTCAGATTCTGAAACTCTGTTTTTGACATAGAACCCCAGACTAAGATTCTGAAATTCATCAGAACCTGATCTTTGTCTTAGTCATTTTTAAATGAAGAAAAATCTAACACAATTCAACCCCCCTTCTTGTGTTTTTCTCACCTTCAGTTGGTATCAGAGCTCCGGTTCTGATATTTAAACGCTTAACAGTGTGTCAGTGAGATCCTGAGGAAAACATCATGTCTACTGGTGGAGCTGCTAGTCCTGATGGTGGAGTTATTGCCCCTGATTATGGAACTTCAACTTCTGGAAACAACAGAGCTGTATCATATGATTATGGTGCAGATGATAAATCCAGCTCTCATCATCACATTAAACCTCCTATGTTTAATGGAGATGCTGAGAAGTTTTCTTGGTGGAAAAGCAAGATGTATAGTCACATCATTGGTGTTGATGACACTTTATGGGATATCATTGAAGATGATATCACTATTCCTGTTGATGAAGAAGGTGTAGCAACTGACAGAAAGAAACTCTTAGATGCTTGTCATACCCCATTTTTTGACTCATTCTTTCTTTTGTTTTTCTCATTTTTGTCCCTTATTTTATTTTTTTGTTTTTGTTTGTTTTGTTTGTTTTCTTCTGCTTTTATTATTATTATTATTATTATTATTATTATTATTATTATTATTATTATTATTATTATTATTATCTTTATTTTCTTTTTAATATTATTACTTTGTTTTTATTTTATTCTTTACTTTTATTTTACTTTTACTTCTATTATTATTACTATTATTATCTTTATCATCATTATTATTATTATTATTATTATTATTATTATTATTATTATTATTATCATTACTATTATTACCATTTGTTATTATCTATTATTATTACTACTATTATCATCTTTTTCATCATTATCATTATTATCACTATTATTATTATTATTATCACTATTATTTTTATTCAAGTTTATTAAAAAAAAGAAGAGAAGAAAAGGGAGAGAAAACAAGAGAAAAAGAGGAGGGAAGAAGAAAGAAAGAAAAACACGGGCCCAACCCATTTAAGCAAAAAAGAAATAAAAAGAACACCACGTGCTGGGCACGTGTGTTCAGACTCAGACTTAAAGGAACAAAGCCAGGCCAGCAAGCATGTGCCTGGCACACAACTTCAGACCCAAGTGGTGCTGACCCTGGGCAGCCCTTCATCCCTGCAATTTCCCTGCTTCTGCCCTGCACTTTCCAGCAACCTTTCCTGCATTTCTCCCCTCTTCTCCTTTATCAAAAACCAGTCAACTTAAGCTGCAAAACATCTTGCCCAAATTGCAAAACCACTTGCCCAGATTCTGAAAACAGCTGACCCTGTTCCATTGTTTCTCCCCAAGCTCTGCTTTCCAGCACATTACATTTCCTGTTTATCTTCTCAAATCTTCAAAGGTCAATCCCCAAACATCAGCCTGCACTCTGTTTTTCCTTGATTCCAGCAATCCTGTCAAAATCAGCCCCCATTGGGTTCTGAATTAACCCCAAAGTCTTCACCATGATCACAAGGGAAGGTCACTTCCTTCCTTTTGCATTAAATGCTAGCTAAAGTCATGGTCTTGGCACACAAAACAGCCCTGCTGTTAAGGGATTTGCAATGATAACATTTTGTTGGAACAAAATGTGTTAAATAATTCTCTTCTGAATTAAGGGGGAGATTGTTGAAACATTATGTGTTAACATATCTCTCTTTATGGTTTTGATGATAACAAAAGTGTTAAATAGAAAATTGGTTATTTGCTAATGCTTTGTTCAAGTGATTTCAGAACCACATGTTTTATGATTGATTATTGATAATGGTTATGAAAGAACAAGCTTAGAGCAAGAAAGGAAAGCTTAGAGGCAAGATGCAAAGCTGGAAGAAGTCTGAAGAATGCTCCTGAAGTGGTACTACTGATTATCTTCTGAAGGGGAATCTGAAGCCTGCGTCTGAGGACAGCTTCTGAAGGAAGTCAACAAAAGTCAACGTCTGAAGACAGCTTCTGAAGTCTGAGTCTGAAGGTTAACGCAAAGTCAACGTCTGAAGAAGTGCTTCTGATGAACAGTGCTCCTGAAGAGAGCTTCTGATGCACTGTACACGCAGAAGCTTCTGAAGGCTGATGTGGCATGGAAAGCAACTGGTACTGTGCGCATTTAATGCCTGGATGTGTCAGAACAACCCAATGGAATAGTTGTCTCCCTGACTCAGACATTCCCCAGCTTTTAAGGTAGGCTAATTCAAAAATGGCTGCTGCTCTGTTTTCTGGAAAAGTTCAGCACACAATTGCAGCTATGGTAGCTCTTAACTTGCAACGGCTCTTTTCCTAATCTCTGCAAGTCTTCAACAACTCTAATTTCCTCTATAAAATGGAAGAATAATTGAAGAAGAATTTTGCCAAGACTCTTGAAACAAATTGCTGAACCTGTGCTCTGTTTTTGCTGTCAAAACTCATAAGTTCAAAAACTCTTAGAGATTCTTTTAGTCTTTGTAACTTAGAATTTCTTAAGGTTAAGAGTCTTAACCTGTGTTGTATTAAGAGAACACCTCTGATATTTTATCAAGTGTTCAACCCAAACTCATTTCTTTGTAATTCAGTTTGGTCCCTTAGTCTCAGTCTGTATACTGAGCATTTGTAACCTCATTCCTTTGTGGTCTGAGCTGTTAGTCACATTCCTGGGTGGTCTGTGCAGGGAGTCTTATTCCTTTGTGGTCTAAGCAAGGTTGGTTCATTCCTTAGTGGTCTGAACATTGGAAGTCTCTTCCTTAGTGGTTGAGCATTTGTAATCAGCTGATTATAGTGAAATCTCTTGTTGGAAAACAAGGGGACTGGACTACTTCTCACATTGAGAAGGAACCAATATAAATCTTTTTGTGTCTCTCTTCCCTTCTCTATTTACTTGTTAATCCGCTGCAAATACTCTTGATAATAGTTCAGAACCTGGTTCTGAACTAGTGTTAAGTTTTTGAGAAGAAAAGAACCTAGTTTTTGAGTCACACAATTCAACCCCCCTTCTTGTGTGTGTTTTTCTCACCTTCAGTTGGTATCAGAGCTCCGGTTCTGATATTAACACTTAACAGTGTGTCAGTAGGATCCTGAGAAAAACATGTCATCTGATAATGAAGATTCACCTCCTCCTCCCCGTCCTAGACATACTTCTGTACAATATGATTATTGCACTGATGATAGAAAGTCTAGGTCACACAATAAACCCCCTATGTTTACTGGTGACCCAGAAAAATTCTCTTGGTGGAAGAGTAAAATGTACAGCCATATCATTGGTATATATGATTCTCTATGGGACATCATAGAAGATGGAATCACAATTCCAGTGGATTAAGAAGGTGTTGCTGTCAACAGAAGAGCTCTGAGTGATGCAGAAAGAAAGATATATAGAAAGCATCACAATGTGAGAGGAATCATTGTGGATTCCCTACCTCACTCTGAGTATCAGAAGCTGAGTGACAAGTCCACATCAAAGGCCATCTTCACATCCCTCTGCTCTAACTATGAAGGTAATAAAAAGGTTAGAGAAGCTAAGGCAAACATTCTTGTTTAGCAATATGAATTGTTCAGAATGAAAGAGGATGAAAATATTGAGACTATGTTCTCAAGATTTCAGACTCTGGTTTCTGGACTTCAGATTCTGAAGAAGAGTTATACCACAGCTGATCATGTGAATAAACTCTTAAGAAGTCTGCCATCCAAATGGAGACCTAAAGTGACTGCTATTGAGGAAGCTAAGGATCTGAATACTTTAAGTATTGAGGATCTTATAAGCTCCCTCAAGGTGCATGAACTGGGACTCAATGAGGATGAGTCTGTTAGAGAACCAAAATCATTAGCTTTGAAATCTAAAAGAAAGCCTGCTAAAGCTTTGAAAGCTATTGAATCTGAAGAAGAGTTTCCTGAGGGAAATTCTGATGAAGATTCAGATGCTGATGAGCTTGCAATGCTTTCTAAAAGAATTCAGTATCTAATGAATAGAAAGAAAAAATTCTCTAACAGAAGCAGTAACTTTAGAGGATCTGGTTCAAATAGGGAAAACCAGAAGGAATGTTACAACTGCAAGAAACCTGGCCACTTCATTGCTGAATGTCCTGATCTTCAGAAGGACAAATCAAAGGAAAAAGCAAAGAAGTCCAGCTCAAAGTCCAGCAGTTTCAGAAACAAGCTTAAAAAGAGTCTCATGGCAACATGGGATGATCTGGACAATGAATCTGAATCTGATGAAGAAGAAGCAAACCTGGCCTTGATGGCAACTGCATTTTCTGATGCAGAATCCTGTTCAGATTCAGATGAAGAACATGAGGTATATTCTGAACTCTCTAGATCTGAATTAATTGAAACAGTTAAAGATCTTATGAGTCATCTAAAAAGCAAGATAGGAGAAATTAAATCTTTGAAAAATAAAACTAACTTGCTGTCTGAGGAAAATCTTAAACATCAGAATCAAATATTTGAATATGATGAAGAAGTTGAAGAACTCAGAAAAGAGGCTCATAAGAAATCTGAAGAGATTCCCAATGAACATGATATAGCTCTTCAAGATTTCATTCTAACTGGATTCAATAGAACTAAAATTGCCTCTATGATGTATAATATGATCAGAAACAAAGGATAAGGCATTGGCTATGATTCATTCAAACCTTCAAATGAATTAAACTCACCTTCCTGTTCTGGAAATATTTTAAAAGGCAATGGTATATGCTTTGTGCCTGCTTCTGATAACTCTGAGAAGTTGAAAATGTCAGAAACTGAGACTAAGTCTGAAGTTCTGAACAGCTCAGACTCTGAAGCTTCTGAACCTAAGGGTAAGATGAAGGCAAATGTTAAAACCTTGCCTAAATCTAAGCCAAAAGGTCCTAAGCCTAAGAGTAAGAGAAAATCAGACTCTGAACCTGAAAATGTTCAGAATCTGAAGAGTTCAGAGCCTGGAACTAGTAAGTCTCAGAATCTGAATAAGTCAAATTCAAATTTTTCAAAGACTGGGTTTATTAAAACTTCAAAATCTATTAAACCAGTCAATACAAAACATTTTCAATCTCAGAATATTAAGCAAAGCAAGCAAAAGCAAACCAATCAGCTTTCTGCTTCTAATTGTTTTAAGAAAGGTAAAACTGAAGCTTGCCTTGTGCCTGAAGCAAGCAGAATTAGAATTCTGAAGAGATCAGAACCAAAGTGCTCAATGGTTCAGACTCTAAACAAATCAGAACCAAAGACCTTCAAGTCACAGGTTCTGAAGAAATCTGAGTCCAAACTCTTGAGAACTCAGGTTCTGAAGAACTCAGGTTCTAAAACTCAGACTTATTCAAGATACAAGGATTCATATCCAAAGTATCAGAACAAGTCTGAATATCACAGCTTCAGACACAAGATGAAAAAGCCAAAACCTTTCAGGACTAACCCCAAAGAACCCATGAAAATCTGGGTACCTAAGTCTGAGATCATTTCAATTACAGATATGCTTATCATCCAAAGAAAAGGAAAGGTCCTGGTACCTGGACAGTGGATGCTCGCATCATATGACAGGGGACAAGTCTATGTTCGAAACTCTGACTCTGAAAGAGGGAGGAACTGTGGGGTTTGGAGGAAGTCAGAAAGGAAAGATCATTGGTACTGGTAAGATAGGTAATTCTTCCCTGTACATTGATAATGTTTGGCTGGTAGATGGACTTAGACATAATTTACTTAGCATAAGTCAATTATGTGATAGTAATTATGAAGTCCTGTTTAATAAGAACACATGTACTGTAATCAATAACAAAGATAAGTCTGTAGTGTTCAGAGGTAGCAGGAAAAACATTGTTTACAAAATAAATTTTTCTGAAATGGTTCAGCAGAAGGTAGTTTGCCTTCTGTCTGTGAGTGATGAGAAATGGGTTTGGCACAAAAGGCTGGGACATGCTAACTGGAGACTTATCTCTAAGCTTAGCAAGTTACAGCTGGTCAGAGGCCTACCTAGCATTGATTATCACTCAGATGCTCTATGTTCAGCATGCCAAATTGGAAAATTTTCTAAAACTTCTTTTAAATCTAAGAACATTGTTTCCACCTCAAAACCTTTAGAACTCCTTCACATTGATTTGTTTGGTCCTGTTGGAACAGCTTCAATCAATGGGAAGAAGTATGGACTTGTAATTGTTGATGATTACAATAGGTGGACTTGGGTTAAATTCCTTAGAACCAAAAATGAAACATATGATGTGTTTTTCAAATTCTGCAAACAAGTACAAAATGAAACTGATTTGAAAATTTTAAAAATCAGAAGTGATCATGGTGGGGAATTTGAAAATGAACCATTTGAAAATTTTTGTGAAGATCATGGAATTATCCATGAGTTCTCATCTTCTAGAACTCCACAACAAAATGGAGTTGTAGAGAGAAAGAACAGATCTTTACAGGAAATGGCCAGAACCATGATCCACGAATCCAAAATTGCTAAGTACTTTTGGGCAGAAGCTGTAAACACAGCATGTTATATTCAGAACATGATCTATATCAGACCTATTCTGAATAAAACAGCATATGAACTGTTTAAAGGAAGAAAACCAAGTATCTCTTATTTTCATCAATTTGGTTGTACATGTTACATACTAAACAATAAAATCTACCTAAAGAAATTTGATGCCAAGGCTCAAAAGGGTACCTTTTTAGGATACTCAGAGAGATCTAAGGCATACAGGGTGTATAATTCTGAAACACATGTTGATGAAGAAGCTATACATATTAGGTTTGATGATAAGAAGCCTGGTACTGAAATACCAGAGCTGGTTGAGAGTTTTGCAGATGTCAGAATCTCAGAAGAACCTTCAGAAGCTGAACCCAGTTCAGAGTCTGAAGAAGGTTCAGAAGCTGAAAACAATGAAGAATCTGAGAAACTCTCTGATAATGACACTACTCCTGAAGCAAACCAAGATCAGCATGGTTCTGAACAAATCCCTGATGGTTCTTCAGTAGCTAATCCACCCAGAACCTCATTCAAGTACAAGTCTTCACATCCTGAGGAGTTGATCATTGGAAACAAGAACAGTCCAAGGAAGACAAGATCAGCATTCAGTCATAATGAGTCTATGCTTGGCCTGCTATCCATGATTGAGCCCACAACTGCTGATGAAGCACTTGCTGATGATGGCTGGATTGTAGCAATGCAAGAAGAACTGAACCAGTTTCAGAGGAATGATGTCTGGGATCTTGTTGCAAGACCTGATCATAAGAACATCATTGGAACAAAATGGGTGTTCAGGAACAAGCTCAATGAACAAGGAGAAGTGATCAGAAACAAGGCTAGATTAGTAGCTCAAGGTACAGCCAACAAGAAGGAATTGATTACACAGAAACTTTTGCTCCAGTTGCAAGACTGGAAGCAATCAGGTTACTTCTTTCTTATGTTGTTAATCATGATATCATCTTGTATCAAATGGATGTTAAGAGTGCTTTCTTAAATGGTGTAATTTCTGAAGAAGTGTATGTTAAACAACCTCCTGGTTTTGAAGATGTTAAAAATCCAGATTATGTTTTTAAACTTAAGAAGTCTTTGTATGGTCTGAAACAATCTCCCAGAGCTTGGTATGAAAGACTAAGCAACTTCTTAATTAAAAATGGTTTTGTAAGAGGTCAAGTTGACAATACACTCTTTTGAAAAACTGTTAAGAAAGAAATCTTAATTGTACAAATATATGTGGATGATATCATATTTGGTTCTACTAATGCCTCCCTTTGCAAAGAGTTTTCAAAGTTAATGTAGGATGAATTTGAAATGAGCATGATGGGTGAGCTGAAATTCTTTTTGGGAATTCAAATCAACCAATGCAAAGATGGTGTTTATGTTCATCAGTCCAAATACACTAAGGAGCTTCTGAAGAAGTTCCAGCTGGATGATTGCAAGCTGATGACCACACCCATGCATCCCACCTGCACCTTAAGCAAAGAGGACAATGGCTCTAAAGTAGATCAGAAGCTGTACAGAGGTATGATAGGTTCTCTTTTATACTTAACTGCTTCTAGGCCAGATATTTTGTTTAGTGTATATCTGTGTGCTAGATTCCAGTCAGATCCTAGAGAATCTCATATGACTGCTGTCAAGAGAATCTTTAGGTATCTGAAAGGAACAACTAATTTGGGACTTCTGTATAAGAAATCTCTGAATTAGAAGCTAGTTGGATTCTGTGATGCTGACTATGCTGGGGACAGGATTGAAAGAAAATCCACCAGTGGAAACTGTCAGTTTCTTGGTGAGAATCTGATATCCTGGGCCAGCAAGAGACAAGCAACCATTGCTTTGTCAACAGCAGAAGCAGAATACATCTCAGCTGCAAGTTGTAGCACACAACTGCTCTGGATGAAACATCAATTAGACGATGGTCAGATTCATGCAGATAACATTCCAATTTATTGTGATAACACTGCTGCAATATGTCTGTCTAAAAATCCAATTCTGCATTCTAGAGCCAAACACATAGAAATAAAACATCATTTTATAAGAGATTATGTTCAGAAGGGTGTTTTAGATATTCAGTTCATTGATACTGATCATCAATGGGCTGACATATTCACAAAACCCCTAACCGAAGAAAGAATCAATTTTATTAAAAAGAATCTGAACATGCACTTTATCTCTTGAAAATATGCTTGAATCTGAATGAAAACCTTGATTCTGAGTTTATCATAAGCTAAGACTTATCAGACACTCATTTTCTGAGAGTCTGAAGAAAGTTAAGCCTGAAAAACTTCAGAGTCTGAAGGATCAGAACCTGGATTTTCTGACTTCTGAATCTGATAGGAATCTAATGTTTGGTCAGAATCTGATAAGTATAACCCTGGGCAATGATGATTAAAGCTATGAAAGTTTATACTCTATCCCTCCCAAATTCATCAATTTACAAATGTGATTTTTCTGTTTTGATATCAAATGCTAAATTTGCTTTAATTTCAATTGGTATTAGTTTGTTTTTAAACTGTTTAGCACAGACACATTTTTCAAATGCCCATATTGTATCAGACATGTTCAGCTTTTAAAACTTATTTCAAATGCTATATCTTGGTATCAGCACTGAACCATATTTTGGTATCAGGTTCTGATATAAGTTCAGCTGTATTAAAACTTTCATTTGGTATCAGACTCTGATATAACCTTTCAGTTGGTCTATGATCTGAACCATTTTATTTAAAATAGCTCAGATTTGCTCTGATACTGAACCATTTATACTGAACAAGCATGTCTGACCAAGGAATGCTCTGATAAGAAGCTCTGAACTATCTCTTTCTGCTTCTGAACACCATTCTATTGTCAATGCAATCTCATATACTCATTGAAAATCAAGTATGCTCTGATGATTATCTTTGCTGCTTGATTATCCATATGATTGCATACTTATCTCACATGTTTTTCAAACTCTCTCAATATTCTGGAATTTTTTTTTAAAGGGGGAGAAATTTTTTGTTCTCACCTTCAGTTGGGTGAGAAAGTAAAACTTTTTGTTTTTGAAATCCTTCTTTTCTAAAAACTTTTTGTTGATGACAAAAGGGGGAGAAAGTAAAACAAGTGTTAAGGCACCTGAGCTCACAATATAAGTTAAATTCTGTCAATATATTAACTTATGAAAGGGGAGTAAAAGGTATTAAAGCCTGAGGCTCTGAACATAAGTTAAAGTTCTGATTGAATTTAACTTATGAGAACTGATTTTAACTCCTAGCCTCTGAATTGAAATTCTGTGAGATACATAACTCTTAGTGAGTTAAAATGAATTTAAAATAACTTGGATAAGACTCAGGGAGCTTACAAAACTCATCCTGTGGATTATCAGACTTAGGGGGAGAGCTTACAAACCTCAGAACCTGAAGTCAGCAAGTTATTTATAATTCTGAGTGTTAATTTCACTTTATTGTTATTAGTTGAGTTTAATTAACATGGATAAGAATCAGGGGGAGCTTACAAACCTCTCCTGAAGTCAGATTGTTAATTAAACTTAACAACAATTCTGAAATTTTCACATTTGTGATTTAAACTGAACTTAATCAACTTGGATCAGACTCAGGGGGAGCTTACAAACATCACTCCCTGCAGTTAACCTGTTAATTAAGTTAACAACAATTTTCTGATTTAATACTTATGTTTGTCATCATCAAAAAGGGGGAGATTGTTGGAACAAAATCTGTTAAATAATTCTCTTCTGAATTAAGGGGGAGATTGTTGAAACATTATGTGTTAACATATCTCTCTTTATGGTTTTGATGATAACAAAAGTGTTAAATAGAAAATTGGTTATTTGCTAATGCTTTGTTCAAGTGATTTCAGAACCACATGTTTTATGATTGATTATTGATAATGGTTATGAAAGAACAAGCTTAGAGCAAGAAAGGAAAGCTTAGAGGCAAGTTGCAAAGCTGGAAGAAGTCTGAAGAATGCTCCTGAAGTGGTACTACTGATTATCTTCTGAAGGGGAATCTGAAGCCTGCGTCTGAAGACAGCTTCTGAAGGAAGTCAACAAAAGTCAACGTCTGAAGACAGCTTCTGAAGTCTGAGTCTGAAGGTCAACGCAAAGTCAACGTCTGAAGAAGTGCTTCTGATGAACAGTGCTCCTGAAGAGAGCTTCTGATGCACTATACATGCAGAAGCTTCTGAAGGCTGATGTGGCATGGAAAGCAACTAGTACTGTGCGCATTTAATGCCTGGATGTGTCAGAACAACCCAATGGAACAGTTGTCTCCCTGACTCAGACATTCCCCAGCTTTTAAGGTAGGCTAATTCAAAAATGGCTGCTGCTCTGTTTTCTGGAAAAAGTTCAGCACACAATTGCAGCTATGGTAGCTCTCAACTTGCAACGGCTCTTTTTCTAATCTCTGCAAGTCTTCAACAACTCTAATTTCCTCTATAAAAAGGAAGAATAATTGAAGAAGAATTTTGCCAAGACTCTTGAAACAAATTGCTGAACCTGTGCTCTGTTTTTGCTGTCAAAACTCATAAGTTCAAAAACTCTTAGAGATTCTTTTAGTCTTTGTAACTTAGAATTTCTTAAGGTTAAGAGTCTTAACCTGTGTTGTATTAAGAGAACACCTCTGATATTTTATCAAGTGTTCAACCCAAACTCATTTCTTTGTAATTCAGTTTGGTCCCTTAGTCTCAGTCTGTATACTGAGCATTTGTAACCTCATTCCTTTGTGGTCTGAGCTGTTAGTCACATTCCTGGGTGGTCTGTGCAGGGAGTCTTATTCCTTTGTGGTCTAAGCAAGGTTGGTTCATTCCTTAGTGGTCTGAACATTGGAAGTCTCTTCCTTAGTGGTTGAGCATTTGTAATCAGCTGATTATAGTGAAATCTCTTGTTGGAAAACAAGGGGACTGGACTACTTCTCACATTGAGAAGGAACCAATATAAATCTTTGTGTGTCTCTCTTCCCTTCTCTATTTACTTGTTAATCCGCTGCAAATACTCTTGATAATAGTTCAGAACCTGGTTCTGAACTAGTGTTAAGTTTTTGAGAAGAAAAGAACCTAGTTTTTGAGTCACACAATTCAACCCCCCCCTTCTTGTGTGTGTTTTTCTCACCTTCACATTTGATCTTTTTTTGCCTATATAAGGCAATGCAATGCAGAGAATTAGAGAGGGTTCTAAAAGATAACACACCTTCTTTGATATACATTTTCAGACAGTTTTCCTTACTAAAAACACAGAATTTCAAATTTAACACAAACCAGAAGAAAAACACTCAGTTTTTTAACACACAGTTAGAACAGAATTTTGAACACAGTTCAGACCTGATCTTTCAACAATTTCAGAGAGCAGTTTCAGCAGTTTGTTTTAAAAAATTTTTAGAGCAACTCAGAATCAACATAAACCTTAAAACAAGATTTCTTTTTCTGTTTCCTTATTTCACAAACCATTACAAACAATCACAAACAAACCAACCATCTAAACCACCAGAAACATCATATTAAGAGTGAAGAATAACAGCAAAAACATTATTGTTGCAGCTGTTCTTGTTCTTCATTATTTCTATCTTCAAGAAACCACAATCATCCAAAGCCATTTTCATTTTTCTTACATCCAAAGCTTGGGCTAGAAATTTGTAAGTATTCTGAACATTTTCACTTCTTACTTGCATTTCTGTTTGCATTTTGTATTGTTGTTCTTGCTGTCCTGCATATTTCTTTTGCATTCTTAACCCATTTTGCACTAAAAAAAATCATTTTAAAAAACTCCAAAAAAAATCACAAGGTTCACAAATCATCAAAATAGAATTGTTCTTTTCTTCCTACTGTTTTTCCCTTGCCATTTTACCCCTGAAACTGAAGAAACCAGAGGCTGGAATGAGCTTCTGAAGTGCTGAATAGCAGCTTCTGAAGTGTTTCTGAAGCAGCTTCTGAAGTGCTTCTGAACAGCAGTTTCTGTGCTTCTGAACAGCAGCTTTTGAAGTGCTTCTATGCTGCTGAACAGCAGCTTCTGTAGTGCTTCTGTGCTGCTGAACAGCAGCTTCTGATGTGCTTCTGAAATAGTACTTCAGACGCACTGTTCACTCAGCTTCAGACTCAGCTTCTGAAGTACTTTTCTGGGCAATTTTGAGGTTCAGAACCTGGCTTCCTTTTTAAACTCTCTTTTAAAAAAGGATTAAAACTCATTTGTTTCAAATTATACCAAGTGTTTCTTTGAATTTCATGAGTTTGAAAAACTATTTTGGTTTAACTTGAGCAACAAGTTTGTTCTTAAGTTCCAATGCACTTGAACCATGCTTTGTTCATTCTTTACCTTTGAACAACACTTGTTCATTTTTTTTCCAATCTCAAAACTTAAACAATAAGCTTTATTGATTGAAATCAAAACAAAACTTAAACAATATTTGTCCATTTTATCAAACTTGAACAAACATTTGTTTATTTATCAAACTTGAACAAAACTTGTTCCTCTTTTAATCCAATTTGAACAAAACTTGTTCATTTTTTTTAATCACAAATTCATTCAAACACTTGTTCATTTTTTCAAATTGGAGCCAAACTTGTTCTTTTTTTTTTTAAAACACACTTGAACAAATATTTGTTCATTTTTATACACTTGAACAAATACTTGTTCATTTTTATACACTTGAACAAATACTTGTTCATCTTTTATAACTTGGATAACAATTTGTTCATTTTTCAAACTTAAACAAATAATTTTGTTCATAGGTTGCAACAACTAATTTGAACAATAAACTTTTTTTAAGTTTTAAACCAAGTGTTTTTTATTTAGGATTTCTTTGAGTTTCAACAAAAACTTGAATGAAAAAGGAATGGTTTGACGTATGTCTCTCCATTTCCCGGTTGCACGGATACTTGACGTATGTCTCGTTGTTCGGACAATCGTCGTTCTATTTTCAAAGCATAAAACAAATCCAACACACCAAAACCCTTTCTTGGTCCCCCGTGACCATTTGAATTAATTCTCGATCCCCCGTGGTCAATTTAAACCTTTCTTGGCCCCCGTGGTCAATTCAAACCTTTTACGCCCGTGCGCATTTTCAAGCGGATACCATCGCCCAAGTGCGACTCCGTCCCTTTTTTACCTTCATTAAGCTACCCTCATAACGGTAGTAGGTAAAACTTTTTATCGGTCTTCATTAAGCTATCATCACAACGATAGTAGACCATGTTCTTTTTCCTTTCAAAGCAAACTTTTTCGCCCGAGTGCGATCAAATCATTTTTTCCTAAATAAAAATCAATCAACACACAAACTTTTGCTACAAAGAACTATGTAGCTTTGAATTCTCCATCGCACCAGGAGATACGTAGGAGCAAGATCTCAATCTTGTCAAGCACAATAATAAAAAATATCATTTTTCCCCTTTATATTTTTTTATTTTTCCCTTTTATATATTTAAGCATGCAAGCAAAACTTCGAAAACACTTTAGCCTTAACTAACTAGGAGGTTCCCGTTGAGTACAAAGGATGTGAGGGGTGCTAATACCTTCCCCTCGCATAATCGACTCCCGAACCTAAAATCTTTAACATTGAGGTAATTTAGAACTTTTTCCCCCTTTTCCCCGAAAAATTAAAAGTTCAGTCGTGATTTAAAATCAGTGAGTCAAAGCTCGTCAATAGCTTGATCTCCGAAATTCGACGCGACAAAAATGACTACTTCACTGGGGAATATGCAAAATTCCTCAATAGCGAGTCAAGCCTATCCTAGTTAGCTTTTAGGCTAAGTGTTTTTTATTTTTTTTTGCTTGCATGCATTTGTTTTATTGTCTTTATCTCCTTTTCTTCTCTTGCTTTATATTTATATATTTCATTATGCTATGTTCATATGGGTATGTCCACTGTGTGTTGTCACATTGTTCGGGTTAATGCCGAACGTGTGAAGCTCTATACCCGAGCTTTGAGAGAAAATTAAGATAAAATGGGTTTGTGTTGTGTTGGCCCTCTTGACGTATGTCTCGTAGGAATCGACATGAGAAACCCGCCTAGAGTAGATTCTCTTGGAAGTATGGTTGTATTGCGAGTATTTGCAACAACAATTATAAGTCCTTGTAGAATCCGTGACTCTAGGGACCTTTTAGAAAGTATTTCTACGGCCTACATGTGAGAATGGGGTGAAGTTTTGAATATTCCTATACCATACCTATGCATACCATACATTTGCATTCTTGAAAATAATTTCGCATATCATTTTGGTTTATAGGGAATTAAAAAAGGCAATCAGTAATTTAGCAAAAGAAATATGGCCTCCGGGAAGAGAAATACACTTGCTTTCAAGGTCCGGGTTCCCCAAGTTGAAAGCCTGCTAGTTTTGAGTGGTAAGCTCACTTCGATCAACAAAAGTAACTTCCAAGCAAATTATGGATTGTTACTTGACCTCCTGCATGTGAAGGTGGATGCAATGGCTTTAACTACATTAGCTCAGTTCTATGACCCACCTCTCCGGTGCTTCACCTTCCAAGACTTCCAGTTAGCACCAACCTTGGAAGAATTCGAGAGGATTGTGGAATGTAGTATGAAGGATCATGGGCTTTACCTCGGTTCGGGAAAAGACCCTACTTTAGAAAACATTGCCGAATCTTTACACCTTAGTGTCCAAGAGGTAGCACCACACTTGGAAACTAAAGGAAGCACTAAGGGGTTCACAAGGAGGTTTTTGGAGACCAAGGCTCGAGTTTTGTTAGCCAACAAGGAGGGGAAGGCGTTCAATGCAATCCTAGCTCTCTTGATATATGGATTAGTCTTGTTCCCTAATATGGATGATTTCATAGATCTTCCGGCTATAGGAGTATTCTTGACTAAGAATCCTGTGCCTACGCTTCTAGCGGATTTCTATCATTCCCTCTATGCTAAACATGAAAAAGGGAGAGGAGGCCCAATTTCCTGCTGTATTCCCTTGGTACATATATGGTTAATGTCCCACATGCCAAGAGATCGGAATTTTGTGGAAAACCGAGCCAAACTCAAGTGGTCACAAAGGATGACAGCTCTCACCGAGGGAGATATCCATTGGCATTCTCGAGATTTAGGGGATCCAGAAGTTATTCTTAGCTGCGGTGAATTCCCCAATGTGCCTCTCATTGGTACTAAGGGATGCATCAATTACAACCCGGTCCTCTCTCTCCGCCAATTAGGTTATCCAATGGAAGACAAACCCAATGACCTCTTGTTGGAAGCTTTCTTCCTAAAAGAAGGAGATAAAGACCCGGCATTGCTAGAAAGAATCCAAAGAGCTTGGAGCCAAGTACACAAGGGAAAGGTTGGCAAAAAGAATTGTGTAGCCAAACCTCTCTACACTCAATGGGTGAAAGAAAGGGTCAAAATAATCAAGCTACCCTTTGCGGTGGTATGCCCTCCAAAACCTCTCTCACCTAAGCCAATCATAACCGTTCCCATCAAAGAAGCGGAAGAGCTTAAAGCTAAGATTCGAGAACTCCAAAACAAAAATGGGGAGTTAGAATAAAAGAACCTTCAAGCTTTAGGAGAGATCACTAGAGCAAAGAGAGATCGAGAGGAAACAACAAATTCTCTCCTAGTGTGCCAAAAAATGCTAAGAATCTCCGAGGGGAAAAGAGAATGGATCGGGGGTGGTTTAGTCAGTGCCGACGCCAATCTCATAGCCAAGGACGAAGAGTTGGAGAAAATCTTGCATTCCAACCAAGAACTCAAAAAGTTCGGGGAGCTAGCCATTGAAGCTCAAAGAAAATGGAGGTTGAAATATCAAGAGAAAAACCAACAACTCCAAGAAGTCGTCAAGGACTACAAAGAGCGGCTACAAACCGAGCGCGTCCAAAGGCAAGAATATGAGAGCCTTTCTCATCAAGGGAAGCTAAAATGCAATCATCTCGAAGCCGATATCAAGAAATATGAAGAATATTTCGACAAGATTGCAAGAGAGCACGGGAACCATATTGCACGACTACTTGATGAGATTAGGAGTGCAAACACCAAGCTAGCTCAACGCAAGGAGGTAATTGAGTTTGTGTGGCAAGACGCCACCCGATTAAGTGAAGACTTCACAAAATTGGTCGCATTCTCAAACTTGGTCATTGCCCAACTTCCGAAGAAGCTAGAAAAGGCCGAGATGGTCATGCCTTACTTTGTCATCCCTAAGAAGATCCAGAAATTCATGAAGTTCTGCAAAGACACTGTAGACTTCTATAGGGAAGAAATGAACAAAGTGGAAAAGAGAGCAGCTGTTTGATTTGTATTAGCATTAATTACACCTTGTAATCTAAATGTTATTCAATTAAATAATACCTCTAGCTATCCCTATTGCAATTTCTTGCCTTTGTTTCCAACTTGGTTTCTGTTTCGCATCAGCATTGAAAAGAAAACTTGCCAAAGATCCATTGCTCATGTACTCATAAACAAGCAATCTCTCAGATCCACCCTCACAAATCCAAGTAAACGAACCAAGTTCCTGTGATGAGTGAGACCAATGACATTCACTTCATTCCTGAATTCCCTATGAGCTTGTTCCAACAAAAAATTGTTCAACTTTTTCACTGCCACACGAGTTTTGGCAAGTGTGTTGATGACTCCTTCATAAACAATACCAAAAGATCCCCTTCCTAGCTCTTTGTCAAATCCATTGGTAGCTTCTTCCAGCTCTTCGTAAGTGAAGCAACGCAAATTGGTTTCAACAGAAGTGTCACTTTTGCTAACTCTTCTAAGCTTCTTCTTGTACTGAAATATGAAGGTGGTGCTGACACAGATTACTACAATCAATATAACATTGAGAATAGTAGAGCTACCCAAAAGCATAGAACCAATCAAAACCAAAGTTTCTCTGTTATATATTATTCTTGTTCACAGTGATTGGAATTGGAGGAACAAGGGATGTATTTTTCCTAACTTTGAAGAAGACCTTAGGACCACCAAGTTTAGCATCAAATCTCCCATTTGTGAATGGAAACTTCTTCTTAAAGCATCTGCTTGAGTCGAAAAAGGTCATAGAACACATGCAGTCTTCCATACAAGCTAGCTTACATTGTTCTTCAGTAAAAGGCTCTTGAAATGCAGAATTGTATTGAGGGAAATCAACGTTAATCAAAACCTCAAAGTCATAGAGATCCTTTGTTTTACTTGGTTCATCTTCTGCACATCCTTGTATGAAGTCTGGCTTGCAGCCACCATATGGATCATCAGGATCAATCAACGAGTAACTTTTGGACACTTACATATTGGCCTCTTATTTTCTCCCAAAGTGCAGACGCTATTATATCCTCAAGTACCAGTACCTAAATGAACAAGATATTGACATATATTGTCAGGCTGAGACCACACTATAGTCCAACCTCCCTTATCAGTTGAACTCTTTGGATGCTTTAGAAGTGTGAACACTCCATCAAAATTAAGAGTCACTCTAACATAAAAAGGTGTGGTAGAGACTTTACTATCTTCTTGTGACATACTGTATTTCTCATTGTTCTCTCCCAAGACATACAAGTCCCCTGATCTGTCAAAGATCAGTAGAGTTACAGGACTTGATCTATTGGATGCATCAGTTTTACGTGCATAGTAGTTTTCATTAACATAATCAGAGGGAACATTAATAGAATACATAACAAGGTTACCATCGTTTTGTAAAAGGAGCTCAAACCTTCCCTTGCTGAAATTTGTCTCTTTAAGCCTTGAACGAAGCTTTCCACCTTTTTCAAGAACCTGAGATGGCAACAAGGTGTCTCTGGGGAACTTGAAAGTCTCCCAGAGATTGTTGACTTCACCATCCTGAAGCACAAAGTTGCCAGTGTCATTGAACACACCACGGAAAACTCCAACACTGAGCCGTTCAGTATTCCATAGCCTGTCACCGTTTGGAGCGGTTAGCACCAATCCATCATTGGCCGTGAGCTCCATTTTTGACCTTCTGGTGCAGGACTGTCTCCATTGGCATACCACACAACAGTTTGCTCAGAAATTTTGGCATACCAAATGGAAAGCAAAAAATGACCACTACCAGTGTCTTTAAGTGGAAGAAAACCAAAGGCAAAGTCACCAGAAGGTGAAAGCAACCATGGAGAGGTGCTAGCTTGTGCAGTAAAAAAATCACCAATAGCTATGGTACTTTTGGTTTGGGCTACAACATAGATGGGTAGCAGAATCAGTGAGTAGAGGAGAAAGGGAAGCAAAGAGGAAACCTTGTCTAGATTCTGGAATCAATTTAGTGCATATGATTTAATAAATAGATATTTTTTTATTGTTAGGTCAAGAGCGGAACCTTAAACATCCGGGGATCATCACATTAGACTAAGAATAACTATACAAGTGGTTTGGAGACAATATCTTCATTCAAAACTTAAAGCATTAATAATTCTAGTTATATCACTTATATGTTATTCTACATCTATTTTTTTTTTTTTCAACTTGAGACTTCTTACTCACACTTCAGACCAAGGACGGCAGCACCACCCAGCTAACACGGACAACCCAATAGTCCATTAACCCACTTGAAAAAAAAGGGCAATGTATATAATTTTTTTCATTCTCCCTCATACTCGTTTCTGCTTTGTCTCTCTCAGACTCTCACCACACCACAGTGAAGTTGCTGCTTCTGCCTCTCTCACCAGTCACCACTCACAGCTTCTGCCTCATCAGATCACATACGATTACTGAGGGAAATTTTTTGTCACCAATCCCCCAGTAATGTGTATTACTGCGGATTTTTTTCATTACCGATGGATTAATTCCGTCAGTAATAATCAATATTCTTGTAGTGTTCACTCTTCAGCTTTAGGTTTTTTTTCTTCTTTCTTTTCTTTTCTTGTTATTTATTACTTAGGTTAGATAATGGCTTTCATAGATTAGGGATTATGGATTTAGGAATATGATTGATAATTTCTAATTCAGATGATAATTCTGATAGGATTAGAGATTAGAGATTAGGAATTTAATTTGATTGATAAATGATAATTTTGATGACTCATAACTCATTTGTCTTCTAGTAATAGAGTTGTTTGGTATCACAAACGAGCTTTCAAAAAACTTGCAAAGAAAAGATCTTAATATTGTGCTTGCCATGGAATTAGTTGATGTCGTTGATAGACTTTTAGCAAGTGTACTAAAACTATCGAAGTAATAAAATTTATAAGTTCGTATCCACAGGGACTGTTTCAACTTCTACTCCGCAATGTCGTTATTATTAAGGATGTATTAAATGGGGGTTGCCCTAGGCAGTTGGTTTGATTGCATAAAAAGCAAATAAGCTGATAAAAGTGGTTTTGAATATATAAGGAGAGATGAGATGAAGTCTTTCGAATCCTCTGATTAATTCTGTTTGGTAAACTGCACCTATTTCTATGAATCATCCTCTAGTTTTACGATGATTAACAAAAATAGTCTTAATCAATCCCTTGAGTTAGAACCCTCTTCTCGGATTACAACCCCTAATCCCTTAGGTGATCTAATATTCCTCGAAGGTTTTACGAACGTTAACCTATTATCACAAATAAACGATTATCCATTTCTAGACTAACCCTGTTTATTTGAACAATTCAATTAGGTCTAAGTTGAAAGCTAGGGTCAGTAGTCATTCATTCTTACCAAATCATTGTTATATATTGTCAGTATATAGAAAGCATTAAGAACAATTGATTTGAATAAAACTAGATTAATATTCATAAGCCATAGAGTTTCACAGCCACATGTTTCAAACAAAATACATCAGATTCATCTTCAGACCTAATCTCTAAGAGATTTAGCTACTCATAATGTAAATTACAAATAACATAATCAATTGAAGCATAAAAACATACATAAACTGACTATGAGTTGGATGGAATGGCCACCTCTTCAGTTTTGTGCTCTCAAAATCGTGCCTCCAATCTCGAAAATTCGAACCCTTGTTTCTGAAAATAGTTTAGCTTAAATAGGCAACAACTGCGCCTAAAATCGTGACACGATTATATAATCGTGACACGATTCTTCATTAAAAGGCCCCAGGGTTCTCAACATTTAGTTACAAAATCGTGTCACGATTATACAACCGTGTCACGATTTCATAGACATAAACTTCCTTCAATCTGGTCAGAAAAATCGTGACACGATGCCCAAATCGTGTCACGATGCACTTAGTTCAGGTTCTTGATGTTTTCTTGGTTTTTGCACCTCCAGGCTGTCTAATAATGTTACAAACTCAATAAACACATCAAAACAACTGATAAAAACAAGTAATGACAGCATGTCATCAGTCGTCAAAGCTCGGTTGGCCACATTGAGAGAGAGTGGTTGGGATAATTTATTTTTTGATGTCGAAGAATTTTGTGTTGCTAAAGGTATTCCGGTGCCAAATATTGATGAAGAAATACCGGTTCGGGGTCGTTCAAGACTAGAAGGGAAGACTGTCACTAATCTTCACCATTACCGTGCAGAGATTTTTTATGTTGCTATTGACAAAATGTGTGTCGAGATGGATCACCGCTTTAGTGAAGGAAGTAACATTGTGCTTGATTGCTTCTCATGTCTTGACCCCAAGAACTCTTTTTCCAAGTTTGATGTTGATAAGCTTGCTTGTCTTGCTGATATTTTTCATGCAAACTTTTCTGATGATGACCGTGGAACAATAAGGGAGCAACTTGGCACTTATGTACTTCAAGTGAAAAAGCATGCTTCCTTTTCTTCTTGTGAAGATGTTCAAAGTTTGGCTATGAAGATGGTTCAAACTGAGAAACATTTGGTATTTTCATTGGTCTACAAACTCATTGAGTTGGCTTTGATGTTGCCGGTGTTGACAACATCCGTTGAAAGAGCTTTTTCAGCAATGAAGATTATCAAGTCTAAATTGCACAACAAGATCAACGATGTGTGGCTCAATGACTTGATGATATGTTACACCGAGCGGGAGATATTCAAGTTACTTGATGATGTTGATATTATTCGAACATTCACCACAAAGAGGTCTCAGAAAGGGCATTTACCTCCTAATTTTATTTAGTACACTATTGGCAGATTATGTTTCATCTATCTTATTTAGCACATTATTCGATTTATGACTATTTATATATTATTTATATTTATGTCACAATGTGAATTTGCGTTTAAAATTTTATCTAGACTATATAAAATTCCTGGCTCCGTCTGTTGTACCCTAATTTTGTCCAAGTTTTTCTTCTTCTTCAAAAAAAAGAGAAGTCAACACAAAAAAAAGTCAACACAAAAAAATAATAAAAAAAGTCAACTTTTTATTTTCCGTTTTAAATAGATAATAAATAATAATAAAAAGTTTTATTATTTATTTATTTATCTTTCTTTTTATTTTATTATTATTATTTTTACTTTTATTATTACTTTTATTATTAGTATGTTTATTTCAAAAAGAAGAAGAAAAGAAGGAAAGAAAAACGTGTGCCATTGCCAAGGGGAACAAGAAGCAAGTGGCTGCCCAGGGCAGCACTCATTCCCTTCCATTTTTCCTGCTGCTGACCCTGGCTTTCCAGCAAACCACCTTGCCATTTTCTTCCCTTTCTTCTTTATCAAAACCAGTCAAGGTAAGCTGCAAAACTGCTGCCCCTGTTTCTGAAACTGCTGCCCTGTTCCAGTATTTCTTCTTTTCCATGTTTTCTCCCAACCTCTGCACAAACAGCACCCCTTTTCCATGTTTTCTCCCAACCTCTGCACAGTGCAGCACCCCTTTTCCATGTTTTCTCCCAACCTCTGCACAAACAACACCCTGTTTTCCCATTTTTCCAGCAATTCCTGTCAAACTCAGCCCCAATTTGTTCTCAAATTAACCAAAGTCTTCACCATGATCACAAGGCAAGGTCACTTTCTTCCTTTAGCATTAAATGCTAACCAAAGTCTTGGTCATAGCACACAAAAGGTCCAGCTTTCAAGGGATATTTTCATGATTACAAATGATCACATTTGCCTATATAAGGTCACAATTCAGAAGGATTGGGGAGAGTTTGGTTTTAGAGTTTTTGTTGAACACAATTCAGAAGGATTGGGGAGAGTTTGGTTTTAGAGTTTTTGTTGAACACAATTCAGAAGAAAAAACACAGTTTTAACACATTTTTTTTAACACAATTCAATCTGATCTTTGAGCAATTTTAGAGAGAAAACAGAGGAATTTTAGAGCAAACTCAGAATCAAAAGAAACAACAAGAATTCATCACAATCTTTGAAAAGAAAAGCTCTGTTTTCTGTTTCCTTCTTCACAAATCATCACAAACCAATCAAACAATCAAAACAGCCACTAAATCACCAGAAACATCATACCCAGAGTGAAGAATAACAGCAAAACACCCTTGTTGTTGCTGTTCTTATTCTTCATCACCTCTATCTTTACAAAAACCATAACCAAACCAAAGCCCATTTCATTTGCTTGCATTCAAAGCTTAGGCTAGGAATTTGTAAGTGTCTTAAACCTTTTTATCATTTCTGTTTGCATTTTATTCTGCTGTTCCTGCTGTCCAGCATTATTTTTCTGCATTCTTAGTGGTCTTTAACTCATTTTTGAACAAAAAACATATTTTAAAACCCCAAAGAAATCTCAAAGTTTACAAAACACCAAAACAAAAGTGGTTTACTTCTTTTTCTTACTAAATTCGAATGTTTTTTACCCCCCTAAGGTTCTGAAATCAAAAATCAGAAGCTTCTGAACAGTAGTTCAGAAGCAACTTCTGAACAGTACTTCAGAAGCAGCTTCTGAACAGTGCTTCTGGAGTTCAGAGTCTGAACAGTGCTTCTGAAGTTCAGAGTCTGAATAGTGCTTCTGAAGTTCAGAGTCTGAACAGTGCTTCTGAAGTTCAGAGTCTGATGGTCAACCAAAAAGTCAACGTCTGAACAGTGCGTCTGATGGTCAACCCAAAGTCAACGTCTGAACAGTGCTTCTGAAGTTCAGAGTCTGAACAGTGCTTCTGAACCTTAGAGTCTGAACAGTGCTTCTGAACCTCAGAGTCTGAACAGTGCTTCTGAAGTTCAGCTTCTGAAGTTCAGCTTCTGGGCAATTTCTGAAGTTCAGAACCTGTTTTGAACTTTTTTTTTGAAAGGGGCTGAAACTCATTTTTTCAAAATGTAACAAATGTTTTTTTTGCTTTTATTTGGAATTTCATAAATTTCAATAACAAACTTGAATGAAAAAGGAGTGGTTTGACGTATGTCTTTCCATTCCCCGATTGCACAAGCACTTGACGTATGTCTCGTTGTTTGGACAATCGTCATTCCTTTTCAAAATACCAAAAAATATATTAACTTTCAAACAATAAACTTGATTGAAAAAGGAGTGGTTTGACGTATGTCTTTCCATTCCCCGGTTGCACGGGCACTTGACGTATGTCTCGTTGTTCGGACAATCGTCATTCTATTTTTCAAAATACAAAAAAACATAAAAAAAGCCAACACACCAAGCTAATTTTTGGCCCCCCCGTGGTCAATTAAAATTCAAATCTCTTTTCACAAAAGCACGATGTTTTATCAATTCTAACGCGATACAAACAAGCGCTTAAGCCTCCCATGCGCGAGCATACAAGCTATGTTTAACCGCTAGAATACGATCAAAAACATCGTTCTTTAAAATCACACACATATTAAAATTTTTGGCCCCCCGTGGTCAATTCAAACCTTTTTTCACAAACGGACATGTTTTTGTCAATTCTAACGCGATACAAACAAACGCTTAAGTCTCCCACGCGTGAGCATACAAGCTACGTTTAACCGCTAGAATACGATCAAAAACATCGTTCTTTAAAATCAACCAACAAACAAACGTTGTTCTACCAAAGAACTACGTAGCTTTGAATTCTCCATTGCACCAGGAGATACGTAGGAGCAAGATTCCACTCTTGTCAAGCACACTAATAAAAAATACCTTTTTTTCCCCTTTTCTTTTTCCCCTTTGAAGTATTAAAATGTAGCAAGCAAACCTTTAAAACACTTTTAACCCTAACTAACTAGGAGGTTCCCGTTGAGTACAACGGATGTGAGGGGTGCTAATACCTTCCCCTTGCATAATCGACTCCCGAACCCGTTAATGGTTGTGATGACCATCCTTTCCACATCGTCAAGGGTTTTATCAACGTTTCCAATTAAAGATAAAACTTTGGTGGCGACTCCGCAGTCTTTCCGAGCGTCTTTACGCTCGAGCGTTTTTTAGAGAGCGTACAGCTGGAGACTCCGCTGGGGACACCTTTCTCACTAGCGAGTCAAGCCTATCCTAGTTAGCTCTTAGGCTAAGTGTTTTTTGTTTTGCTTGCATGTTTTTGTTTTATGTCTTTATCTTCTTTTCTTCTCTTGCCTCTATATTTATATGCTTCATTATGCTTTATGTTCATATTGATATGTCAACTGTGGGTTGTCACATGAGTGAAGCTCTATACCCGAGCTTTGAGAAAAAATTCAGATAAGATGGTGGTTGTGTAGTGTTGGCCTTCCTGACGTATGTCTTGTAGGGTTGACATGAGAACCCCGCCTAGAGTAGATTCTCTTGGAAGTGTGGTTGTATTGCGAGTATTTGCAACAGCGGCTATAATTCCTTGTAGGATCCCTGACTCTAGGGACCTTTTAGAAAGAATCTCTAGAACCTACATGTGAGAATGGGGGGAAGTATTGAACATTCCTATACCTTGACCTCTTAACCACACCTTTGCATGCCATAAACATTTGCATCCATGAAAGTAATTTTTGCATATACATTTTGCTTTATAGGAAATTAAAAAGGCAATCAGTGATCAAGCAAAAGAAATATGGCTTCCGAAAAAAGAAACACGCTTGCTCTCAAAATTAGGGTTCCAAGGGTAGAAAGTCTTTTGGCTTTGAGTAATCAGCTAACAACAATCAACAAAATTAGCTTCCAAGCATATTATGGGCTGATACTTGATCTCCTACATGTGAAAATAGACGCAATGGCTGTGACTACGCTAACTCAGTTCTATGATCCACCTCTCCGATGCTTTACATTCCAAGACTTCCACTTAGCCTCGACTTTAGAAGAATTTGAGAAGATTTTGGGCTGTAGTTTGAGGAATCATATGCCTTACCTCGGTTTGGGAGAAGACCTGACCCTAGAAGCAATCGCCGAATCTTTACATCTTAGTGTCCAAGAAATAGCACCATACTTGGAAACCAGAGGGAACACTAAAGGATTCACAAGAAGGGTTTTGGAGGCTAAGGCTCGAGACTTGTTGGCCAATAAAGATGGGAAGGCGTCAATGCAATCTTAGCTTTTTTGGTATATGGGGTAGTTTTGTTCCTTAATATGGATGACTTCATAGATCTTCCGGCTATAAGGGTATTCATGGCTAAAAATCCTGTGCCTACACTCTTAGCTGATTTCTATCACTCTCTCTATACTAGGCATGAAAAAGGGAGAGGAGGCACGATTTCCTGCTGTGTTCCCCTAGTGCAAATTTGGTTAATGTCCCACATGCCAAGAAATCAGGATTTTGTGGAAAACCAAGCTGAACTCAAGTGGTCACAAAGGATGACGGCTCTCACCGAGGAGGATGTCCATTGGTACTCTTGAGATTTAGAGGATCCGGAAGTCATTCTTAGCTGCGGTGAATTCCCTAATGTGCCCCTCATAGGTACTAGGGGATGCATCAACTATAACCCAGCCCTCTCTCTCCGCCAATAGGGTTATTCAATGGAGGATAAACCCGATGATCTCTTGTTGGAAGCTTTCTTCCTAAAGGAAGGAGATAAAGACTCAGCACTGCTAGGAATGATCCAAAGAGCTTGGAGTCAAATACACAAGAGGAAGGTTGGCAAAAAGAATTGCGTAGCCAAACCTCCCTACACTCAATGGGTGAAGGAAAGAGTCAAAGTAATCAAGCTACCCTTTGCGGTTGTATGCCCTACTAGACCTCTCTCACCTAAGCATATTATAATCATTCCCATTGAAGAAGCGGAAGAACTAAAAGCCAAGATTCGAGAACTCCAAAACAAAAATGAGGAGTTAGAATCAAAGCACCAATAAGCTTTGGGAGAGATCGCTAGCACAAAGAGAGATCAAGAGGAAACAACAAAATCTCTCCAAGGATGCAGAAAAAGGTTGAGAATCTCCGAGGGAAAAAGAGAGTGGATCGGGGGTGGTTTGGTCAGTGTCGACGCCAATCTCATAGCCAAGGATGGGGAGTTGGAGAAAGTCTTGCATTCCAACCAAGAGTTGAAAAAGTTTGGGGAATTGGCCATTGAAGCTCAAAGGAAATGGAGGTTGAAATACCAAGAGAAAAACCAACAACTCCAGGAGGTCGTCAAGGAGTATAAGGAGCGGCTACAAACCGAGAGCGTCCAAAAGCAAGAGTATGAGAATCTTTCTCATTAAGGAAAGCTAAAGTGCAATCATCTCGAAGCCAATATCAGGAAATATGAAGAGTATTTCGACCAGATTGCGAGAGAGCACGGGGACCATATTTCACGACTTCATGATGAGATTAGAAGTGCAAACACTAAATTAGCTCAACGCAAGGAGGTGATTGAATTCGTGTGGCAAGACCCGTCCGATTAAGTGAAGACTTCACAAAATTGGTCTCTTTCTCAAATGCGGTTATCGCCCAACTCCCGAGAAAGCTAGCAAAAGCCAAGATAGTTATGCCTTACTATGTCATCCCTAAGAAGATCCAAAAATTCATGAAGTTCTGCAAAGACACCATGGACTTCTATAGGGAAGAAATAGACAAGGCTGAAAAAAGAAGGGTTGTTTGAATTGTATTAGCATTAATTACGCCTTGTAATGTAATTTAAATGTTATTCAATCAAATGTTAAGTTTTTGAAGCAAATGTTAATTTCCCGGTCTTTAATATTTCTGATTGCTTATGTTAACTGCGCGCCTATAATTTACTCTCAAAGCAAAATGAAAAGGAACATGTTTTTTTCATATACATCGCATACATGCATTTTCATGCATTTTTTAAAAAGAAAAAAAACACTCATATCATTTCCCCCAAAACAATTTGAAGGAAATCAATCATAGCCAGGAAGCCCAAGAAGCAATTGGCCCAAGAGCCTGTTCTGCGACACTCACACGGGACGCGTGCTAACCATCAAAGGATCATGGATAGCTTAGAGCAAAATCAGAATGTTTTGAGAGGAGAGGTTGATGAAATGAAAGAAAAAATGGATCAGCTGCTAGAGCTCATGCAAGCTCTGTCTAACAGGGAAAACAACCCTCGCCCAACCGAGAATGCGGCCAATGTATCATTGTAACACCCCGTTTTCCCAACTTGAAAATTTCATTTAAAAATAAATCAGAGTTTCAACCTTGACGGGATGTCGCACTTCGTTTACAATTTATAAATAGGATAATTTGCTATTTATTTCAAAACAGACTTTTCAATAACGTCAAAACCATCGCAGCGGAAATTCAACTTCATAATTAAATCTAAACATCATTAGGCACAAGGCCACATCAAAAACAACGTAGTTTAAAACTCCACTAAATGTGGTTCAACATCAGTTTGAAATTAAAATACATAGCACATGAATTCATCAAAAAGTTCCCCATCCCGTTACATATCAGAGCGACTCCTAATGACACGAGGAATCAACTCACTTCAGCGATTACTTCTGGTTATCTGCACGTTACCCACGTAGAGGCAACATTCAAACAGAAGGGGTGAGATTCACATTCAATAAACATAAGTACATAATTCATAAAGATGAATTTAACATTTCACATAAACATCATCAAACAACACCATCAGATCTTATACATACATCACACATACACATCATAATCTCACCTCTCAATGCAACATCAAATACAATAACATCGACCGACTCAACAATGCAACATCACTGACTCAAGTATGCAACATCACTGACTCAAGTATGCATCATGCATGTGGTACCAATTCATCGCAAAATATGTCATAATAGGACATGTCGGGCATACACCCCCATCGTAAATGTCATATAGACATGTCGGGCATACACCCCCATCACTTAATTCATAATGTCATAATAGACATGTCGGGCATACACCCCCATCACTTAATGCATATGTACTGGACTCGACAATGCAACATTTACAACAAATACAACGTCAACAACAACTTCATTATCATATACATCATCATCGTTATCATCATCATCGTTTAACATCATCATCGTGTATTATCATCATCACAACAAAGCATCATCACAGCACATCGTTATCATCACACATCATTATCACAACACATCATTATCACAAAACCTCATCATATAACATCGTATTCAAACATCAACAATTCATCATACACTTTTGTAAAACCATAACAAATTATACATAACATATTTCCATGTCAAACCAAGGATACTAGAAAGATATCACAATTATCAACAACTTTCATGTTTATACCAAAGACCAATTTAAAACAGAGACGTGTGAAAAAGACTCAAAAACATGAAACAGAGAATGCTGTCACCGTACAATTTCACTAAGACCTCCTTGGAGTATTTTCATCATAACTCAAAAACTAAAAGTCATTTTCACGTCAAACCAAAGCCACTGGAAAGCTAACAAAATTATCCAAAACCTTCATGTTTACACCCAAGGCCAATTCTGTACCGATCAATACCAGTTTTCGTTTCAAATTCGGAAAAGTTGTGCAGGAAGTCCATAAAAATTCACTGTGACCTACGTGCAGTAATTTGACCATAACTCAAGTTCTATAAATCGTTTTGACGTCAGACCAACGGCATTAGAAAACTAACATCCATACCTACAACTTTTGTGTTTACACCTAAGACCAATTCTGTACCGATCAATACCAGTTTTTATTTCAAAAATTCGGGGCAGAGATAAGAAAACTCAGGAAAAGCAACTTATATTATTCAAACTTCTCATTCATCTGACACATGTTTATGAACATTCAAAACTTCATCAATTTATGCATAAGCATGGCACCAATCAGTAACAACACCATAGAATCACAACAAAATCAACATCTCAAAATAGAAATCATCAATTTAACATTCCATCATTAGTTTATCATAATCAAACAACCCTAATTCCCAAATTCACCAACATCAACATGTTAAATCAAAATTTAGGGATTATGAAACTTAGATTTATAGAAGCTAGTCCCACCCTTACCTTGTTATGAAGAAATCGCCCCCTTCAGCTTTTCCTCTTCTCAAGTTCTTCACCTTCTTCCTTGGCTCTGCTTCTCCTCTTTTCTCTTCTCTGTTTCACGTGAAAACACAACAAATGAAACCTCTTCACGCGTATACCTCTTTTTCTATTCCACTTCCCTCTTTCTTAATTTCCCATAATGCCCTTAATGCCATTTTAATTCTATTTAATCTATTAAATTATATTAATTCATTATAATTCAATAAAATAATAAAATTAAATTCTAGGCGTTACAACTCTCCCCAACTTATAAAATTTTCGTCCTCGAAAATGTACCTCATGCAAATAACTCTGGATAAGACTCCAACATCTTGCTTTCCAGCTCCCACGTCAAGCTTTCACCAGTTGGTCCTCCCCAAACAACTTTCACGAGAGGAATCTCTTTGCCCCTCAACTTCTTCATCTCACGGCCTTCAATCCTCAGTGGTAATGTCTCCACCGTAAGATTGTCTCTAACCTGCACATCATCTCTCGGAATCACATGAGAGGGATCTGCAACATACTTCCGAAGTTGCGACACGTGAAACACGTCATGCAAATTTGAAAGATGCGGTGGTAATCCCACTCTATAAGCAACTGTTCCTATCCTTTCTGATATCTGATAAGGACCAATGAACTTCGGAGTCAGCTTCTTCGATTTCAATGCACGTCCAACACCAGTCATCGGAGTGACTCTCAAAAACACATGATCACCTTCTTGGAACTCAAGGTCTTTTCTTCGCTTATCATGATAACTTTTCTGCCGACTCTGCGATGCTTTCATCTTCTCTTGTATCAATTTGACCTTCTCAGTAGTTTGCTGAATAATTTCTGGTCCCACAATTGCACTCTCACCAGCCTCGAACCAACACAAAGGAGTTCTGCACCTCCTACCATACAATGCCTCAAAAGGTGCCATTCCAATGCTAGAATGGTAACTGTTGTTATAAGTGAACTCTATCAACGGTAGATGACTATCCCAAGCTCCACCCTGCTCAAGAACACATATTCTCAACAAATCTTCGAGTGATTGAATCGTCCTTTCCGACTGACCATCTGTTTGCGGATGATAAGCCGAGCTCAACCTCAATTTAGAACCCAATGCTTCCTGCAATCTCTTCCAAAATCTAGAAGTAAATCTTGGATCTCTGTCTGACACAATACTCGACGGAACACCATGCAACTTCACAATCTCTCGAATGTAAATCTCTGCCAACTGCGACACAGGATAACTAATATTTATCGGAAGGAAATGCGCAGACTTCGTCAACCTATCCACAATCACCCAAATTGAATCATGTCCTCTCTGAGTATTCGGCAAACTCGTCACAAAATCCATGGATATACTATCCCACTTCCACTCTGGCACATCCAACGGTGTCAACAACCCAGCAGGTTTCTGATGCTCAACCTTCGACTTCTGACAAGTCAAACATGAATACACAAATTGAGCCACATCTCGCTTCAAACCAGACCACCAAAACAGCTTCTTCAAATCATGATACATTTTTGTAGCTCCCGGATGAATACTCAAGCTACTTCTGTGACTTTCCTCAAGAATCATCTTCTTCATCTCATCGTTATCAGGTATACAAATTCTGCCTCTAGACCTCAACACTCCTTGATCATCAATTTTGAAATCACTACCCTCAGCCTCATTCATCAAATCCACCAACTTCACATCTACTTTCTGAGCTTCTCTAATATTACTCAAAAATTCATTGTTAATCTTCAACATACCCAACTTCACACTCTGAGGTGCCAATTCACAAACCAAACTCATATCTCTGAATTGTTCACGCAACTCAAACTCTTTAACCATCATAGCAGACATATGCAAGGTTTTCCTGCTCAAAGCATCAGCAACAACGTTAGCTTTACCTGGATGATAATTCAGTCCAAAATCATAATCCTTCAACAGTTCAAGCCATCTTCGCTGCCTCATATTTAGCTCCTTCTGATCAAATAGATACTTCAAACTTTTATGATCACTAAACACCTCAAATCTTGAACCATATAAATAGTGTCTCCAAATCTTCAGCACAAATACCACTGCGGCCAACTCAAGATCATGCGTAGGATAGTTCCGTTCATGAATTCTCAACTGTCTTGATGCATAAGCCACTACTTTACCATCTTGCATAAGCACACCACCTAATCCCAACTTGGACGCGTCACAATACACCACAAAAGGCTCATCTGGCTTCGGCAAAATCAAGATTGGAGCCGTCGTCAAACGCTGCTTCAATTCATTAAAACTGGTTTCACAATGAACATCCCACACAAAAGCTTTACCTTTACAAGTCAACTGCGTCAACGGAAGTGCAATCCTCGAAAATCTATCCGACACAACCATCTTCAACTATATTCCAACACACCATCATTTAAGGAGCAACATCCATCACACTCTTATACTTCGACATACAACGTCACATTATTATCTTAACAACATCTTCGACATCAAAACACCTTGACACATAATTCTCACATCCATAACTCACCAAATCAAACATGTAGAGTCGTATACTTATAGCAACTGCGCTACATACACTTCTGCTGCGCAACTCTGATAATCTATCTTAAGTCATCGTACTCATTAAAATTTCCATCAACTACATGGGTTACAAGTCTTAATTTAAGTTCGGACTTTCTTTAACATCCATCATAACATCATCGTTAACTTAATATCCTCAATCTTTCACTTTGCGACGTTAGCTCGCATATAAATCCTCTACTCTGATTCGTTCAATACTTCTCGACTCTTTCCTATCCACTCCCTTATTAATTCACACAAACACGATATAACATTATTCACTTCATGCACTATCAAGATAGCAAGTCAAATCTACACCATCCAACACGATCTCGTCTACTATCAACAAGAGATTAAGGGTGATCAAGTCCTCAATTTGTCAAGAGATATCCGACAACCGTAATGGAGCATAAACTATCGTTACTAACTACAATAGAGTTCTTTTCCAACTTATACTCACGTCACCCAAAAGCACCATACTTCAACAATTCCCAAAATCATCTGAACATGCTAACACCGACGTCTTGCAGCTACATACTAATACACCTCTGACGATAACATCAGACATAATTTCTTTTAGGTCATTACCAACACTTCCTATCCTTGAAATCTCATTCTTCGCATTTCCAACAACTTCAGCAACTCATTATAATTACTCACTAATATTCCACAATGAAGTCTACCACAATCCGTCACTATAATCATTCTTATTCAACATAAATTGCATCTCCATGCATTTTCCGATACCTTCGCATTCTTACAAATACCAACGTTTCATTCCTTATCCATATCTTACACCCTTCTTCACCTTTTCAATTTTCAGCAAGAATCACCCAACTTCAAACACAATTATATCTTCCAATACAGACCTCCCAAGCACAAAATTATATTCCAAAATGAAGGGAATTTCGTGTAGATTCCAGAACTTCAAGAATCTCCCAAATCCGAGTTACGAGTAAAAAGTTATCATCCTTGCAATGGGACTGGTCCAGAATTCCCGTATGCAGAATTTTCCAAAAATCAGCATCAGACCCAAACATTAAAATGCACTTTTCTTCCTCTTCACAAACTTCCTGAAGACAAATCTTATATGCAAACTGTAGGGAATTTCTTGAGCTTTCCAAAAAGTCCAGAATCGCTTCCATCAGAAACACGAGTAAAAAGTTATGTCCCTTTTACTGACAGCTGCTCCATAATTGTAAAAATCAGAATTTGAGGTTGATGAACATAAGTTCCATCTCTCCCTCTCGCTTCCAAGATCTACCAACATCCTTTCTTTTCATCCAACTACGAAAATCACCCGAATTTAATCCAACTACACTCAAGACATACCATCTACCGAATTAATCCATCAACTATCACTTCCATTGGAATAATTCCTCATTCTCAATTAATTCACCATCCATAATCTACACACATCTCAAACTCGACTGATACGAATTCATGAGTCCATACTCTCGCCGGTTCCCAACAACATCGCTTCAATAACGTTTGCACTCTTACAATCAACATCACCTCGAACCAACTTCTACATACTATCAACACGTCCGGGAGGCAAGCTTCTCCCCCACTTATTCCAAATCAACTCCTGCAGACAACGACTATGAGCTAACAAACAAGTACCGACAGTGTTTCACACACATGTCGAGTACTAAGGGACAAACAACATTAGACAACATTGGCCGGACAGACCGACCTGCTCTGATACCAATTGTAACACCCCGTTTTCCCAACTTGAAAATTTCATTTAAAAATAAATCAGAGTTTCAACCTTGACGGGATGTCGCACTTCGTTTACAATTTATAAATAGGATAATTTGCTATTTATTTCAAAACAGACTTTTCAATAACGTCAAAACCATCGCAGCGGAAATTCAACTTCATAATTAAATCTAAACATCATTAGGCACAAGGCCACATCAAAAACAACGTAGTTTAAAACTCCACTAAATGTGGTTCAACATCAGTTTGAAATTAAAATACATAGCACATGAATTCATCAAAAAGTTCCCCATCCCGTTACATATCAGAGCGACTCCTAATGACACGAGGAATCAACTCACTTCAGCGATTACTTCTGGTTATCTGCACGTTACCCACGTAGAGGCAACATTCAAACAGAAGGGGTGAGATTCACATTCAATAAACATAAGTACATAATTCATAAAGATGAATTTAACATTTCACATAAACATCATCAAACAACACCATCAGATCTTATACATACATCACACATACACATCATAATCTCACCTCTCAATGCAACATCAAATACAATAACATCGACCGACTCAACAATGCAACATCACTGACTCAAGTATGCAACATCACTGACTCAAGTATGCATCATGCATGTGGTACCAATTCATCGCAAAATATGTCATAATAGGACATGTCGGGCATACACCCCCATCGTAAATGTCATATAGACATGTCGGGCATACACCCCCATCACTTAATTCATAATGTCATAATAGACATGTCGGGCATACACCCCCATCACTTAATGCATATGTACTGGACTCGACAATGCAACATTTACAACAAATACAACGTCAACAACAACTTCATTATCATATACATCATCATCGTTATCATCATCATCGTTTAACATCATCATCGTGTATTATCATCATCACAACAAAGCATCATCACAGCACATCGTTATCATCACACATCATTATCACAACACATCATTATCACAAAACCTCATCATATAACATCGTATTCAAACATCAACAATTCATCATACACTTTTGTAAAACCATAACAAATTATACATAACATATTTCCATGTCAAACCAAGGATACTAGAAAGATATCACAATTATCAACAACTTTCATGTTTATACCAAAGACCAATTTAAAACAGAGACGTGTGAAAAAGACTCAAAAACATGAAACAGAGAATGCTGTCACCGTACAATTTCACTAAGACCTCCTTGGAGTATTTTCATCATAACTCAAAAACTAAAAGTCATTTTCACGTCAAACCAAAGCCACTGGAAAGCTAACAAAATTATCCAAAACCTTCATGTTTACACCCAAGGCCAATTCTGTACCGATCAATACCAGTTTTCGTTTCAAATTCGGAAAAGTTGTGCAGGAAGTCCATAAAAATTCACTGTGACCTACGTGCAGTAATTTGACCATAACTCAAGTTCTATAAATCGTTTTGACGTCAGACCAACGGCATTAGAAAACTAACATCCATACCTACAACTTTTGTGTTTACACCTAAGACCAATTCTGTACCGATCAATACCAGTTTTTATTTCAAAAATTCGGGGCAGAGATAAGAAAACTCAGGAAAAGCAACTTATATTATTCAAACTTCTCATTCATCTGACACATGTTTATGAACATTCAAAACTTCATCAATTTATGCATAAGCATGGCACCAATCAGTAACAACACCATAGAATCACAACAAAATCAACATCTCAAAATAGAAATCATCAATTTAACATTCCATCATTAGTTTATCATAATCAAACAACCCTAATTCCCAAATTCACCAACATCAACATGTTAAATCAAAATTTAGGGATTATGAAACTTAGATTTATAGAAGCTAGTCCCACCCTTACCTTGTTATGAAGAAATCGCCCCCTTCAGCTTTTCCTCTTCTCAAGTTCTTCACCTTCTTCCTTGGCTCTGCTTCTCCTCTTTTCTCTTCTCTGTTTCACGTGAAAACACAACAAATGAAACCTCTTCACGCGTATACCTCTTTTTCTATTCCACTTCCCTCTTTCTTAATTTCCCATAATGCCCTTAATGCCATTTTAATTCTATTTAATCTATTAAATTATATTAATTCATTATAATTCAATAAAATAATAAAATTAAATTCTAGGCGTTACAATCATCGCCCCCGTACGGTCTTTCTCAAGGTTATACCCCACCTGAAAGTGATAGCAGTTTTACCAACTCTGTTAATTTCTCGATCTCGGTCCGCATGGACGTCAATTCTCCCTGAAGTTCTTGGTTCTCTTGTTCCAAGTGTTCCATTTTCTTTCTTATATTTGCCCGAGTGTTGTACGTGTAGGTTGATTTGGGACGACGAGCCACTTTCTTTGACTGGATGACGCGTAGTGTTTCGAGTGTAATGCGAACGCCGATGAATCAGTTTGGATTGTAAGAAATCCTGGTGATAAGAAGGGGAAGAGTTTTGGGTATGAAAACAAATGTATGCATGTTATGGATGATGTTAATGCAAATGCATGAAAAGGTTTTTTTTTTTTTTGGAGCACATTCGCAAATTGTTAGACAATTGCAATACTGCCTTTGCAATTCCCTAAAACAAACTTGTATATTAAAAAATGATTTTATGCATGTGGATGCAATGCATGTATGTTTTATGTGGGTATAGATAAATGAGAAATAGAGCTTAAAGGGATGGCTCCCTACGAGGGTTTAGCTCTACGTTCTTTCTACATCGAGGTTCTCACCAAGGTTAGTTCTATGATTTTTGAGTTTAGGAGTACCTAGGGTCATGGAGGCATCTCGGAATTTTGTCATAATAACGGATTAACCATTATATGACAACCTTTTGCGAGTGCGTCTCTTCTAAGTGGAGTTTGTATTAACCAGAACGAGATATCCACCTCGAAAGTCAATACAAACGCCAAAATTTGAAAAGGTGCTAAGAAGAAGGTCCTTAGAGTTAGGGGTCCAATTCGGAATTTTGCCATGATAACGGGTTAACCATTATATGA
The DNA here is from genome assembly GCA_018208015.1 of Medicago ruthenica. Classification (NCBI taxonomy): domain Eukaryota; kingdom Viridiplantae; phylum Streptophyta; class Magnoliopsida; order Fabales; family Fabaceae; genus Medicago; species Medicago ruthenica. The sequence goes on from CM031378.1 coordinate 37,074,748, forward strand.
CAACCTTTCACGAAGAGGACCATCTCTAAGCGGGGTCTTCATATTGACTAAACGAGATGTCTATCTCGAAAGCCAATACTACGCAACCACCATCCTAAGCCTATGTGTTTTTCAAACTCGGGTGTAGAGCTCCACTCAAAAATGTGTTTTGGATACCACAACCTCAATGCAAAAATCACAAAACATAAAGGAGAAAAATAAAGCGGGAAATAAAATAAAGCAACTAAGACAAAAACAAAATGAACATTTAAGGCAAAAACTAACACTAAAAAAGTTAAACCAACTAACTAGGGTTGATTCTCAGCTTTATCCCCAGTGAAGTCGCCATTTCTGTCGCGTCGATTGATAAGCGTTGACTCACTGATTTTATTTCACGACTGAACTTTTAATTTTTCAAAAGAAAAGTGGAAAAAAGTTCTAAATTACCACATTTTAAAGATTTAGGGTTCGGGAATCGATTATGCGAGGGGAAGGTATTAGAACCCCTCACATCCGTTGTACTCAACGGGAACCGTTAGTTGGTTTAGCTTTTAATTGTGTTAGTGTTATGCCAAATGTTTGTAAAAGAAATAAATAAATAAAAGAAGAAACAAAAAGAGAAAAGATAAAGACTAAAAAAGAGTTTTTTATTAATGTGCTTGACAAGAGTTTATCTTGCTCCTACGTATCTCCCGATGCGATGGAGAATTCAAAGCTACGTAGTTCTTTGTAGCAAATGTTTGTTTGTTGATTGATTTTACTTATGAAAAATGATTTGATCGCGCTTGGGCGAAAAAGTTTGCTTTTTAAATGCACAAAACATGGTCTATTATCGTTGTGGTGATAGCTTAATGAAGACCGACAAAATATTTTACCTACTACCGTTGTGATGGTAGCTTAATGAAGGTAAAAAGGACGGACTCGCACTTGGGCGATGGTATCCGTTTGAAAATGCGCATGGGCGTGAAAAGGTTTAATTTGGTGAGTTAAGATTAATTTTAAACGGAGGACGAATAAACAAAAGCGAGGTGTTTACCTCGTTTCTGAATATTCGGGGAAGCGTCGGGTGTCTACCCAAGTTTTCCTTTTTCACTCACAAAAAGAAAATTGTTTTTTATGTTTTGGTATATTGAAATTAGAATGACAATTTGATAAAAAAGATATATGAAAACAAAATTGAAAGTATTAACACTTGGTTAAAAACTTAAGGACAAGTTTGTTACTCCAAATTTGTTTTTGAAACTTAATGAACAAAGTTTGTTGCTCCAAATTTGCTATTGAAACTCAATGAAATCCCAAATAAGAGCAAAAACACTTGTTATATTTTGAAAAAAAATGAGTTTTAATCCTTTTCAAAAAGAGTTCAAAAGAAAAGACAAGTTCTGAACCTTAAAAATGCCCAGAAAACTGCTTCTGAACCTTAAAAAATTGCCCAAAAAATGCTTCAGAAGCTGAACTTCAGAAGCACTGTTCATGCGTTGACTTTGGTTGACCCTCAGAAGCACTGTTCATGGGTTGACTTTTGTTGACCCTCAGAAGCACTGTTCAGACTCTGAACTTCAGAGTCTGAAGCACTGTTCAGACTCTGGTTTCAGAACCTCAAAAAGGGTGAAAAACTTTCGAATTTGGTTAGAAAAAGAAGTATACCACTTCTGTTTTCATGTTTCTCAAACTTTGAGATTTCTTTGAGGTTTTAAAAGATGTTTGCAGTTCAAAATGAGTTGAAAAACCACTAAGAATGAAGAATATAATGCTGAATCAAACAAGAACCACTGAACAAATGCAAACAGAAATGCAAATGAAAGATAAAGAGTTTAAAATGACTTACAAATTCCTAGCCAAGGCTTGGGATGCAAGAAAACTGAAAGGGGCTTTGGATAATTGTGATTTTTAAATGTGGAAGTGATGCAGAGTAAGAATAGCAACAACAATGTTTATAGAGATTTGATGGCTGTTTTGATTGCTGGGTTTGTTTATGATGGTTTGTGATGAAAGAAACAGAAAACAGAGTTTCTGGCTTTCAAAGATTGCTAGGAATTTTGGCTATTCCTCCTGGTTCTGAGTTGTTCTAGATTTCTCTAAAACAAACTGCTGAATTGCTCTAAAGATCAGATTGAATTGTGTTACACAAAAAATTCCTAGCCAAGGCTTGGGATGCAAGAAAACTGAAAGGGGCTTTGGAAAATTGTGATTTTGAATGTGGAAGTGATGCAGAGTAAGAATAGCAACAACAAATGGTATTCTGCTATTTGTTCTTCACTTTGGGTATGATGTTTATAGAGATTTGATGGCTGTTTTGATTGCTGGGTTTGTTTATGATGGTTTGTGATGAAAGAAACAGAAAACAGAGTTTCTGGCTTTCAAAGGTTGCTGGGAATTTTGGCTATTCCTCCTGGTTCTGAGTTGTTCTAGATTTCTCTAAAGCAAACTGTTGAATTGCTCTAAAGATCAGATTTAATTGTGTTACACAAACTGTGTAAAAACTGTGTTAAAACTGGGTGCTAAAACTGAACTGTGTTCAATCAAAACTCTATGTTTTGTGTGGAAATTCTGTGTGAATTGTATAAAACTAACTCTGTTTCTAAATGAAAATTCCTGTCAAAAGAGCTGTGTATTTTAGCAAAGAAAAACTGTGTTCAATCCTTCAGCATTGCATTGCTTATATAGGCAAATTGAGATCAAATGTAATCATGGCAAATCCCCTAAAACAAGGCTGTTTTGTGGGCTATGACCAGGACATCTGGCTAGCATTTAATGCAAAAGGAAGGAAGTGACCCTGCCTTGTGATCATGGTGAAGACTTTGGCTAAATTCAGAACCAGTTGAAGCTGATTTTGACAGGATTTGCTGAAAACATGGGAAAACAGGGTACTGCTCGTGCAGAGCTTGGGGGGAAACAATGGAAAAGGTATGCTGCAGTGTGCAGAGGTTGGGAGAAACAATGGGGAAAGGTGCTGTACTCAGGAGAAAGAAGAAATGTTGAAACAGGTCAGCTGTTTCAGAAACAGGGCAAGTGGTTTCAGAACCAAGGGCATCAGTTTTGCAGCAATCTTTGACTGGTTTTTGATAAAGGAGAAGAGGGGAAAATGGAAATGGCTTGCTGAAAAGCCTGGGTCAGAATGCAGAGGAAATTTGGGGAAGAAGAAGTGTTGCCCAGGGGCAGCCACTTGCTTCTGAAAGCACCTGCCTGGCACGTGCTCCTTGGCTTGGCTTTCTTTTCTTTCTTTGAGTCTGAAGACCTGTGCCAGGCACGTGGTCTTTTCTTTCTTTGTTTCTCTCTTTTCTTTTTGTCTTCTTTTGTTTGTTTGAAATAAAACAAATATAATAATAGTAATAATAATAATAATAATAATAATAGTAATAATAAAAATGATAATAATAATAATAATGATAATAATAATAGTAATAAAAGTGAAAATGATGATAATAGTAATAATAGTAATGATAATAATAATAATAATAATAGTAGTAATGATAATAATAATAATAATAATAATAAAGAAAAAGATAATAATAGTAATAATAGTAATGATAATAATAATAAGGATGATAATAATGATAATAATAATAATAATAATAATAATAATAATAATATATGAAAAAAGATAATATAGTAATAATAGTAATGATAATAATAATAGTATAATAAAAAGATATATTAGTAATAATAGTAATGATAATAATAATAGTAATAATAATGAAAAGGATAATAATAACAATAGTATTAATAAAAAAGGTGATAATAATAGTATTAATGAAAAAGATAATAATAATAATAGTATTAATAATAATAATAATTATAAAAAAAAAATGATAATATATATAATAATAATAATAATGATAATCATATATATAATAATATAATGATGATGATAATAATAATAATGATAATAATAATGATAATGGTATAATAATAGTAATAAAAGTGAAAATGATGATAATAGTAATAATAATAGAAATAAAAGTAAAAATAAAAGTAAAGAATAAAAAATAAAATACACAAAAATAGTAATAATATTAAAAAGAAAATAAAGAATAATAATAATAAAAACAGAAGAAAAAAAATAAAAAAAATAATAAAAAATGAGAAAAACAAAAGAGAAAAAAAATGAGTCAAAAAATGGGGTATGACACCGGGGCATGTGGGTCCATCTGTGAACGCAGTGGAAGAGCTTGAAAACATTGGCCCGATCAAAGAGGTGGTCAATGTAAAGACACCTATGTCGGTCATACGAGAAAGGTTGATCGGCTATGGTTTGTTTGAAGAAATGCATGCCGATTGCGAAGCCTGCATAATAAATCCGGACGAATGTGAAAAATTGAAGATTTGTCTTCAAGAGTTAATGGACCAAGGTTGGGTCCAAATTGGCTATACGAAGGGTAGCGCGGACGTTTCCACTCTGGAGTCTCAAGACCCAAAACCTCTCGAAATCCCATATCAGAGGAAAGAGGTACAAATACCGGTAAAACCCATAATATTCCATGTGCCGGCGCCTTTTTCCTTTGAGAGTACAAAGAAAGTATCGTGGAATTACCAGCCTGTCGCTTATATGGAAGGCAAACCATTGGCAAAAATAGAATCCAACGTCACTAACATTACCGGCGTTGGAGGTATGACAAGGAGCGGTAGAGTCTTCGCTCCGGAGAAGCTCGGGAAGACTACTGCAGAACTACCAAGGGAACCGCTCAAGGAAAAGAATGTGGAAGATGTGGAGAATCAAGCAGGACCCTCCAAGAAAGCAACCCCACAAAAAGAGGCCAAAGAGTTCCTGAGGATCATCCAAAAGAGCGAGTACAAAATAATTGACCAGTTGGGTCAAACTCCCTCCAAAATCTCCATCTTATCATTATTGCTAAGCTCGGAGGCCCATCGAGAAGCATTATTACAGATCCTTAGCGAAGCACACATTACTAAGGATATCCCTGTAGACCAATTTGATGGAATAGTGGCAAACATTGCCACAAGCAGGTATTTGGGTTTCAATGATGACGAACTACCCGACGAGGGACATGTTCACAACAGGGCCTTGCACATCTCTGTAAAGTGCTTGGACCACATCTTATCCCGAGTGCTGGTGGATACGAGATCATCCTTGAATGTGATGCCTAAGACCACCCTTTTGAAGCTATCATTTGAAGGGACAGTGATGAAGCCGAGCGCTTTAGTGGTGAAAGCCTTTGACGGGCCAAGAAGGGCAGTCATAGGAGAAATTGACCTACCGGTTCTAATCGGGCCTCAGGTTTTCACCATCACCTTCCAGGTCATGGACATCAATCCGACCTACAGTTGTCTTCTAGGAAGACCCTGGATCCACACCGCCGGAGGCATCACCTCCACTCTACACCAGAAAGTCAAGTTCATTGTTGATGAAAAATGATCGTAGTTTCCGGCCAGGAAGATATGATGGTGAGCCATCTTTCGTCCTTCCGTTATATAGAGACGGATGAAGAAGCTGTAGATATTCCATTCCAATCTTTGGAAGTGGCAAATGTTGTGACCTTGAGCTCAAAGCACAAGAAGAAGGCAAGGACAGCCATGTCCTCATGGAGGGCCGTGAGAGAGGCTTTAGAGGAGAGTAGCCTTACAGGATGGAGCAAGCTAGTGGACATACCAGAAAAGAAGAACCGTTTTGGGCTAGGATATCAGCCATCAGCGGAAGCCTCGTCAAAGCCTCATCATCAAGGAATCCCTCCCATTCTAGAAACATTTTACAGTGCTGGTTTTAACTATGAAGACCAAGTGGCTCTGTTAGAAGACACAGATGAAGAAGTACCCGACCTGGTGTACCGCTGTGTTTCTGATGAGATCTTGAACAATTGGAAGGCCATCGAAATTCCAGAAATCATTTCCATGTTCAAGTAATTTATCATGTTTTTTGTTTTTTTTGAAAAAAATCATTTTGCTCTGCCCAAGGTAAATGATTAGTTGTGTGGGGCCCCCATGTTTTTTTCAAGTTATTTCTATCATCAATAAAATTGCATTTTATGTTCAATTGAGTTCATTTCTTTCTTTTGTTCTTTAATAGCAATATTTTAAAAAAAAGTTTTTTGCAAACCTAAAATAAAATCATGCTCATGCAGATCCACAAATCCACCCACCGAAAATAACACTGCTATAATCCCTTACGACTTCGATTTCCCGATTAACCAAACGGAAGACGATGAGGAGGACGATTATGAACTCCCTCAAGAGGATAGGGTAATACAACCGTACTAAGAACCAATTGAAATGATCAACTTAGGGACCGAAGAGGACAAGAAAAAGGTCAAAGTGGGAGCCTCCCTGCAAGAAGACGTGAAGGAAAAGCTGATTAAGCTACTACGAGAGTATGTGGATGTGTTTGCTTGGTCGTATCAGGACATGCCAGGATTAGACCCCAACATAGTCGTGCATAAACTACCACTCAAGCCAGAATGCCCACCAATAAAGCAGAAGTTGAGAAGAACCAGACCCGACATGGCTCTCAAGATTAGAGAGGAAGTCAAAAAGCAGTTTGACGCCGGCTTTTTAGCAGTAACCAAGTATCCACAATGGGTTGCCAACATTGTGCCAGTCCCAAAGAAGGATGGCAAAGTCAGAATGTGTGTGGACTACCGGGACTTGAATAGAGCGAGCCCAAAGGATGACTTCCCACTAACTCACATTGATGTATTGGTAGACAACACCGCCCAGTTTTCAGTCTTCTCTTTCATGGATGGCTTCTCTGGATACAACCAAATCAAAATGGCTCTAGAGGACATGGAGAAAACTACATTCATCACCCCATGGGGAACTTTCTGCTACAAGGTAATGCCCTTCGGACTAACGAATGTCGAGGCAACATATCAAAGAGCAATGGTGACTTTTTTCAATGACATGATTCATAAGGAAATAGAGGTCTATGTCGATGATATGATTGCCAAATCTTAGACGGAGGAGGATCATCTATCCCATTTGCAAAAGCTATTTGAACGCCTGAGAAAGTTCAAGCTACGCCTAAATCCTAACAAGTGCACATTTGGTGTTAGGTCCGGTAAGTTATTGGGTTTCATAGTCAGCCAAAAGGGAATTGAAGTGGATCCTGACAAGGTAAAAGCCATACAAGATATGCCAGCGCCAAACACCGAGAAGGAGGTTCGTGGATTCTTAGGAAGAATGAACTACATTGCTAGATTCATCTCACACATGACAGCCACCTGTGAACCAATTTTTAAATTGCTAAGGAAAAATCAAACTGTTCAGTGGAATGAGGACTGCCAAGAGGCGTTTGATAAGATCAAACAATACCTGCAAGAGCCACCGATTTTGATACCTCCGGTTCCTGGTAGACCCCTCATCTTATACTTGATCGTGCTTGATGGATCAATGGGTTGTGTGCTAGGACAACAAGATGAAATGGGAAGAAAAGAGCACGCCATCTACTATCTAAGCAAGAAGTTCACCGATTGCGAATCAAGGTACCTCACTTGAAAAGACTTGTTGCGCCTTAGCATGGGATGCCCGACGCTTAAGACAGTAAATGTTGACTCACACCACTTGGTTGATATCAAAAATGGATCCCATCAAATACATCTTCGAAAAACCTGCCCTCACAGGAAAGATAGCCCGTTGGCAAATGCTGCTATCCGAGTATGACATCCAATATGTTACTCAAAAGGCTATAAAAGGGAGTGTTTTATCCGAGCACCTTGCTCACCAACCATTGGAAGACTATCAACCCATACCATTTGATTTCCCCGATGAAGACGTTATAGCCTTGAATGACGAAAAGATCATAAGTAATGATGAAGGGCCTGAACTAGGAACCCGATGGAAGCTCGCTTTCGATGGTGCCTCAAATGCCATGGGACACGGGATCAGGGCAGTCCTAATATCACCTAGAAATGGGTATCAACCCTTCACAGCAAGATTATGCTTTGACTGCACCAATAACATGGCAGAGTATGAAGCGTGCATCTTGGGCCTCGAAGCAGCAATTGACCTAAAGATCAAAATCCTTGAAGTATACAGGGACTCAGCACTAGTCATCTATCAAGTGAAAGGAGAATGGGAAACAAAACATCCCAATTTGATCCCCTACCGTGCCCGTGTTGTAGAGTTGATGAAGCATTTCAATGAAATCACCTTTCATCATATACCTCGAGAAGAGAATCAGGTAGTAGATGCTTTGGCTACATTATCATCAATGTACCAAGTAAATTTCCACAACGAGGCGCCAATCATAAAGATGGATCGTAGGGATAAACCAGTTGTGTGTGCAGTAGTCGAAGAAGAACTTGACAACAAACCCTGGTTTTACGACATCAAACGATACCTCGAAGAGCAAAAGTATCCAGAGAATGTCTCACAAACAGACAAGAAAACTCTCAAGAGATTGGCATCGCAGTTTTTCCTCAGCAGGGACACACTCTACAAAAGAAATTATGACATGGTCTTACTCAGGTGTGTGGATAAACATGAAGCAGACATGCTCATCAAAGAAATCCATGAGGGGTCCTTTGGAACCCATGCCAATGGACATGCAATGGCAAAGAAGATTCTAAGGGCGGGCTATTACTGGCTAACTATGGAGGCTGACAGTTTCCACTACGCCAAGGCATGTCAGAAGTGTCAAATTTACGCTGACAAGGTGCACGTGCCACCAACTCCTCGGAATGTAATGACGGCACCCTGGCCATTTTCTATGTGGGGCATAGACATGATTGGAATGATTGAACCAAAGGCTTCAAATAGGCACCGGTTCATCCTGGTTGCCATCGACTATTTCACCAAGTGGGTTGAAGCGGCTTCTTATGCAAACGTAACAAAACAAGTGGTAGCTCGATTCATCAAGAAGGAAATCATTTGCCGTTACGGCACTGCTCATAAAATCATCACAGATAATGTGGCAAATCTAAACAACAACACAATGAAGGAGTTGTGCAAAGACTTCAAGATTGATCACCATAATTCCTCACCATATCGGCCGAAGATGAACGGTGCGGTAGAAGCGGCCAACAAGAACATCAAGAAAATCATCCAGAAGATGGTAAAAACCTACAAGGATTGGCATGAGATGCTTCCCTTTGCGCTGCACGGCTACAGAACAATAGTTCGCACTTCCACTGGGGCAATCCCTTTTTCCTTGGTATACGGTATGGAAGCCGTGCTTCCCATTGAAGTGGAAATTCCCTCATTAAGGGTCCTGATGAAAACTAAGTTAGAAGAAGCCGAATGGGTCCAAACAAGATTCGACCAATTTAACCTCATAGAAGAGAAGCGTCTAACAACATTGTGTCATGGACAGGTGTACCAAAAGAGGCTCAAGAAGGCATTCGACAAAAAAGTTCGTCCTCGAGAATTCAGAGAAGGAGACTTAGTGCTGAAAAAGATATTACCCATCCACAAGGATCCCCGCGGGAAATGGACTCCTAGCTATGAAGGACCATACGTGGTAAAGAAGGCTTTCTCTGGCGGAGCCTTAATCATCACTACTATGGATGGAGAGGTGTTTCCCCTCTCAATAAACTCCGACGCAGTCAAAAAATACTATGCCTAAAAGAAAAGAAAAAGAGCTCGCTAAATCGAAAACCCTAAAGGGCGGTTTAGGCAATAGAGAGCGTCCTGGTAGATCAAAAACCTGAAAAGGCGGTCTAGGCAAAAATTAAGGACATCAAAAAAAGGAAATATACCCCGGTGGACTGAAAACTCGAAAGAGCGGTCCAGGTAAAAATTTGGGGTTTCAAAACAAATGAGAAAGGCAAAAGGCTGCAGCACTCAAGATCCTGACAGAATTCAAGAGGGGAAGAATCAGTCTCGTTATCATCTTTCAGAGGCAAAGGATTTCGAAGTCATAGGGAAAATAGCACGTGTTGTATCAAAGCAACACCCAAGCAAATCTCCATTTGTTTTTTGCTTTTTCTTTTCTCTATCTTAGTAATCGTTTGTTACAAGGATTACATCTTCATGTGTTGTTACCCATTCAAGGGATCAAGTTTCATTGAATAAAAATCATCTTTAAGCCTTTTCATTGTTTTGTGTTCTCACTGGCTCATAAAATATTGTTTTTATTCATGATAAATAATGCATTGAAATATGGTAAATAATATAAAAACTTGCAAAAAAAAGGGTGTATTTTACTTGAATTTCTTAAATGTCGAAAGAATTTCGTTGGTCTCCAGTTTTGCATCAAAGGACTCAAGGCCTGAAACTCTTCATCAATCATTTTAAGGTTCATACTCTTCAACAGAAACCAGTGCGTAGCTCACGGTACGTGAAACGCAAAAATCCCTGGTGTCGGAAGGACGGAAGTCCCCAAATAAAGCATACCTCACATTTCTTTCATCCACTAAGGCTGGATATCGATCAGCTTTCAAGATGATCCTTATATCCCCAGTGAAGTCATAAATAAAGCCCAACCATGCTTGGCACCTAATCACAACCAAAGCCCAATTTTCATTGGCAATCACAAACACAATTTCCAACAAAGCCCAATTTTCATTGGCACCTTCAAACATAATTTCCAACCAAAGCCCAATTTTCATTGGCACCCTCAAACACAATCACAAACAAAGCCCAATCGTCATTGGCACCTAATCACAACCCAAAGCCCAATTTTCATTGGCATTCCCAAACACAATCACAACCAAAGCCCGACCGTGCTCGGCACCCAATCACAACCAAAGCTCAACATGTCATCTGCTTATCCCACATGTCAGCATAGTACATGCATCATATCAAACCCATTCATTAGCATGCATCTCATATTCATATCATACTCTCCCTCACAATTTCTCATGCTCCCTAGCAAACACTCCCCAGTGAATATCCCATATTCACCGACATTCACCAACACGTTATCCCGAGGCGACGATCTATTTATTTCTTTCAGTCTAAGCACCCCCCGAGGCGACAACTTGTCTTTTAGATCTAAGCACCCCCCAAGGCGACGATCTATTTATCTTTTCAGTCTAAGCACCCCCCGAGGCGACGACTTGTCTTTTAGATCTAAGCACCCCCGAAGGCGACGGTCTATTTATCTTTTCAGTCTAAGCACCCCCCGAGGCGACGACTTGTTTTAGATCTAAGCACCCCCCAAGGCGACGATCTATTTATCTTTTCAGTCTAAGCACCCCCCGAGGCGATGAATTGTCTTTTAGATCTAAGTACCCCCCAAGGCGACGATCTATTTATCTTTTCAGTCTAAGCACCCCCCGAGGCGACGACTTGTTTTAGATCTAAGCACCCCCCAAGGCGACGATCTATTTATCTTTTCAGTCTAAGCACCCCCCGAGGCGACGACTTGTTTTAGATCTAAGCACCCCCCGAGGCGACGATCTATTTATCTTTTCAGTCTAAGCACCCCCCGAGGCGACGACTTGTTTTAGATCTAAGCACCCCCTGAGGCGACGATCTATTTATCTTTTCAGTCTAAGCACCCCCCGAGGCGACGACTTGTTTTAGATCTAAGCACCCCCTGAGGCGACGATCTATTTATCTTTTCAGTCTAAGCACCCCCCGAGGCGACGACTTGTCTTTTAGATCTAAGCACCCCCCGAGGCGACAATCTATTTATCTTTTCAGTCTAAGCACCCCCCGAGGCAACGACTTGTCTTTTAGATCTAAGCACCCCTTGAGGCGACGATCTATTTATCTTTTCAGTCTAAGCACCCCCCGAGGCGACGACTTGTTTTAGATATAAGCACCCCCCCGAGGCGACGATCTGTTTATCTTTCAGTCTAAGCACCCCCCGAGGCGACGACTTGTCTTTTAGATCTAAGCACCCCCCGAGGTGACGATCTATTTATCTTTTCAGTCTAAGCACCCCCCGAGGCGACGACTTGTCTTTTAGATCTAAGCACCCCCCGAGGCGACGATCTATTTTATCCTTAGTTTATGCACCAGTAACCAACCCAGAGGTGACCCTGCATTTACCTTTGTGTCCATACTTCTGCATTTTAATACTTTCATATTATTTACTCAGTCTTTTCTCACTTTGAAGGACAAAATTTGGATCCTTTATACTTAATTGCTCTTCACAAAGAGTCTATGTGATGCCCTCGGCACTCACATTCTCTACGCAAAGACACAATTAAGTAGGGGCAGCTGTTGTACCCTAATTTTGTCCAAGGTTTTCTTCTTCAAAAAAAAAAAAGAGAAGTCAACACAAAAAAAAGTGAACACAAAAAAAAATAATAAAAAAAGTCAACTTTTTATTTTCCTTTTTAAATAGATAATAAATAATAATAAAAAGTTTTATTATTTATTTATTTATTTATCTTTCTTTTTATTTTATTATTATTTTTACTTTTATTATTACTTTTATTATTAGTATGTTTATTTCAAAAAGAAGAAGAAAAGAAGGAAAGAAAAACGTGTGCCATTGCCAAGGGGAACAAGAAGCAAGTGGCTGCCCAGGGCAGCACTCATTCCCTTCCATTTTTCCTGCTGCTGACCCTGGCTTTCCAGCAAACCACCTTGCCATTTTCTTCCCTTTCTTCTTTATCAGAACCAGTCAAGGTAAGCTGCAAAACTGCTGCCCCTGTTTCTGAAACTGCTGCCCTGTTCCAGCATTTCTTCTTTTCCATGTTTTCTCCCAACCTCTGCACAAACAGCACCCCTTTTCCATGTTTTCTCCCAACCTCTGCACAGTGCAGCACCCCTTTTCCATGTTTTCTCCCAACCTCTGCACAAACAGCACCCTGTTTTCCCATTTTTCCAGCAATTCGTGTCAAACTCAGCCCCAATTTGTTCTGAAATTAACCAAAGTCTTCACCATGATCACAAGGCAAGGTCACTTCCTTCCTTTAGCATTAAATGCTAACCAAAGTCTTGGTCATAGCACACAAAAGGTCCAGCTTTCAAGGGATATTTTCATGATTACAAATGATCACATTTGCCTATATAAGGAACACAATTCAGAAGGATTGGGGAGAGTTTGGTTTTAGAGTTTTTGTTGAACACAATTCAGAAGGATTGGGGAGAGTTTGGTTTTAGAGTTTTTGTTGAACACAATTCAGAAGAAAAAACACAGTTTTAACACATGGTTTTAACACAGTTTTTTTTAACACAATTCAATCTGATCTTTGAGCAATTTTAGAGAGAAAAACAGAGGAATTTTAGAGCAAACTCATAATCAAAAGAAACAACAAGAATTCATCACAATCTTTGAAAAGAAAAGCTCTATTTTCTGTTTCCTTTTTCACAAATCATCACAAACCAATCAAACAATCAAAATAACCACTAAATCACCAGAAACATCATACCAAGAGTGAAGAATAACAGCAAAACACCCTTGTTGTTGCTGTTCTTATTCTTCATCACCTCTATCTTTGCAAAAACCACAGCCAAACCAAAGCCCCTTTCATTTGCTTGCATTCAAAGCTTAGGCTAGGAATTTGTAAGTGTCTTAAACCTTTTTATCATTTCTGTTTGCATTTTATTCTGCTGTTCCTGCTGTCCAGCATTATTTTTCTGCATTCTTAATGGTCTTTAACACTTTTGTGAACAAAAAAACATCTTTTAAAACCCCAAAGAAATCTCAAAGTTTACAAAACACCAAAACAGAAGTGGTTTACTTCTTTTTCTTACTGAATTCGAATGTTTTTTTACCCCCCTAAGGTTCTGAAATAAAAAATCAGAAGCTTCTGAACAGTAGTTCAGAAGCAGAGTCTGAATAGTGCTTCTGAAGTTCAGAGTCTGAACAGTGCTTCTGAAGTTCAGAGTCTGAACAGTGCTTCTGAAGTTCAGAGTTTGATGGTCAACCAAAAAGTCAACGTCGGAACTGTAACACCCATATAGAGATTGCCTAGGATCTCTTACGAGTATTAAAATTTCGTACTGGATACATTAAATACAATACAGAAATTTGGCATATAGATATTACAATCCAAAATTCAATACAAACATCCTTATAATTTACATTGAGATACATCAGTTATGTACAATAATCCATAAACAATAAAGCAGCACGATCAATCCAAAGCTTTCTCTTTACCTTTACGTCGTGCTTCCTGTGAACCTGCACCAGAAGGAAAGGGATGAGACATGATGTCTCAGTGAGCTCCGGCCCTACCTACTGTTGGCAACCACGGGGGTAACCTAGGGTCACCGTGCCTACTCTCGACAATCTCGGGGGATTCCTACGATCGCCGTCTTTCTTTACATATTGCGCGATCAGGGGAAAACTAGGATCGCTGCATGTCTTTATCTTTTGCATTTATATTCTATTCTTAAACTTAAACTTATACTTAGTGATCTTGGGGACATCCTATGATCACTTCTTTCTCTGCTGACTAATCATCATAATAATAAATATACATATTCGTCTTTCATATCATTAAGTTAGGAGTTAGCGTTGAACAAGCAATAATTATCTGAGTTCATTTTACGGAGTGCATCCGGGTGGAGTAACCCCGAAGTACATCTCCCTTCTTACCGGTGAAAATTCCTATCATATCAGGCTAACACCGGACTCCTCTTTCTTTGTGTGGCTGCCCTTGCGAGCGGTTACTTCACCGTCCCAGCTGCCATTTAAGGCGGTACTTCACGGGGACCCCCTGTATTCTAACTAGCGAGACTACAGGAGACACATTAATTTATAGACTTAGATGTGCAGTTGCCCTCACGAGCGGTTACTTCACCTTTCCGGCTGCCATTTAAGGTAGTACTTCACAGGAACCCCTTGTATACTAACTAATGAGCATACAAGAAACACATCAAGCCTATTAATAATTTATTTCTCATTTCTTTGAAATAATAAATCTTAAATGCTTAACCTATAAAAGGTCCTTAACTTAAAATATTGAATCATTCTCATTAATTCTCATCTTATGTGCTTGTAAGTATTTCTATCACTTTTCTATAGTTGGCATACTTAGTGCATTTCTTAAGGAAGACAAGCTCTCAATACTTAACATATGAACCTATTGTCATGGGCTTGTCGTTCTCATAAGCCACTGCTTAGTTACTGGAAACATTCCCATAACCGTCTAAACTTTGATCTCACAATTCTTAAACAATTCAAAACATTTATAATGTTATTGCATAACCCTTGTTCCTTATAATTACATTCTTTTGGAAGCCTCTTGAATGAGTTAGAATGGTAGTTATTGTTTCTAAAATGTTTATAGAGGAAACAGTTGCGAAAAGCCATGCCTACGCGCACCAGAACACCCAAAACAGCTAAGCTGTCATGGCTGTTATGGGGCTGGTCGCTTGAAGCGATGGCCTGGTCGCTTGTAGCGACCGTAGGCAGAACAAAAACATGCCTGGTCGTTGTAGCGAGCTCCAGCTCGCTGTAGCGACCATGACAGTACCAGAAAACTCAGAAATAACATTTTTCATCATTTCAAACCATTTTAACACACCCAAGCTTCCCAAAGGTGTTAAAAAGGATTTTCTTTAGCATTTAAACCATTTAAACATAGTTGAAACAAGGAATTAGCAAATAACATAGATTAGGGCACTTTCCCTAAAATTTGCTCAAAGTATAATTAACTCTCAAACTTACTCAAAACGGGTTCTAAAACCCTAGGGAGCTCACCTAAGCCTTGATTGGTGCTTGTTAAGTTCTGAACTTCAAACCCTAACTTGCTCCTACTCCTTTCTTAGATTCTTCTTCAACTTCTCTTGTCCTAGAAATTCCAAATCAAGCTTGTTTTGCATAAATTTCACAAGATTGAGGATGAAAGCTTGATAGGTGATGGCAAGGATGATGAGGACGTGAGTTAGAGGAAGGGGAAAGAGAGAATTCTGATTTTTGGAGAGAGTGAAGGGTGAGAAGAAAATGAGAGAAAATATCTTGCCCCCTTTTTCTTAAATAATCCTCCCTTTCCTAATAATTACCATAATGCCATTGCTTGCTCATCAATCTTTTAACATTGATAACAGTTACTTCTAAGCGGGATATTACAATCTACCCCCCTTAAAGAAATTTTGTCCTCGAAATTTAGAATTTACCTGAAAATAGATGCGGATAGTTCTCTTGCATCTCTGACTCTAGCTCCCACGTAGCTTCGCCATCGGGAGAACCTTTCCAAACAACCTTAACGATTGGAATCTCTTTTTTCCGCAAAGACTTAACATCACGATCAATAATTTGATCTGGTTCTGGTTGAAATGTTAAATCTGATCTCAAGTCAATACTGTCCAACTCTACTAGTTGAAAAGGATCGGGAATGAATTTCCTCAATTGAGAGACATGGAATACATCATGCAAACCTGACATGGCCGGTGGCAGCGCTAACAGATAAGCTGCTGGACCGACACGTCTAAGTATCTGAAATGGCCCAATATACCTTGGACAAAGTTTCTTGGTTCTGAAAACTCCTCTTAAACCCAACTTAGGTGTAACTTTGAGGAATACATGATCTCCCACTTCAAACTCTAACGACCTTCGTCTCTTGTCTGCATAACTTTTCTGGCGACTCTGAGATGTTCTCATCTTATCCTGAATGGATTTAATCTTTAGGGTCGTCTCCTGAATTATCTCAGGTCCCAAAATGCTCTTATCTCCGACCTCAACCCAACAAAGTGGGGTTCTACACTTCCTACCATATAAGGCTTCGTAAGGTGCCATCCCAATACTGGAATGGTAACTATTATTGTAAGTGAAATTCTGGCCAGGCAATAAACAGAGTTACCAGGTTCTGAACCAAACAGGTTCTGAACAATATGCAGGGCACAACAACTTGCTAAAACAGAGCACACACAAACACAATGCAAAGCAAGAAAATAAAGTGCAGGAAAGTAAAAAGGCACACAAGGTTTGTTAACCCAGTTCGGAGTAAACACCTCCTACTCTGGGGGATACCAATCCAGGAAGGAAATCCACTATTGGATTTAATCCTTAAGACTCAGACACTGACTCCCAGTTCTTATCCCAAGCAATTAACCTCCACCTAGTCAGACTTCTACCCAACTCTGAGCAATAGAATCCACTATCTTCCTATTCAAGTAACTAACCCAGTTACTGAAACCCTTAACCAAAATCACTCTGTTTTTAAGAAAACTTCAAAAACACAAGGACTTCATTCGTACCTAAAGGCTTAGAATGAATTACAACTCTATAAAACTCTAAACCAACTCAAACTGAGTGGTGCACAAATAACCCTAAGGTTAAAAACACAGACTCAATTTTCTGAATTATAACTCTGAAAACGTAAGTCTTGAATAGCAGCAGCAGCTCTCCTTATATAATCTTCAGCAAGTCTCTTAATTATGCTTTAAATCTTCTGAATTAGATTTGTTTCTGAATTATGAGTAATCCAATAAGGAAACAAATAAACCAGGAAAATATCTTCATAAGATTATAACAGAAAAATACGAGCATTCATAAATCCATGCCAAATCTTCATTATATCTTCTCCAAATTAATCAACATTCTAGAAGCCATATGCGTGGATAAATCTTCAATAAATCTTGGAAAGATTCGCACAGAAATAACTTGAAAATAACCAGCTTCTGATGAAGTCAACAGAAGTCAACGCTGGCATCAGAACCTGAACCAGCTTCTGAAGTGCTACAGTGCTTCTGATGGAGGATTAAGCTTCTGATGTAAATTTCAGCTTCTGAACAGCTTCAAATGAGAAAACTTGTAACTGAAGAATTGTTCTAAATAAGGAGATGCTTCTATTCAACACTTAGGTTTTGCCAAAATATGCAGCCAACACCAAAAGACTCAACAGTAAGAAAATTCAATCAAAGGCAAGTGATCATACCAACTTCCTCCATCTTCTAGGATACACGGACGTAGCATATCCTCCAATGTCTGAATAGTCCTCTCGGATTGACCGTCTGTTTGAGGATGATGGGACGTGCTCATCTTTAATCTCGTTCCTAAATCCCTCTGAAAAGCTTTCCAAAAGTGGGATGTGAAGATCGGATCTCTATCAGATACAATACTAACAGGAACACCATGAAGCTTTACTATCTCTGAGATGAACAGTTCGGCATACTGAGAGGCTCGATAAGTAGTCTTAACTGGCAAGAAATGAGCAGACATGGTTAACCGGTCCACTATTACCCAAATAGAGTCATGTCCCCGCTGAGTTCGAGGTAAACCACTCACAAAGTCCATAGTTATCGCTTCCCATTTCCATTGAGGAATTTCCAAGGGTACTAACATCCCTGCAGGCCTCTGATGTTCAATCTTTACCTGCTGACACACAATACATCGTGATACAAATTCTGCAATGTCCGTCTTCATACCAGGCCACCAATAATCTCTCTTCAAATCTTGATACATTTTAGTGGTACCCGGATGAATACTAAAACTGCTCTTGTGCGCCTCCTCTAAAATCAACCTTTTCAATTCTGCATTATTCGGAACATAAATTCTTCCTTCAAACAGTAATGTGCCATCTGGCATCAAAGAAAACTCTGATTGACCAACTCTCCTTTGAAGGTCCATATCCATAGTTTGCGCTTGTGCAATCCTAGACCGTAGGTCGCACGAAATCTCTAGTTTGTTCAACAGGATGCCACCTTCCAACTCGGTAACATGGAGATTAAGATCTCTAAACTTTTCATATAACCCACATGTATGCATCATCACTTCAGCCTTAACTAAAGCCTTTCGACTCAAAGCATCTGCTACCACATTTGCTTTTCCTGGGTGGTATTTCAAATCAAAATCAAAATCTTTTAAGTATTCCATCCATCGCCTCTGCCTCATGTTTGGGTCTCGTTGATCAAACAAATATTTCAAACTTTTGTGATCACTAAACAAATCAAACTGTGCACCATACAGGTGATGTCTCCACACTTTCAATGCAAAGACTATAGCTGCTAACTCCAGATCATGGGTGGGATAATTCTCTTCATGAGTCTTGAGCTGTCTAGACGCATAAGCTATCACATTCTCCCCTTGCATAAGAACACTACCCAGTCCTTTATAGGATGCATCACAGAAAACGGTGTATCTTCTGTCAGGATCTGGTATTGCCAACACTGGTGCTTTAGTCAATTTTCTTTTTAAAACTCTGAAGCTCTCTTCACATTCTTTGTCCCAAATAAAGGGCACATCCTTCCTAGTGAGACGTGACAAGGGTAAGGCAATCTGAGAAAACTTCATAATAAACCTTCGATAATAACCAGCCAAGCCTAAGAAACTCCTGACTTCGGCCACATTCTTGGGTCTATCCCAACTGAGAACGGCTTCAACTTTGGATGGATCAACATCTACTCCTCCTTGAGAAATAACGTGACCCAAAAACTTAATCTCAAACAACCAGAACTCACACTTACTGAATTTAGCATACAACTGTTTGTCTCTGAGGACATTTAAAACAATTCTCAAGTGTTGAGCATGTTCCTGAGGATCCTTGGAATAGATCATAATATCATCTTTGAAAATCACCACGAATTGATCTAGGTAAGGTTGAAATATCCTGTTCATGTAATCCATGAATACAGCTGGAGCATTAGTTACACCAAAAGGCATAACCAGAAATTCATAGTGCCCGTAGTGTGCGCTCTCGTTAAAAACGCGCAATCCCCCGAGACGTGTACGAACGCTCGGGAGGCCTTAAGTTTAAAGGGAACATTGATAAAACCTTAAGTTTTTATTGGAAGGGAAACGATAATAAAACCCTTTGACGATGAGGAAAAGGACTGGTCATCGCAACCATTGTCGGGTTCGGGAGTCGATTACGCAAGGGGAAGGTATTAGCACCCCTCACGTCCGTTGTACTCAACGGGAACCTCCTATTTGGCTAAAGCTTAAAATGTTTTTAAATGTTTTGCGTGCATGCTTATCTATGTAAAAGGGAAAAAGAAAATATGATGAAAGGGGAAAAAAGAAAGTTTTTTATTATGGCGCTTGACAAGATGATGATCTTGCTCCTACATATCTCCCGGTAGTCGGAGAATTCAAAGCGTACGTAGTTCTTTGGTAGAAAAAACATACATATGTTGGTTATTTTTAATGAACGATACCGTATTCTTGCGATTAAACGTAGCTTGTATGCTCGCGTATGGGAGACTTAAGCGTATAGCTTGTATGCTCGCGCATGGGAGACTTAAGCGTTTGTTTACGAATTGCGCTTAGAATAGGTAAAACATGTCCGTTGGGTAAAAGGGTTCGAATTGGTCACTATGGGACCAAAAGGGGTGCAATGGACTCAATCGAGTCGATCATTGACCGGAGTGACTCAAATGAGTTGAAAAGGGTTCGATTGATCCAACGGGATCAAGAACGGGTACAATGGACTCGAACGAGTCGATCATTGACCGGAGTGACTCAAACGAGTCGAGAAAATGAATCTAGTGGCCACGGGGGACCAAAAGGCTCAAATTGACCACAAAGGGCCAAGAATTGGTTTGGTGTGGTCGGGTACGTTGAAAAAGGAATGACGATTGTCCGAACGACGAGACATACGTCACACATTCGTTCAATCGGGGCAATGGAGAGACATACATCAAATCATCCCTTTTTCATTCAAGTTTTTGGTTTGATTTTTAGAAATCCCAAAGTTTATCAAAACACTTGGCTTGGAACTCAAAATGAAAAGGTTTTAACAATTTTGTGAAAAAAACGCACAAGTTCGGCTCAAATTTGAAAACGGTTTTGAAAAGCGAACAAGTTCGGCTTAAGCTCACGTTTGATTTGAAAATCATGAACAAGGTTTTTGTTCAAGTTTGGTTTTGAAAATGATGAACTTAGCTTATTGTCCAAGTTTGTTTTGAAAGTTTGTGGACGTAACTTGTTTTGCAAGTTATCCAAAAAAAGGTGGCTCGAACTTGTGAATCCTTCAATTTTATGCAAAATCCTTGATAAGGTTTGGATAAAATGAGTTTCCAACCTCTCAGGTTCTGAGTTCTTGGGCTAGAACCTCAAAAATTGGCTGTTTGGGAACCTAAACTCAGATTCTGAGTTCTGTCATGGTCGCACTGCGACCAGAGCTTCGCACTGCGAACAATGCAAAATTTTGAGTTCAGAAGCTGTTTCTGAACTGTTGTTCAGAAACAACTTCTGAACAAACTCAGAACCTTTTAGGGGAGTGAAAAGCTTTAAGATTTGGCAATAAAAAGAGCTGGACAAACCAGTTTGGATGTTTTGTAAACCTTGGGATTTCTTTTGAAATTCAAAAGGGTTTTTTAGAGCAAAATGGATTTGAACAAAATTAAGATGCAAACACAAATCTAAATGAAAGATAAGGACCTTAAAACACTTACAGAGATCCTAGCAAAGCTTCTGCTGCAAGGAAATGAAATGAACTTGAATTGGTTGGAGGTTCTTGCAAGGTTTGGAATATTGGATATGAGCAATGAACTTGTGCAATTGCTTTGTGTTGAACTGATTTTTTGCTAGTGTTTAGTGCTGTTTCAAATGCTGGTTTTTTCTGGTTGTGGTAAGTGAGTGTAAGTGTGTTTTTTCTAAGTTTTCCAAGTGTATGAAACCTTATGCATTGCTTCCTATTTATAGGCCAAAACCAAATCAATTTTCATCATGAGAAATCCCCAAAATCCAGCTGATTTGTGGGCTAGGATCAGGCTAAATCACTTTGCATTTAATGCAAAAGTGAAGAGGTGACCTTGCCTTGCTGCAATGGTCAAGACTTAGCCAAATCCAGCCACTAATTCAATGGATTTTGGATAGAAATGATGATGAAAACAGGGTTGGTTTGCAATTGGTTGTCCCTTGGGATTGATCCTTGCAATCTTGATGGTTAAGCAATAAATACGTGCACTGTGATGTGCAGAGGTTGGGGGAAACAAAAGGCAACATGTGGGCTGGTGTGAGGAGGAAGAAAAGCTGCTGAAAAACAGGGCAGCACTCATGGCTTTTTGCAAGTGAAAACCAGCTGGGTTTGACTGGTTTTGGAGGAGAAAGCAGGAGGAAAGTCCACAAGATGGTGGCTGGCAACCTTAGGGTCAGTAGCAGGTCACTTGGGAGGGACAAGAGCTGCCCAAGGGCAAGCCAACTTGCTTGGCACATGCTAGGTTGGAAGAAAAAACTTCTTTCCTTGGCATTAATGGCAAGTGATCCAATTCTGGTTTTGCTGAGCTCAAATAGCCATGAATGACGATAAAAACAATAATGAAAATGATATGTAACAAAAAATGGAATTAAATCAAAGAAATCAAAAATCTGCAAAAAAATTGCAGACTTCGCAGTGCGAAGTGGACGTCGCACTGCGAAGTCACCATTTTTGAAATGTTGACCTTTTTGGTTGACTTTTGTTGACTTTGACTTTTCTCCTCTCTTTTTGATTTTTTTATTTTTGTTTTGAAAAGGCTTAGGACAAAATTAGGGTACAACAGCTGCCCCTACTTAATTGTGTCTTTGCATAAAGTGTGTGAGTGCCAAGGGCATCTCATGAACTCTTTGCGAAGATCAATTAAGTAAAAAGAAGGACCCGAATTTTGTCCTTCGCGGTACGAAAAGATTGTAGTAAATAGTAAAATAAGTAAAGGTAAGGTAAAAGATCGTCACCTAAACATCCGAGACGTGTATGAACGCTTGAAAGGTTAGGTGATTTCAATCTGAAGATGATCGTCACCTAATCAGATGATTGGATCTGACAAAGTCGTCGCCTGAATAGGTGTTTAGACTTAACTGGGGAAATAGGACATACCGCTGTGGGGATAGTGTAATCGTCTCTAGGCGTGGCTAGTACTTAGATTGTTGAAAAGGGAAACATGATTGTATGATGCATGACATGCTTCATGTTGTTTTATGCAATATGTTATGCAATATGGTATGATATGAGGTAGACTCAATCTGAATTTTGTTTGGGGAAACTCAGCTGGGGCATCCTAATGGCCGTGAGTAGGTCAACTTGGGGATGTGATAAATTGGGAAGAAAACCGCTGGGGTTATTCTAGGAGAACTTATTGGGGAAGCTCTGGAATGGGTTCACTGGGGGAACACTAGAGATGATTGATGGATGTTGGTGAATATGTGACATTCACTGGAGAATCCTAGTTGAGGATGCATGACATGAATATGAGATGCATGAATATGAATGATTTGGATATGCATGTATGAATGGGTTTGATATGATGCATGTGTTATGAATGATATGTGGGATGACAGACGTCATGGTGGACGCTGGAAATTATGATTGGATGCCGAGCAAAATCGGGCTTTGGGTGGAATTGTATTTGGATGTGAGTAGATGCCAAGCATGGTTAGGCTTTTACTGGGGATTTGTGTTTGTAAATGCCAATGATGATTGGGCTTTTTTGGGGTTGAGATTCCCTGGGGATTGTCAATAAAATTTGGGCTTTCATTGGGGCTTGGGATATAAGGATCATTTTGGAAGCATGATCGATATTTAACCTTGGTGGATGTTTGGGGTGTTTTGGGGTGTTTTGACTGGGGAATTCTGCTCCTCCAACCCTTGGGATCTTTGCGTTTCACGTGTCGTGAGCTACGCACTTGCTTTTGTTGAAGAGCATAAGTCTTAAGATGACTGACCAAATTGTTTCAGGCTTGGGGTCCTTTGATGCAACATTGGGGATCACCACAATTCTTTCGACATTTACGAGATTCAAGCAAAGCACATTTGTTTTTTTTTGTTGTTATTATTTCCCATGTTTCAATGCATTTTTATCATGAATAAAACAAAATTTTATGCGTTAATGAGAACACAAAAATAATAAAAAGGAATTTTATCCAATGCAGATTTGATTTCTTGAATGGGTAAAAATACATGAAGTGAGAAGTGATTACTCCTCTGGGAAAAGGTAGAGAAAGACAAGAAAAAGCAAAAAGAAATTTGTTTGTTTTGGTACAACACATGCTATTTTCCTTATGACTTCGAAATTTTTGGAAGACGCTGACGAGACCGATTCCTCTCCTCTTGAATCTTGTCCGGAGCTTGGATGTTGCAGTCTCTTGCCTTTCTTCTTTTTGTTACCCCCTAACTTTTGCCTGGACTGCTCTTTCGAGTATTCAGTCCACCGGGGTGTATTTCCTTTTTGATGTCCTTAATTTTTGCCTAGACCGCCTTTTCAGGTTTTCGATCTACCAGGACGCTCTCTATTGCCTAAACCGCCCTCTCAGGTTTTCAATTTAGCGAGCTTTTCTTTTTTTCTTTCTCTTAGGCATAATACTTCTTGACTGCATCAGAGTTTATTGATAGTGGGAACTCTTCTCCGTCCATAGTGGTGATGATTAAAGCTCCGCCAGAGAAGGCTTTCTTTACCACGTACGGTCCTTCATAGCTGGGAGTCCACTTCCCTCGGGGATCTTTGTGGATAGGTAATATCTTCTTGAGCACTAGGTCTCCTTCTTTGAATTCTCGAGGACGGACCTTTTTGTCGAATGCCCTCTTGAGGGTCCTTTTATAGAGTTGTCCATGACATATCGCCATTAGACGCTTTTCCTCTATGAGATTCAGTTGGTCAAACCTTGTTTGGACCCATTCAGCTTCTTCTAGCTTGGTTTCCATCAAGACCCTTAACGAAGGGATTTCAACCTCAATGGGAAGTACGGCCTCCATACCGTATACTAAGGAGAAAGCGGTTGCCCCGGTTGAAGTGCGAATGGCTGTTCTGTAGCCATGTAGCGCAAAGGGAAGCATCTCGTGCCAATCCTTATATATTTTCACCATCTTTTGGATGATTTTCTTTATGTTCTTATTGGCTGCTTCTACCGCACCGTTCATCTTTGGTCGGTAAGGTGAGGAA
The DNA here is from genome assembly GCA_018208015.1 of Medicago ruthenica. Taxonomy (NCBI): domain Eukaryota; kingdom Viridiplantae; phylum Streptophyta; class Magnoliopsida; order Fabales; family Fabaceae; genus Medicago; species Medicago ruthenica. The sequence continues at coordinate 37,099,324 of CM031378.1, forward strand.
TTATGGTGCTCGATCTTGAAATCTTTGCACAACTCCTTCATTGTTTTGTTGTTCAGGTTTGCCCCATTATCGATGATGTTTCTATGGGGAGTGCCATAACGGCAAATGATTTCCTTTTTGATGAATCGGGCTACCACTTGTTTGGTTACGTTTGCATACGAAGCTGCTTCTACCCATTTGGTGAAATAGTCGATGGCAACGAGGATGAAGCGATGTCCATTTGATGCTTTGGGCTCGATCATTCCAATCATGTCTATGCCCCACATAGAGAATGGCCAAGGTGAGGTCATGACGTTTAGGGGAGTTGGTGGTATATGCACCTTGTCGGCATAAATTTGGCACTTATGACATGTTTTGGCATAGCGAAAACAGTCAGCTTCCATGGTTAGCCAGTAATAGCCCGCCCTTAGGATTTTCTTTGCCATTGCATGCCTATTGGCATGGGTTCCAAAAGATCCCTCGTGGATTTCTTTGATGAGCATGTCCGCTTCATGTTTATCTACACATCTGAGCAAGACCATGTCATAGTTTCTTTTATAGAGGGTGTTTCCGCTGAGGAAGAACTGGGATGCCAATCTCCTGAGGGTTCTCTTGTCGGTTTGTGAGACATTTTCTGGATACTCTTGCTCGTCGAGGTATCGCTTGATGTCGTAGAACCAGGGTTTGTTGTCAAGTCCTTCTTCGACTAATGCACAAACAACCGGTTTGTCCCTACGATCCATCCTTATGATTGGCACTTCATTGTGGAAATTTACTTGGTACATTGATGATAATGTAGCCAAAGCATCTGCCACCTGATTTTCTTCTCGAGGTATGTGATGGAAAGTGATTTCATCAAAATGCTCAATCAATTCTACAACCCGGGCTCGGTAAGGAATCAAATTGGGATGTTTTGTTTCCCATTCTCCTTTGATTTGATAGATGACTAAGGCTGAGTCACCATATACTTCAAGGTTTTTGATCCTTAGATCAATCGCTGCTTCGAGGCCTAGGATGCATGCTTCATATTCTGCCATGTTATTGGTGCAGTCAAAGCATAACCTTGCTGTGAAGGGTTGGTACCCATTTCTTGGGGTGATTAAAACTGCCCTGACCCCGTGCCCCATGGCATTTGAGGCGCTGTCGAAAGCGAGCTTCCATCGAGCTCTCGGTTCTGGCCCTTCATCATCGCTTGTGACCTTTTTTTCATTCAAAGCTACGACATCTTCATCAGGGAAGTCGAATTGTATGGTTTGATAATCCTCCAATGGTTGGTGAGCAAGGTGCTCAGATAAAACACTCCCTTTGATAGCTTTTTGAGCAACGTATTGGATGTCGTACTCAGACAGCAGCATTTGCCAACGGGCTATCTTCCCTGTGAGGGCAGGCTTTTCAAAGATGTACTTGATGGGATCCATCTTTGATATCAACCACGTTGTATGGGTCAACATGTATTGCCTTAAGCGTCGAGCAGCCCATGCTAAAGCGCAACAAGTTTTTTCAAGCGAAGTATACCTTGATTCACAGTCGGTGAACTTCTTGCTTAGGTAGTAGATTGCGTGCTCTTTTCTTCCCGTTTCATCTTGTTGTCCTAACACACAACCCATTGATCCTTCAAGTACGGTTAGGTATAAGATGAGGGGTTTACCCGGAACCGGAGGTATTAAAATTGGTGGTTCTTGCAGGTATTGTTTGATCTTGTCAAACGCCTCTTGGCAATTCTCGTTCCAATGGACGGCTTGGTTTTTCCTTAGCAGTTTGAAGATTGGTTCGCAGGTAGCTGTCATGTGTGAGATGAACCTAGCGATGTAATTCAATCTTCCTAAGAAACCCCGGACCTCTTTCTCGGTATTTGGCGCTGGCATATCTTGGATGGCCTTTACCTTGTCAGGATCCACTTCAATACCCCTTTGGCTGACAATGAAACCCAATAACTTTCCAGATCTAACACCAAATGTGCACTTGTTAGGATTTAAGCGCAGCTTGAATTTTCTTAGGCGTTCGAAAAGCTTTTGTAGATGGACTAGATGATCCTCCTCTGTTTGGGATTTGGCAATCATGTCGTCGACGTAGACCTCAATTTCCTTATGGATCATGTCATGGAAAAGAGTTACCATTGCTCTTTGGTATGTTGCCCCGGCATTTGTTAATCCAAAAGGCATTACCTTATAGCAGAAAGTTCCCCACGGGGTGATAAATGTGGTTTTCTCCATGTCTTCTGGAGCCATCTTGATTTGGTTATATCCCGAGAATCCGTCCATAAAGGAGAAGACTGAGAATTGGGCGGTGTTGTCCACCAATATGTCAATATGTGGTAGCGGGAAATCATCCTTTGGGCTTGCTTTATTCAAGTCCCGGTAATCCACACACATTCTAACCTTGCCATCCTTCTTTGGGACTGGCACAATGTTGGCAACCCATGTCGGATACTTGGTTACGGCTAAGAAACCGGCATCAAACTGTTTTCTGACCTTCTCTCTAATCTTAAGAGCCATGTCGGGTCGGGTTCTCCTCAATTTCTGCGTTACTGGCGGGCATTCTGGCTTGAGTGGCAGTTTATGTACGACGATGTTAGGGTCTAAACCTGACATGTCTTGATACGACCAAGCGAATACGTCCACATACTCTTGTAGAAGCTTAACCAACTTTCCCTTCACATTCTCTTGCAGGGAGGCTCCTATCTTGACCTCTTTCTTATCCTCTTCAGTCCCCAAGTTGATCACTTCAACTGACTCCTTGTGGGGTTGTATTATCCTATCCCCTTGATTTGCAAGTCTGGACAATTCTTCAGGCGGTTCATAATCGTCCTCTTCATTATCTTCCGTTTGATTAATTGGGAAATCAAAGTCATAAGGGATTAAGGCAGTGTTGTTTTTGGAGGGTTGATTTGTAGATCTGCATGAATATGATTTGATTTTAGGCTTTTTGTAGCAAAAATTTTTTTTAAAAAACAAATGCAAAAAGAAAAAAGAAAAAAAGAAACTCAAATGAACATAAAGATGCAATTTTATTCATGATTGAAAAACTTAAAACATGGGGGCCCCACACAACTAATCATTTGCCTTGGACAAAGCTAAATGATTTTTTTTTAAAAAAGTAAAAACAAACATGGTTTATTACTTGAGCTTGGTAATGATCTCGGGAATTGTGATAGCCCTCCAATTGTTCAAAACTTCATCCGAAGCACAACGGTATACCAAATCAGGCACGTCTTCCTCCGTGTCTTCAAGTAGAGCCACTTGATCTTCATTGATAAATCCCGCACTGACAAATGTTTCCAAAATGGGGAGGATCCCTTGCTTTGGAGGCTTTGAGGAGGTTTCGGCTGATGGATGATATCCCAACCCGAAGCGATTTTTCTTCGCGGGTATGTCCACTAATTTGCCCCATCCGGTGGGTCTGCTCTCTTCTAGAGCTTCTCTTATTGCCCTCCATGATGACATGGTTGTCCTAGCCTCTTTCTTGGGCTTTGAGTTCAAAGTCACGACATTCGTCACTTCCAGAGATTGGAAGGGAACATCCACAGCTTCTTCGTCCGTTTCTATATAACGGAACGACGAAAGATGGCTTACCATCATATCCTCTTGCCCGAAAACTACAATCATCTGGTTATCGACGATGAACTTAAGTTTCTGGTGTAGGGTAGAGGTGATGGCTCCGGCAGCATGAATCCATGGTCGTCCGAGAAGACAACTGTAAGTTGGATTAATATCCATGACTTGGAAGGTTATGGAGAAAACCTTAGGCCCAATTTGGACTGGTAAGTCGATCTCCCCTACAACGGCTCTTCTTGACCCATCGAAAGGTTTTACCACCAAGGCGCTGGGCTTCATTACTGTCCCTTCACAAGATAGCTTTAGGAGGGTAGTTTTGGGCATGACGTTCAATGATGACCCCGTGTCCACTAACACTCGAGAGAGGATGTGGTCCATGCATTTCACGGAGATGTGCAAAGCGCGGTTATGAATATGCCCCTCGTCGGGTAGCTCATCACCGTTGAAACCCAAGTACCTACTCGAGGTAATATTTCCAACTATCCCGTCGAATTGGTCCACAGGGATGTCCTTGGTGACATGTGCCTCACTGAGGATCCGTATTAATGCTTCTCGGTGTGCTTCCGAGCTTAGTAGTAGGGATAACATGGAGATTTTGGAGGGAGTTTGACCTAATTGGTCGATGATCTTATACTCGCTCTTTTGGATTATTCTTAGGAACTCTTCGGCCTCCTTTTGTGGGGCTGCTTTTTGAGAGGGTCCCGCTTGGTTCTCATTTTCTTCCACGCTCTTTTCTTTGAGCGGCTCTCTTGGTAGTACGGCTGGTGTCTTCCCGAGTTCTTTCGGAGCGAAGACTCTACCACTTCTTGTCATTCCTCCAACACCGGTAATGTTAGTGATGCTGGATTCAATTTTTGCTAGTGGTTTTCCTTCCACATAGGCCACAGGTTGGTAGTTCCATGGTACCCTTTTCGTGCTTTCAAAAGAGAAGGGTGCATGTATGTGGAATGTTATGGGCTGTATAGGTATTGGTACCTTTCTCCTTTGATATGGGATTTCGAGAGGTTTTGGGTCATGAGACTCCAAGGTAGCAATGTCCGTGCTATCCTTTATATAGCCCATTTGGATCCAACCTTGGTCCATTAGCTCTTGAAGACATTTCTTCAATTCTTTGCACTTGTCCGGGTTGATTTTGCAGGCTTCGCAGTCGGCGTGCATCTCCTCGAACAAACCAAAACCGGTTAATCGCTCCCTTATGATTGACAGGGGAGTCTTTACATTGGCTACCTCCTTGATTGGGCCAAAGTCCTCTTGTTCTTCCACCGCGTTTACAGAGGGACCCGCATGCCCCGACAATGGGTTATTTTTTACATTGGGATTCTCCTCCTTGAAGGATAACAGCTTCCGGTCAATGAGACTCTGGACCTTGTATTTGAGTGCTTTACAACCCTCAATGTTGTGCCCCGGGGACCCCGCGTGGTATTCGCATCTTGCGTTGGCATCATACCAAGGTGGGTATGGTGGCACCAAAGTTGGTAGTTGTTTTATCTCGACTGAAATTCCTGGCAACCTGACTGACAGATGCTGCGCACAATGTTAGCACAACTGTCCGAGCACCTTTCTACTCAGAACTACAATTAAAGTAACGCAGCGTAACAAAGCACAAAATAAAAGGAACACAGCAGAAATATAAAGTACACAGTGAGTTTGTTAACCCAGTTCGGAGCAACTCTCCTACTCTGGGGGATACCAATCCAGGAATGAATCCACTATTATAGTTCTAGTGAAAAGACCAACGCAGACACACTACTTGACTTTGCACCAAGACCCTACCAGTGTCAACTCTATCTAGGAACTCCTAGATATGAGACCCCGTCTCAATTCCTACCAACAGCACAAACAGTATTGTTATCAACTACGCAAAACACAACCAAGAGACACACTCTAGTAACACATACTCACTCCGTACTTAAAAGCTTAGGAGCAGCTTACAATTACAACTCAAACAAACTCAGTCCTTAGCTTGAATCAGGGAGATACAAGCAAGACTCACAATTAACAAAAGAAACCCTAAAAACCTTAAACACACGCTTTGCTAACACACACGGTTTTTAGTTGCCCAACTAGGGTTTGTCTTCACAAATATATAACACTGAGATAGCACGGGTTTGGGCTTCAAAATAGAACGTGGACATTGTCCGGTCCAGCTGAAAAAACTTCTAGAGACAATAAAAAACTTCCAAATATAGAATGATATCTTGTGGAAAAAATAGCAAGGCAAATAAAACTTCAAGCAAATCTTCAATCAGATACACGCGCCTTGATCAGCAAGCTAGAGGAAAATAAACTTCAAGCAAATCTTTGGACGATTGCGTACAAAAAATAAAGCGCTAGCTGGCGCGAAAAGCACAAGTCACATAATGCTGTTCCATATGCTACAGCATCTGTCCCAGCATCTGGCTAGTAGATGTTTTTGCAAAATGTAGCCAATCTACAAAAACCCAACAATCTCCCCCTTTGGCAAAATTTTGGCTAAAACACTCTAGAGCAAGTTCCTTGGGAGATACACAGATAAGTTTCCTTCACGTCAACATAGGCATACAACAAGGAAAGAAAATATCATAGCATATAAGAGATTACTTTCAAGGGAGCAAATTGGACAAAGATAACTTGCAAGTAGTCTCAGAGGCATGCACCAGATAACACAAACATCTAGCCTCATAGGAACAACTAGAGAGAAATAAACTCTCATATAGTGGATTAACAAAGAGAAGGGAAAAAATAAATTTCCACACACCAAAAAAAAAACTTAACAGCTCCCCCTCAAAACATGTACCAGTACTCCCCCTCAACATATACGGCACTCCCCCTCAACACATGTAACCATACATAATCATGCACACAACCAGCCAAGATAATATAAGCTATAAGCTACACACATGCACATGCACATTGTACACACATGCACATTCACATTGCATCTACTCCCCCTTTTTAGCCATAAATTCTGACAAATAACAAATAGTGCATACTCATAGAAGGTGTATAGAAACCATAGAGAGTTCATATTACAGACCAGAAGCACACAAGGTGCATAAGAAATTCAGGGCATAGCCCAGTCACCAACAAAAGCAAAAGAAGTACAACAAATGAGATCAGAACAAAACAACAAAATCAGAAATCATCAGAATCATCAGAGTCATCCTCAGTGTCACCAGCAGAAGCAGCAGGCATATTTCCTCCTTCTTCTTCATCCTGCTCACCCTCAGCTTCAGCTTCAGCCTTCAAAGCTGCAGTGATCCTGTCAATCTTCACCTTCCTAGCTCCAAGAGCCACACTAGTCTCAGTAAGATCAGCAATCATTTGCTTTCTGGAGAGCACACCAGATGTCCGGACAGAAGTACCAGCTACATCAGCATCATGTGTCTCAGACAGCAAACTGCAATCCAAAGCCATAGGACCAGGCCTCTTGCAGGGCTCATCACTACTGATCAAAATATCAGGGTGTTGCTGAAGAATAATACCACACAGGAGGGTAGGAAAAGCAATTGGAAACTTAATAGCAAAAGACTTAGCATGCTCCAAAACTTGATAATAGATGTAGGCTCCATAATCAAAGGGTGACTTGATGCCCACGGCATAAATCAACTTAGCCAACCCAGAAGCAACAGAATTTGAGTCAGTGGTTGGAGTCCAGTTTTGAGCACAGATCCTGTTCAGAACAGCATACATGGGAGACAGTTGAGCAGAAGACAAATGCTTTGGCTAGTGCTTAACTTTGTTACCTGTGATGGCCTTGCAAATTGTGTCCTCAGTAACCTCCAACTCAGGAGTCTCCTCAACAGACCTCTCAAGGTATGTGTTGATAACCGTAGGGGAGAAGTTGACACACTTACCTCGAACAAAAACCTTCCTATACTCAGGATTTCTTGTGTCATCACACTCATCAGAAACATTTACCAGAAATTCCCTGACGAGCTTATCATAACATGGACCCACATTTCTCACAGTCTTCATCAGTCCAGCATATTCCAACACATCAACCAGCTTTTTACATTTGAATACTTCTTCCTTCAGATTTCTTTCAAGACCTAGTATTCTGTGGTATATAAACTTCCACCTAGAAGACCCATTTTCCAAATGAAAAGAGACATTATCAAGAGGGGCTGGAGGGATGGTTAGAGGTATCTTCATACCCTTCATTGTTTTTCTGGAAGCTCCACCAGATGTGGCAGCTTCAAGCTCAGCAACCTCAAACTCAGAATCACTAGAGGGATGGTCTTTTCTTTTGAGGCTCTTCTTCTTGTGAACACTTTGAGCCACCTTCTTGCTCCCAGCCTTGGGAGGACCATACATAGGCCTCTTCCCAGCATTAACAGTTTTCTTCTTACTTTCTTTTTGTCCTTCACTAACAATAGCAGCAGTTTTGTCAGATTTGCTCCTAGTCCTGCGAGCAACACCCATAGCACCAGTCTTTTCCTGAGGTCTTTCTTCAGGCACAGCATCCTCAACAGCAACAGTGTCAGCTTGGTCTAAAATGTCAGTCTCAGCATTATTCTCAGCATTCTGAGTCTCATTATCTTCATCCTGAGACTTTGAAGAATCTTCCTCATGAGCACTCACAGAATCAGACATTGTGATGATTTGGTGTGTGAAGGTAGGAAGAGAGAGCGATTTTTGAATGATGATGCGCGCGGCAAGAGAGGAGTTGAGGGGTTGAGAGAAGTTAAGACAAAGACAATAATGATAGCGTGTGAGAGGTCTGAAAAAGGGAAGTTGAAAATAACCTCCTTGAATGACGTGCATCAAGCAGTTGAGGAGGGAGAAAATAATAGCTGCACGCCTCTCATAAATTAATTGCTACAATTCCTCAAATAAACATATCCCTAACTTCCGTCTTAATTTTTCAAATTGGTTAGCATCCAGAGCTTTGGTAAAAATATCTGCTAATTGCTCTTCAGTTGCAACATGCTCAAGAGTAACAATTTTTTCTTCAACCAGATCCCTAATAAAATGATGTCTAATGTCAATGTGTTTAGTCCTGCTGTGTTGTATAGGATTTTTGGAGATATTAATTGCACTCAGATTGTCACAATATAATGTCATAGCATCTGTCTTGACATTGTATTCACTCAGCATCTGTCTCATCCACAACAATTGAGAACAACTGCTACCAGCTGCTATGTACTCAGCTTCAGCTGTAGACAAGGAAACACAATTTTGCTTCTTACTGAACCAGGATATAAGATTGTTACCCAGAAAGAAACATCCACCAGAAGTACTCTTTCTATCATCTACACTTCCAGCCCAGTCAGCATCACAATACCCAAACAACACAGTGCTTTCCCCATGAGAATACAACATACCATAGTCACTGGTACCATTCACATACTTCAGAATTCTCTTTACCTGAGTCAGATGGCTAATTTTTGGTTCAGCTTGGTACCTGGCACACACTCCTACTGCAAATGTGATATCAGGCCTACTTGCTGTAAGATATAAAAGACTCCCTATCATACTTCTATACATGCTTTGGTCAACATCCACACCTTTCTCATCCTTTGATAATTTCACAAGTGTGGGGGCAGGAGTTCTTTTATGAGCAGCATTTTCCATCCCAAATTTCTTGACTATATTTTTAGCATACTTACTTTGAGAGATAAATATAGTATCTTCCATCTGTTTCACTTGAAGACCAAGAAAGAACTTTAGCTCACCTACAAGACTCATTTCAAATTCAGATTGCATTTGCTGAACAAAATGCTCTATCATCTGGTCAGACATTCCTCCAAAGACTATGTCATCTACATATATTTGAGCAATCATCAGCTGTCCATTTTCATCTTTCACAAACAAGGTTTTATCATTTCCTCCCTTCCTATAGCCATGGTTAATTAGAAACTCAGCAAGTCTCTCATACCAAGCTCTAGGGGCTTGCTTCAGGCCATATAGAGCTTTCTTCAATTTGTAAACATGGTTTGGAAAACTTGGATCAATGAAACCTTTAGGCTGTTCCACATAGACCTCTTCATTTAAGTACCCATTGAGAAAGGCACTCTTGACATCCATCTGATACAGCTTGAATTTTAGTATGCATGCAATCCCAAGTAACAATCTAATAGATTCCAACCTAGCTACAGGAGCAAAAGTCTCATCAAAGTCTACACCTTCAATTTGAGCATACCCTTGTGCAACTAGTCTAGCTTTGTTTCTAGTGATAGTACCATTTTCATCAGACTTGTTTTTATAAACCCACTTGGTACCTATGACATTCACATTATCTGGTCTAGGAACTAAGTCCCACACATTACTTCTCTTGAACTGAGTTAATTCTTCTTGCATAGCATTTATCCAGAACTCATCAGTTAGAGCTTCCTTAACATTCTTTGGTTCAAGTTTAGATATAAAGCAAGAATTTGATACCTCATCATAGTTCCTTCTAGTTGTGATCCCTTGGTTAGGGTCGCCAATGACTTGATCTATGGGATGGTTTTTCTGAACTCTGATAGATGGTCCTTTGTTGGGAGCAGTCTTCTCTGGATCAGTTACTTCAGAATCTTGCTTACCACTTGCTTCATCTACTTTCTTCTCTTCCTGTAGGTCAGATGCTGAGTCAAATGTCGTATCATCTCGCACATCATTATTTCCTTCATCATCTACAACAACATTTATAGATTCCATCACTGTCTTGGTTCTGGAGTTGTATACTCTATAGGCTCTGCTGTTTGTTGAATAGCCTAGAAAGATTCCCTCTTCACTTTTAGCATCCATCTTTCTTCTTGGTTCCCTGTCAGCTAAAATATAGCACTTACTACCAAACACATGGAAATGCTTCACTGTTGGCTTCCTGTCCTTCCATAGCTCGTACAAGGTTGTAGATGTACCTTTTCTCAAAGTCACTCTATTATGAATATAGCAGGCTGTGTTCATGGCTTCAGCCCAAAAGAAAAATGGCAGCTTCTTCGCATGTAGCATGACTCTGGCAGATTCTTGCAAAGTCCTGTTCTTTCTCTCAACTATCCCATTTTGTTGGGGAGTAATGGGTGCAGAGAACTCATGAAATATTCCTTCAGAAATGCAGAAATCAGAGAACTTACCATTCTCAAACTCTTTCCCATGGTCACTTCTGATTCTAACAATTCCACACTCCTTTTCTCTCTGAAGTTGTAAGCAAAGATCCTTGAATTTTTCAAAAGTGTCTGATTTCTCCTTAATGAAATTTATCCAAGTATATCTGGAAAAATCATCAACAACAACAAATGCATACTTCTTACCACCTAAGCTTTCGACTTGCATAGGTCCCATTAAGTCCATGTGCAATAGCTCAAGAACTCTGGATGTGGACAGATGTTGCAGCTTCTGGTGAGGCATCTTGGTCTGTTTTCCTATCTGGCATTCTCCACATATACTTCCTTCCTGAATTTGGAGTTTTGGTAGACCTCTGATGGCTCCTTCAGCAATAGCTTTCTTCATGCTTCTGAGATTCAAATGTCCAAGCTTTTGGTGCCATAGCTTAACTTCATCTTCTTTAGTTATTAGACAAGTAGATAACTTTGCTTTATCTTGAGAGACCCACAAGTAGCAATTGTCCTTTGATCTAACACCTTTCATCAGGATGTCCCCTTCACTGTTAGCAACTAAGCATTCACTCTTTGTAAAGTTGACCTTCATTCCTTGATCGCACAGTTGACTAATACTAATTAAGTTAGCAGTTAATCCTTTCACAAGAAGCACCTTATCAAGTTTGGGTAGGCCCTCTTCCACAAGATTTCCTACACCCTTTATTTCTAGTTTGGCTCCATCCCCAAAAGTCACAAAACTTGTAGCATAAGGTTTAACATCAGTTAAGTAATTTTTATCACCAGTCGTATGTCTGGAGCATCCACTGTCAAAGTACCAATCATTTCTGGATGACACTCTCAGAGATGTATGAGCAATTTGAGCAATCTCATCAGCTTCTGGTTCTATTTTTCTAGGATCCACAGTGTTGCTTGTGAAATTATCATTTTTTTGTTTCCACTGCTTCTTGGTGATCTTTACTGTGGGATCAGGTCTTGGTGAATAGGTCCTGTCTGAGTAACCATATAATTTGAAACAGAAAGGTCTGATATGTCCTTTTCTTCCACAGTAGTGACATACCCAACCATAATACCTTCCTTTTGATCTGGGCCTATATCCAGATGCCTGTTGTCTCACCTGATGCTGGGGCATCTGTCTTGACATAGTATGATCATAAGTACTAACAGATGGCACAAACTGTCTCACTGGTAGTTGTTTCTGCTGAGGCAAGGATCTGTAGTCAAACCCAATACCTTTAGAATCTCCAGGTTTCTGTCCTATTTCCAGAATTTCGTCTAAAGCATCAGTACCTTTGTTCATCATCCGCAGTTGCTTGTTCATATTGTCAATCTTGGAAGTAAGTAAGATAACCTCATCATTGAGATTTGAGTTTATTTTCAGAAGTTTGTCTTTCTCAGCATGCAAGAGAGCAATGGTCCTCTTTTGTTTTTCTAAAGTTCTACAAACTTCCTCACTTTTGAGACATAGCTCCTTGTAAGAATCAGCCAATTCATCATATGTTACCTCTTCATCACTAGATTCATTGTCTGATGTGCACACTCCAGTCAAGGCATTCACATGTTTTGCAGTTTCAGGTTCTTCTTCTGATTCATCCTCATCAGACCAAGACACAGTCATCACCTTCTTTTGTTTCTTCAGATAAGTTGCACACTCAGTTCTGATGTGACCAAATCCTTCGCATTCATGGCATTGCACCCCTTTGCTTTGATTGATTTTGTCATCAGTTCTAGGTTTCCTCTGATTGTTGACATTTTCATAGATGATGCGACTGTTGTCCGGAGCATTTGTCTTAGGGCGTCTGTCCATCCTCTTCACAACTTTATTAAATTGTTTGCCCAACAACACAATAGCTTCAGAGATGCTCTCATCAGTATCTAGATTACTCTCCACATCATCTTCATCAGTGTTGGAGATGAAAGCAATGTTCTTGTCTTTCTTTTCAGATCTTTCATTAGCCTTCAATTCAAAAGTTTGAAGAAATCCAATAAACTCATCAACTTTCATATTTCCAATATCTTGGGCCTCCTCAATAGCACATACTTTCATATCAAATTTCTTAGGCAGGGACCTGAGGATTTTGCTTACCAGTTTTTCATCAGACATCTTTTCCCCCAAGGATTCAAATGTGTTAGCATATTCTAGCACATTCATGTGAAAGTCATGAACACTCTCTCCTTCCTTCATTCTCAAATTCTCAAACTGTGTTGTTAGCAGTTGTAGCCTTGACTTCTTGACCTTTTGAGTACCTTCATGAGCTGTTCTTAGGATATCCCAAGCTTCCTTAGCAACAGTACATTGTTTAATCAACCTGAACATGTTCTTGTCTACACCATTAAACAAAGCATTCAGGGCTTTAGAGTTTCCAATAGCTGCAGTGTCTTCTGCTGTAGACCACTCCTCTTCTGGTTTTAACTCATCAGTATCAACATTATTCGCATCTTTTATTTTAGGAGGGACCCATGCCTTGATCACAGCCTTCCAAGCTCTGCTGTCTATAGATTTCAAGAATGCTGTCATGCGTGATTTCCAAATGTCATAGTTCGACCCATCCAACAGGGGTGGTCTGTTCACCAGTCCTCCTTCTTTATCCATTAAGCCAGAAAATTCTTTCCCTGGAGCTCACCCACACAGAACAGGGTGCCTGCTCTGATTCCAATTGAAATTCCTGGCAACCTGACTGACAGATGCTGTGCACAATGTTAGCACAACTGTCCGAGCACCTGTCTACTCAGAACTACAATTAAAGTAACGCAGCGTAACAAAGCACAAAATAAAAGGAACACAGCAGAAATATAAAGTACACAGTGAGTTTGTTAACCCAGTTTGGAGCAACTCTCCTACTTTGGGGGATACCAATCCAGGAATGAATCCACTATTATAGTTCTAGTGAAAAGACCAACGCAGACACACTACTTGACTTTGCACCAAGACCCTACCAGTGTCAACTCTATCTGGGAACTCCTAGATATGAGACCCCGTCTCAATTCCTACCAATAGCACAAACAATATTGTTATCAACTACGCAAAACACAACCAAGAGACACACTCTAGTAACACATACTCACTCCGTACTTAAAAGCTTAGGAGCAGCTTACAATTACAACTCAAACAAACTCAGTCCTTAGCTTGAATCAGGGAGATACAAGCAAGGCTCATAATTAACAAAAGAAACCCTAAAAACCTTAAACACACGCTTTGCTAACACACACGGTTTTTAGTTGCCCAACTAGGGTTTGTCTTCACAAATATATAACACTGAGATAGCACGGGTTTGGGCTTCAAAATTGAACGTGGACATTGTCCGGTCCAGCTGAAAAAACTTCTAGAGACAATATAAAACTTCCAAATATAGAATGATATCTTGTGGAAAAAATAGCAAGGCAAATAAAACTTCAAGCAAATCTTCAATCAGATACACGCGGCTTGATCAGCAAGCTAGAGGAAAATAAACTTCAAGCAAATCTTTGGACGATTGCGTACAAAAAATAAAGCGCTAGCTGGCGCGAAAAGCACAAGTCACATAATGCTGTTCCATATGCTACAGCATCTGTCCCAGCATCTGGCTAGTAGATGTTTTTGCAAAATGTAGCCAATCTACAAAAACCCAACATCGACCATGCCCTTTTGAATTAAATACGGCAAGATCTGACCGTATGGCATGGGTACAAGATCAAACTGTACATTGCGATAGCTATTCCTCGGGCCCATTTGGTTCCTTGGTGGGTACCCGCCTTGTTGTTGTTGTTGATTTTGTTGAGGCAACACTGCTGGTTGTCGAGGTGGAGTCGTGGGGATTACTTGAGGTGAGTAATGCCCTTGAGCTGTTGCTGCTGCCACATATGGATAATTGTAGCGAGGCATTTGATTTGATGGTGGGCAAGATGGTCCCACTAAGACAGCATTTGTCTCCCCCTCTTTCTTTTTATGAAAGTTGCTGGGGGGTCTCCTAGCTCCACTTTGAGTTTCTAGAGGGCCTTGGATCTTTCCCCTCTTTACTCCGTCCTCTATTCTTTCACTAATTATGACTAGATCGGAAAAGCCGGAAGATGTGCTTCCAATCATTTTGTCATAATATGGGCCTTGAAGTGTGCCCATGAAGGTATCGACAAGCTCCCTTTCCAACAATGGTGGTTGTACGCGAGAAGCTAGTTCTCTCCACCGTTGAGCGTACTCCTTGAAGGACTCGTTGCTTCTTTGTACGAGGTTCTGCAACTGCATCCTATTTGGAGCCATGTCCAAATTGTATTTGTATTGCTTTAAGAAAGCATCGGCTAAGTCCTTCCAAGTTTGGACGTGGGTACGCTCAAGTTGCATGTACCAATCTAATGACGCTCCGCTCGAACTATCTTGAAACACATGCACCATGAGTTTCTCGTTCGTCGCGTAAGCTGCCATCTTCCTACAGAACATCCGTAGATGGTTCCGAGGGCATTGAATTCCCTTGTACCTCTCGAAATCCGGTACTTTGAATTTTGGAGGGATTACCACGTCGGGCACTAAGCACATGCCCAAAGCGTTGTGGGCACCGTATGAGCTGGATCCTTCAACAGCTTTTAACCTTTCCTCCAAAACGCGATACATTTGGGTAGTATCGTTGTCTTGGTGGGTACTATCAAGAGCAGAATGTCTTGGCTGATTGTCTTCCACATTATGAGAAACAACCTCATGCTGCGCAGTGGAATTTCCTTGAGGACGACGCTCTTCGTTCCTAACGGGAATTGTAAGCGGTGGTGGTGGAGGTGGCACATGGCCCTCATTTTCAAGTGGTGGGGTATATCCTAGAGGTAAACCATAAGGAGGCCATTGCACATTGGCTGCATCCGCTATTTGACGAGGGTTACTCTCTCGGGCTAATAGAGTTTGCATTAACTCTAGCATCTGATCCATCTTCCCCTTCATTTCATCAACCTCTTCTCTCAAAGCCGCTTGAGTTTGTTCCAAATTGTCCATGATCCTTTGCTTGTTGGCTCGTGTTCCGTACGAGTGTTCCGTACGAGGGCTTTCTGGGTTTTCTGGCTATGATTGCTTTGAACTATTTTAGGGAAATGAATGAGTGTTTTTTTTTTTGAAAAATGCATGAAGATGCATGTGAATGTATGTATGCGATGAGTATGCAAAAACATGCGTTTTTTTATTTTGCTTTACAAGGAAATTTAAAGGTGCACAATTAATATTAGCAATTTGAAATATCAAAGGCCGGGAAACTGATAATGCTTCAAAATATTATTTGATTAGATAACATTTGTTTACAAGGTGTAACTAATGCTAAATCAAATAGCCGCTCGCTTTTCGGCTTTGTCTATTTCTTCCCTATAGAAATCTATGGTGTCCTTGCAGAACTTCATAAACTTCTGGATCTCCGTAGGGATGACAAAGTAGGGCATGACCATCTCGGCCTTTGCTAGCTTCTTTGGAAGTTGGGTGATGACCAAGTTCGAGAATGCAACCAATTTAGTGAAATCCTCACTTAACCGGGTGGCGTCTTGCCATACAAACTCAATCACTTCCTTGCGTTGACCTAGCTTGACCCTTGCACTTCTAATTTCATCGTGTAGTTGTGCAATATGGTCCCCGTGAGCTCTTGCAATCTTGTCGAAGTATTCTTTGAATTTCTTGATATCTGCTTCGAGATGATTGCATTTTAGCCTCCCTTGATGAGAAAGGCTCTCATGTCTTTGCCGTTGGACGCGTTCGACTTGGAGCTGCTCTTTGTAGTCTTTGACTACTTCTTGGAGCTGTTGATTTTTCTCTTGAAATTTCAACCTCCATTTTCGTTGAGCTTCGATGGCTAGTTCGCCGAACTTTTTGAGCTCTTGGTTGGAATGCAAGACTCTTTCCAACTCTTCGTCCTTGGCCACAAGGTTGGCATCCGCACTAACCAAGCCGCCTCCTATCCAATCTCTCTTCCCCTCAGAGATTTTTAGCCGCTTTTGGCACACTAGGAGAGAGTTTGTCACTTCATCTCGATCTCTCTTTGTCCTAGTGACTTCTCCCAAAGCTTGGAGGTGCTTCAATTCTAACTCTCCATTTTTGTTTTGGAGTTCTCGAATTTTAGCTTTGAGTTCCTCCGCTTCTTTGTTGGGAATGGTTGTGCTTGGCTTAGGTGTAGGAGGTTTTGGAGGGCATATGACCACAAAGGGTAGTTTGATTGTTTTAACCCTCTCCTTCACCCATTGAGTATAAAGAGGTTTGGCCACGCAATTCCTCTTGCCAACCTTTCCTTTGCGCACTTGGCTCCAAGCTCCCCGGATTCTTTCTAGCAATGCCGGGTCTTGGTCTCCTTCCCTTAAGAAGAAAGCTTCCAACAAAAGGTCATTGGGTTTGTCTTCCATTGAAAAACCTAGTTGTCGGAGAGAGAGGACCGGATTGTAGTTGATACATCCCTTAGTACCAATGAGGGGTACATTAGGGAAGTCCCCGCAACTGAGGATAATTTCCGGATCCTCTAAATTTGGAGAAAACCAATGGATATCCTTCTCGGCGAGAGTTGTCATCCGTTGCGACCATTTGAGTTTGGCCCGGTTTTCCACAAAGTCTCGGTTTCTCGGCATGTGGGACATCAAACCAAGTTTGCACCAAAGAAGTACAACAAGAAATTGTGCGTCCTCTTCCTTGTTCATGCCTAGAATAGAGGGAATGATAAAAATCCGCCAATAATGTGGGAACCGGATTTTTAGTCATGAACACCTCTAAAGCCGGAAAGTCTATGAAATCGTCCATGTTGGGGAATAAAACAATCCTGTAGACCAAGAGGGCTAGGATGGCGTTGAATGCTTTTCCTTCTTTGCTAGCTAACAAATCCCGAGCTTTGGCCTCCAAGAACTTTCTTGTGAATCCCTTAATGTTTCCTCTAATTTCCAAGTTAGATGCTACTTCTTGGACATCAAGGTATAAGGATTCGGCAATGGCCTCTAATGTGGGGTCTTTTCCCGGACCGAGATAGAGCTCATGACCTTTCATGCTACAACCCAAAATCTTCTCAAATTCTTCCAAGGTTGGAGCTAGTTGGAAATCTTGAAAAGTAAAGCACCAGAGAGGTGGGTCGAAGAATTGAGCCAAAGTGGTTAAGGCCGTTGAATCTATCCTCACGGGTAGGAGATCAAGTATTAGCCCATAGCTTGCTTCGAAAATACTCTTGTTGACCGAGGAGAGCCTTTTACTTAAAGCTAACAAACTTTCCACTTTAGGAGCATTGATCTTGAAAGCGAGCGTATTTCTATTCCCGGAATCCATATTTCTTTTTGCTAATATTTGGTTGTTCTTTTTAAATTCCTATAAAGCAAAATGATGCGAAAATTATTTTCATGAATGCAAATGATATGCAAGGGTATGGTTTATGAAGGTTCGGAACTTCCCCCCATCCTCACGTGTAGGCTCTAGAGATGAGATTTTCTAAAAAAGGTCCCTAGATTCACGGATCTCACATGGAATTAAGGTCGTCGATTGCAACACGCATGACTTCAATTCATTCCATGTGAAAATCTCCTCTAGGCGGGGCCGGGCATCCTACCTCACGGACATACGTCAACGCGGGCTTCCGCTCACAACCCCTTCCTAACTTAATTTTTTCTCAAGCTCGGGTAGAGAGCCTCACACGTCCGGCATTAACCCCAACAATGTGGAGTAACATCGCTCAAGTAACATCCCCGCATTTGATATATATGATATGAATATAAAGCAATATAAAGCAGTTATAAACATAAAGCAAGAAAATCACATAGATAAATAAAATAAAAGCATGCGCGCAAAGAAGATAAAAAACATTTAGCTTTAAAGCCAAATAGGATAGGCTTGACTCGCTAGTGGGAAACGGGTCCCCAGTGAAGTCGCCAGCTGTGCGCTCTCGTTAAAAACGCGCAATCCCCGAGACGTGTACGAACGCTCGGGAGGCTGTTGTGAAGTCGCCACCAAAGTTTTTGTTTAAAGGGAACTTTGATAAACCCTTAAGTTTTTATTGGAAGGGAAACGATAATAAAACCCTTTGACGATGAGGAAAAGGACTGGTCATCGCAACCATTGTCGGGTTCGGGAGTCGATTACGCAAGGGGAAGGTATTAGCACCCCTCACGTCCGTTGTACTCAACGGGAACCTCCTATTTGGCTAAAGCTTAAAATGTTTTTAAATGTTTTGCGTGCATGCTTATCTATGTAAAAGGGAAAAAGAAAATATGATGAAAGGGGAAAAAAGAAAGTTTTTTACTATGGCGCTTGACAAGATGACGATCTTGCTCCTACGTATCTCCCGGTAGTCGGAGAATTCAAAGCGTACGTAGTTCTTTGGTAGAAAAAACGTACATATGTTGGTTATTTTTAATGAACGATGTTTTGACCGTATTCTTGTGATTAAACGTAGCTTGTATGCTCGCGTATGGGAGACTTAAGCGTATAGCTTGTATGCTCGCGCATGGGAGACTTAAGCGTTTGTTTACGAATCGCGCTTAGAATAGGTAAAACATGTCCGTTGGGTAAAAGGGTTCGAATTGGTCGCTATGGGACCAAAAGGGGTGCAATGGACTCAATCGAGTCGATCATTGACCGGAGTGACTCAAATGAGTCGAAAAGGGTTCGATTGATCCAACGGGATCAAGAACGGGTACAATGGACTCGAACGAGTCGATCATTGACCGGAGTGACTCAAACGAGTCGAGAAAATGAATCTAGTGGCCACGGGGGACCAAAAGGCTCAAATTGACCACAAAGGGCCAAGAATTGGTTTGGTGTGGGCAGGTACGTTGAAAAAGGAATGACAATTGTCCGAACGACGAGACATACGTCACGCATTCGTTCAATCGGGGCAATGGAGAGACATACGTCAAACCATCCCTTTTTCATTCAAGTTTTTGGTTCGATTTTTAGAAATCCCAAAGTTTATCAAAACACTTGGCTTGGAACTCAAAATGAAGAGGTTTTAACAATTTTGTGAAAAAAACGCACAAGTTCGGCTCAAATTTGAAAACAATTTTGAAAAGCGAACAAGTTCGGCTTAAGCTCACGTTTGATTTGAAAATCATGAACAAGGTTTTTGTTCAAGTTTGGTTTTGAAAATGATGAACTTAGCTTATTGTCCAAGTTTGTTTTGAAAGTTTGTGGACGTAACTTGTTTTGCAAGTTATCCAAAAAAAGGTGGCTCGAACTTGTGAATCCTTCAATTTTATGCAAAATCCTTGATAAGGTTTGGATAAAATGAGTTTCCAACCTCTCAGGTTCTGAGTTCTTGGGCTAGAACCTCAAAAATTGGCTGTTTGGGAACCTAAACTCAGATTCTGAGTTCTGTCATGGTCGCACTGCGAACAATGCAAAATTTTGAGTTCAGAAGCTGTTTCTGAACTGTTGTTCAGAAACAACTTCTGAACAAACTCAGAACCTTTTAGGGGAGTGAAAAACTTTAAGATTTGGCAATAAAAAGAGCTGGACAAACCAGTTTGGATGTTTTGCAAACCTTGGGATTTCTTTTGAAATTCAAAAGGGGTTTTTTAGAGCAAAAGGGATTTGAACAAAATTAAGATGCAAACACAAATCTAAATGAAAGATAAGGACCTTAAAACACTTACAGAGATCCTAGCAAAGCTTCTGCTGCAAGGAAATGAAATGAACTTGAATTGGTTGGAGGTTCTTGCAAGGTTTGGAATATTGGATATGAGCAATGAACTTGTGCAATTGCTTTGTGTTGAACTGATTTTTTGCTAGTGTTTAGTGCTGTTTCAAATGCTGGTTTTTTCTGGTTGTGGTGAGTGAGTGTAAATGTGTTTTTTCTAAGTTTTCCAAGTGTATGAAACCTTATGCATTGCTTCCTATTTATAGGCCAAAACCAAATCAATTTTCATCATGAGAAATCCCCAAAATCCAGCTGATTTATGGGCTAGGATCAGGCTAAATCACTTTGCATTTAATGCAAAAGTAAAGAGGTGACCTTGCCTTGCTGCAATGATCAAGACTTAGCCAAATCCAGCCACTAATTTAATGGATTTTGGATAGAAATGATGATGAAAACAGGGCTGGTTTGCAATTGGTTGTCCCTTGGGATTGATCCTTGCAATCTTGATGATTAAGCAATAAAAACGTGCACTGTTATGTGCAGAGGTTGGGGGAAACAAAAGGCAACATGTGGGCTGGTGTGAGGAGGAAGAAAATCTACTGAAAAACAGGGCAGCACTCATGGCTTTTTGCAAGTGAAAACCAGCTGGGTTTGACTGGTTTTGGAGGAGAAAGCAAGAGGAAAGTCCACAAGATGGTGGCTGGCAATCTTAGGGTCAGTAGCAGGTCACTTGGGAGGGACAAGAGCTGCCCAAGGGCAAGCCAACTTGCTTGGCACATGCTAGGTTGGAAGAAAAAGCTTTTTTCCTTGGCATTAATGGCAAGTGATCCAATTCTGGTTTTGCTGAGCTCAAATAGCCATGAATGAGGATAAAAACAATAATGAAAATGATGTGTAACAAAAAATGGAATTAAATCAAAGAAATCAAAAATCTGCAAAAAAATCGCAGACTTCGCAGTGCGAAGTGGACGTCGCACTGCGAAGTCACCATTTTTGAAATGTTGACCTTTTTGGTTGACTTTGTTGACTTTGACTTTTCTCCTCTCTTTTTGATTTTTGATTTTTGTTTTGAAAAGGCTTTGGAAAAAATTAGGGTACAACACGTAGCGCGTTCGAAACGCCGTTTTGGACACATCTGAAGACTTAATGCGGATCTGATGATAACCTGACCGAAGATCAATCTTAGAAAATACTGTTGCTCCTTTAAGCTGGTCTAGGAGATCATCAATTCTGGGAAAAGGGTACTTGTTCTTAATGGTCACTTTATTCAGTTGGCGGTAGTCTATACACAGCCTCATGCTTCCATCTTTCTTCTTGACTAACAGAACTGGAGCACCCCAAGGTGATACACTGGGTCTGATAAAATGCTTATGAATTAACTCTTCGAGCTGAGATTTCAGCTCTTTAAGCTCTGTAGGTGACATTCTATACGGTGCCACAGATACTGGCTCCGCTCCCGGAATTAAATCAATAGAGAATTCCACCTCACGCTCTGGAGGCAAACTAGTTACTTCCGAAGGAAAAACGTCTAAGTACTCATTCACAATAGGAATATCACTGGGACTTAACTCTGGTTCTGAAGCCACAGTGAGCATAACATAAAATCCTTTATCTTGAGCACAAATAAATTGAATTAATTGATGGGTACGATTAATCAATTCTGACAGAGCTACACCTTCCGTCGTATCACTTGTCGGCATATAAATACTCTTCTCGGAACATCCAATGTACACATGGTTAGCGGAGAGCCAATCCATGCCTAAGATCACATCAAGTTGATCCATCGGGAGACACACTAAATCAACATAATAAGTCCTACTAACACAGTGATAGGACAGTTTTCACAAACATAGCTTGCCTCAATTCCACCTTCAGTAGCGGTAGATACTAACATGGGAGGATTCAACGGAGACAAAGGTAATCGCAGCGTCTCTACACATTTATATGAAATAAAAGAACAAGTAGTGCCACAATCAAAAAGAACTTTTACTGGATTTGAACCAAGATAGCACATACCAGCAATCAAATCTTCATTGGCCAGAGCCTTAGCGCCATCAAGGGAGTACACCCTGCCTTTACTAGTGGTAGTTCCTTCGGCTGCTCCTGTACAACGCCTATTTGGGCAATCGTACACGAGATGTCCGGGTTGTTTACACCCATAACAGACACCCATGCCTAACATACACTCTCCTTTGTGAGACTTCCCACACTTCTTGCAAGCAAAATAAACTGAGGCCGAACCAGATTGTTTTCCTCTTTGCGGGGATCCTTTAGGCTTAAGCTTGTCATGATATTTATCTGACATTCTACTCTTCTTTCTTTCAAAAGCTGCCGCTCTTTCTTTCGAGGTCTTAGCAAGTCCTGCTTCAACCACCAAACTATCATGCACCAGTTCATCATAACTTGCAATTCTCTGAAGGCTTACTGCAGTGTCGATTTCACCTCTTAAACCTCGTTTGTATTGGTTCATCTTCCAGACTTCATTCTCAGCATACTCATTATGTGTGGAATAATAGGACAGCTCTTCAAACTTCTTGGTGAATTCAGCAACCGACATACTACTTTGTTTCAACTCCAAGAACTCTTGTTCCTTCTTCACCTTGTAAGACAAAGGTAAATATATTTCCAACATCACCTCTTTAAAGTTTAACCAGTTCACTTCTATATCATTCGCTTCCATCTTGCGCTGAGCAGATTCCCACCAATCTTCTGCTGCGCCTCTGAGTTGATTTGTGGCATAGACCACTTTATCAGCTTCTGAACACTCGGCCATTCGGAAGATCTTTTCCATCTGTTTTATCCACTTCCTAGCTTCCTGAGGTTCACCTTCTCCACTAAACTCCGGAGGGTGATGTCTATTATATTCCCGAAAAACCGGATTACCAATTATGGGAGGAGGTGGTGGTTGTGGATGGAAACCCTGCCCTTGGTTCATCATTTCCATCCATTGTTGTTGGGCTTGAGCCTGTTGCTGAGCTTGTTGTTGCATCATCAGCATCATCTGCTGATACTGTAATGCATTTTGAGCTTGCTGCTCTTGGTACTGCTGCTGCCAGGCCTGTTGTTGTTGTATCATTTGTTCCAACGAATTCATACTTGGTTCTCTACTTTCATCACTGGCCTGATTGGCTCGAGGTCTACCGGGTCCTCTTCTTCTCCCAGACATCTTATCCTAGTTGTCATATACAAGTCAAAGTGATCAGTTTTAACTGAATATAACATTTAGAATAATGTCCTGGATCCAAGAGGTCCACATACTTGGATTGTATTTTAATGACCCAAGGCACGGTCTGAATCGACCTGCTCAGATACCAAATTGTAACACCCATATAGAGATTGCCTAGGATCTCTTACGAGTATTAAAATTTTGTACTGGATACATTAAATACAATACAAAAATTTGGCTTATAGATATTACAATACATAAGTCTTTGATACAATCCGAAATTCAATATAAACATCCTTATAATTTACATTGAGATACATCAGTTATGTACAATCATCCATAAACAATAAAACAGCACGATCAATCCAAAGCTTTCTCTTTACCTTTACGTCGTGCTTCCTGTGAACCTGCACCAGAAGGAAAGGGATGAGACATGATGTCTCAGTGAGCTCCGGTCCTACCTACTGTTGGCAACCACGGGGGTAACCTAGGGTCGTCGTGCCTACTCTCGGCAATCTCGGGGGATTCCTACGATCGCCGTCTTTCTTTACATATTGCGCGATCAGGGGAAAACTAGGATCGCTGCATGTCTTTATCTTTTGCATTTATATTCTATTCTTAAACTTAAACTTATACTTAGTGATCTTGGGGACATCCTATGATCACTTCTTTCTCTGCTGACTAATCATCATAATAATAAATATACATATTCGTCTTTTCATATCATTAAGTTAGGAGTTAGCGTTGAACAAACAATAATTATCTGAGTTCATTTTACGGAGTGCATCCGGGTGGAGTAACCCCGAAGTACATCTCCCTTCTTACCGGTGAAAATTCCTATCAAATCAGGCTAACACCAGACTCCTCTTTCTTTGTGTGGCTGCCCTCACGAGCGGTTACTTCACCGTCCCAGCTGCCATTTAAGGCGGTACTTCACTGGGACCCCCTGTATTCTAACTAGCGAGACTACATGAAACACATTAATTTATAAACTTAGATGTGCAGCTGCCCTCACGAGCGGTTACTTCATCGTTCCGGCTGCCATTTAAGGCGGTACTTCACAGGAACCCCTTGTATACTAACTAATGAGCATACAAGAGACACATCAAGCCTATTAATAATTTATTTCTCATTTCTTTGAAATAATAAATCTTAAATGCTTAACCTATAAAATGTCCTTAACTTAAAATATTGAATCATTCTCATTAATTCTCATCTTATGTGCTTGAAAGTATTTCTATCACTTTACTATAGCTGGCATACTTAGTGCATTTCTTAAGGAAGACAAGCTCCCAATACTTAACATATGAACCTATTGTCATGGGCTTATCGTTCTCATAAGCCACTGCTTAGTTACTGGAAACATTCCCATAACCGTCTAAACTTTGATCTCACAATTCTTAAACAATTCAAAACATTAATAATGTTATTGCATAACCCTTGTTCCTTATAATTACATTCTTTTGGAAGCCTCTTGAATGAGTTAGAATGGTAGTTATTGTTTCTAAAATGTTTATAGAGGAAACGGTTGCGAAAAGCCATGCCTACGCGCACCAAAACACCCAAAACAGCTAAGCTGTCATGGCTGTTATGGGGCTGGTCGCTTGAAGCGATGGCCTGGTCGCTTGTAGCGATCGTAGGCAGAACAAAAACATGCTTGGTCGCTGTAGCGAGCTCCAGCTCGCTGTAGCGACCATGACAGTACCAGAAAACTCAGAAATAGCATTTTTCATCATTTCAAACCATTCTAACACACCCAAGCTTCCCAAAGGTGTTAAAAAGGATTTTCTTTAACATTTAAACCATTTAAACATAGCTGAAACAAGGAATTAGCAAATAACATAGATTAGGGCACTTTCCCTAAAATTTGCTCAAAGTATAATTAACTCTCAAACTTACTCAAAACGGGTTCTAAAACCCTAGGGAGCTCACCTAAGCCTTGATTGGTGCTTGTTAAGTTCTGAACTTCAAACCCTAACTTGCTCCTACTCCTTTCTTAGATTCTTCTTCAACTTCTCTTGTCCTAGAAATTCCAAATCAAGCTTGTTTTGCATAAATTTCACAAGATTGAGGATGAAAGCTTGATGGGTGATGGCAAGGATGATGAGGACGTGAGTTAGAGGAAGGGGAAAGAGAGAATTCTGATTTTTGGAGAGAGTGAAGGGTGAGAAGAAAATGAGAGAAAATATCTTGCCCCCTTTTTTTTAAATAATCCTCCCTTTCCTAATAATTACCATAATGCCATTGCTTGCTCATCAATCTTTTAACATTGATAACAGTTACTTCTAAGCGGGATATTACATGAACAGTGCGTCTGATGGTCAACCAAAAGTCAACGTCTGAACAGTGCGTCTGATGGTCAACCAAAAGTCAACGTCTGAACAGTGCTTCTGAAGTTCAGAGTCTGAACAGTGCTTCTGAACCTCAGAGTCTGAACAGTGCTTCTGAAGTTCAGCTTCTAAAGGCAGCTTCTGGGCAGTTTCTGAAGTTCAGAACCTGTTTTGAACTTTTTTTTTGAAAGGGGCTGAAACTCATTTTTTCAAAATGTAACAAATGTTTTTTTGCTTTTATTTAGAATTTCATAAATTTCAATAACAAACTTGAATGAAAAAGGAGTGGTTTGATGTATGTCTTTCCATTCCCCGATTGCACAAGCACTTGACGTATGTCTCGTTGTTTGGACAATCGTCATTCCTTTTCAAAATACCAAAAAATATATTAACTTTCAAACAATAAACTTGATTGAAAAAGGAGTGGTTTGATGTATGTCTTTCCATTCCCCGGTTGCACGGGCACTTGACGTATGTCTCGTTGTTCGGACAATCGTCATTCTATTTTTCAAAATACAAAAAAACATAAAAACAAATCCAACACACCAAGCTAATTTTTGGCCCCCCCGTGGTCAATTAAAATTCAAATCTCTATTCACAAAAGCACGATGTTTTATCAATTCTAACGCGATACAAACAAACGCTTAAGCCTCCCACGCGCGAGCATACAAGCTACGTTTAACCGCTAGAATACGATCAAAAACATCGTTCTTTAAAATCACACACCTATTAAAATTTTTGGCCCCCGTGGTCAATTCAAACCTTTTTTCACAAACGGACATGTTTTTGTCAATTCTAACGCGATACAAACAAACGCTTAAGTCTCTCACGCGCGAGCATACAAGCTACGTTTAACCGCTAGAATACGATCAAAAACATCGTTCTTTAAAATCAACCGACAAACAAACGTTGTTCTACAAAAGAACTACGTAGCTTTGAATTCTCCATCGCACCAGGAGATACGTAGGAGCAAGATTCCACTCTTGTCAAGCACACTAATAAAAAATACCTTTTTTCCCCTTTTCTTTTTTCCCTTTGAAGTATTAAAATGTAGCAAGCAAACCTTTAAAACACTTTTAACCCTAACTAACTAGGAGGTTCCCGTTGAGTACAACGGATGTGAGGGGTGCTAATACCTTCCCCTTGCATAATCGACTCCCGAACCCGTTAATGGTTGCGATGACCATCCTTTCCACATCGTCAAGGGTTTTATCAACGTTTCCCTTTAAAAATAAAACTTTGGTGGCGACTCTGCAGTCTTTCCGAGCGTCTTTACGCTCGAGCGTTTTTTAGAGAGCACACACCGTCACTTACATCCGACACATTATTTATGTGATCAAAATTAAAGCACTTCGTCATTAGTCTTTCTATCTGCTGAATACTCTTTATGTGTAGACTTGGACTTGGTCAAGTCATACTAAGTCAATTAATCAATCAGAAACATATAATTATCATCGTTTAGCAGACAAGTTTGTGGTTTAGCTTTGGAGATAAGAAACGTATAATACACTTCCTATTTATATAAAAACTAAAAAATAAAAATAAAAATATATTATATGCAATTGTTACCGTGCACAACACTCTTCAACCATAAAATAGTTGATGGAACATGTGTGAAAATTGAGTTAAAAAGACTAAACACAAATTCTCATGTTGGGTAGAACTATTGTTGTGTGAATTGAAAAAAGTGGAAGTCCCACATCGGATGGAACACTCACATTAGTGGTGTTTATATATTGGGGGGTGTACCTCTAAGGGGGTGCATAATTAAGTGAACGAAGTAAACACTAAAGAAAAAATATATATATTTATATATTTTATTATTTGGAAATGTTAAATTAAGTAATTAATTTAATCATTATTAGAAAGTGTTTTCTTAGTCCCCAAGTTTTGCTAAAATATTTTGGAACACAATCTAGAATATTTCGGAACACAATCTGAAATATTTTGGTATGCAATCTAATATATTTTGGTATGTGATCTAAAATATATTTTGATACTCAATAATATTTTTCTGTACGGAATAATATATTTTTGAACTCAATATAATATATTTTGGTACTCAATTTGAGATATTTTTGTACTAGATCTAATATGTGAATTACTTGTTGCCAAAGTTACTCACTTATTAGTTGTGAATTTTCTCTATAAATAGAGAACTCACATAGTGCATTCCACACACAAAAGAGTTCTATTGAGTTGTCGAGAACTCTTTCTGTAATATCCCGCTTAAAAGTATCAGATATAAGCGTTAGAAACTTCGTTTGCAAGCAATGGCATAATTGTAAATAAGGGAAAAGGCTTAAAGGATAAATATGAAAATTTGTAAGGTTTCTACTCATTTTATTTTGCACAAAATCTGAAAATTTCCCTTCCATTCTTCTTCCATTTTCGTCCCCCACCCTCACCTTAATCATCTCATCAAATCATCACCTCTTTAAGTAGTAAACTCCTTCATAAATTCTTGTCTCCCAAGCAAGCTTGTTTTGGAATTTTGGAGTAAGAAGAAGTTATAGAAAACCAAGGAAAAAGGGGATTTCACAAGTGAAAGCTTAGAGTTGGAACTTGACCAGCATATACCAGTAATAGGTGAGCTCTCTTGGGTTGTTAGAACCCTCCTAGAGTGAATTTCATGTGTTTTGCATCATAGGTAAGTTATAGAGTTATAGAGTTTTTACCCTAATCTTTTGTGCTTGCTAATTCCTTGTTCAATCACGCTTTAATCATTCAATTTATAGTTGTAAATCGTTCCTTATGCTGTTATGGAGCTTGGGTATGTTTAAATGTGTCAAAATGGTGGAAAAATCACACTTTTATCAGGTTTTGAACTGTCATTTTCGCCAGGCGACCTCGGGGCGAGAAAACGGCGATTTTCAGCAATTTTCCCTGCCCTGTTTCGCCTAGCTTTCGCCAAGCTTTCGCTCGGCGAAATCAGTGATCTCGCCAACCTTTAGCTAGGCGAAATCAGACAGACAGCACATGTCTGTTCTGGTTCGTCCTGAGTGCTGTGTATGTGTTCGGCGAGGCTTTTTAGTAACTGTTTTCAAAGAAAACCTTTTTTATCAAATAAGAAAAACACCGTTGTGGACATATCCGAAGACACATAATACATAAGGAATAAGTGATTGAGGATTTAGCAATGCATTAATAGCATAAATACAAGGTTAATAAGAATGTGTCGGCAAGTATGGTTACGGACAGATTTATAGTGTTGGTTCTCCAACAATTATAGGAGGCTTATGAGAACGATAAGCCGAGTACCTTATGTCATAGGTTAGGAATTACAGGAATTGTTATATGATCAAGTAATAGACATGTATATGTATTTATACACCCATTTATCAAAGTCAAAGAATAATAATAACTCAAAGTCAAAGGCATGTTCAGCAGACTCCGGGATTCGCCGGATGGGACTTCTCCGAGAAGGTTGTCCACATGCAATTTCATAGGGAGTCCGGTGTTAGCCTGATATGATAGGAATTTCACCGGTTCATAGGGAGCTGTCCTCGGGGTTACTCCACCCGGGCCGCACTCCGTAAAATTGAACTCAGATTAATTGTTTGTTCAACGCTAACAGCTAACATAAAACACTTTATTTGCTTTATGTTATACAGTCATAGTAAAAGTTATAGTTATAGAGAGTTTTACAGTTAAAGATAGATTATAGATAAAGTCATAGTCAGATTTAAAGACTTGGCGATTCTAGATTTCCTCTAAATTGCCAAGGTAGGCATGGCGACCCTAGGTTCCCTGTGGTTGCCAAACAGTAGGTTGGGTAGAGCTCACTGAGACATTATGTCTCATCCCATTACTTCTGGTGCAGGTTCACAGGCAGGTTCTCAGACAGCACGCAACAAGGGTAAGGAAAAAGCTTTGGACTGATCGTGCTGATGTTTTTTGTGTTATGTTTCCTAGTTGGACTGTATTGTATGGTTGTGTTTGATACACTTGTAACAAAAAGGATTGTATTAACTTTGGGTTTGTATTATACAATGTGATGTAATAATTTGTATGAACTTTTATATTGTAAATTAATGTATCCAGTACGAAATTTTAATACTCGTATAAGATCCTAGGCAATCTTATTATGGGTGTTACACTTTCTCTCTTCTCCCTCTAGCTTGTGTTAACGAGCTATTCTTCTCCTCTTCTCCTCTTTCTGTCCCTTCGGATTTGAGAGTGTTCTTAAGACCATAGTCCCTTTCAGTAAAAAGTCCCTTCGGAATTAAGAATGGTCTTAAGAGCATAGTCCCTTCAATTATTTATGTCTCTTCAGAATAAATATTATTTTAAGAGCATAGTCCCTTTCGATAATTTATTTCCATTTGGAATAAATAATATTTTAAGATCATAGTCCCTTTTCCGGTATTATAAGAATGATCTTAAAAATATATTCTTCTTAAATTCTTGAAGAAGTTAGAATGGTGGTAGCACCATATTAGAGTGGTCATAGTACCATAGTTGGAGAAGTTAAAGGTTAGAATGGTGGTAACACCATATTTGAGTGGTCTCAACACCATAATTGAGTGGTCACAGTACCATAGTATAGTGGTTTCAATATTAAACGAGTGGTCTTAGTACCATATTGAAGGTGTAATTCTCGAACGGTTTTCTACAGTGCAGTAGTTAACCGCACAGTTGTAGCTGGGCTTGTTTTATCCTGGAGGCGGCGTGGTTGATAGTCTGCCTTGCACAATTTTGGGCAGTGCCACGAAACGTCTTAAAGAGAGCGACATGGTCGTGACTCAACCTAGTAAACAATTTCGGTAGATATTCTTTTTCAAATTAGAATTTGGAAGTCCAAATACAACAGTTTGGAAATCCAAAAACAACAATTTTAAGACGTTTCCTTCTATCATGTCTACCGAAGAAATTACTAACTCGAATTTTATTGTCCCTAAATATAAGAAGGATAAAAGGCTATAGAAATACATCTATATACTGAACATAATGACGTGCTTGTTGTTATAGTAACAACACTAAGAAATTCACATATGCGACTTTTAATGTGATTGAAATACATTTTCAAAAATCAGAACCGCACTGTGAATAAGTAACTCCAACTACCAACAGAATAGGAACCCCAAATGGTCCTAAATGAAACTCAGCAGCCACCATCAAGAAATGACATTGGTTCACAATTTATTTTTAATACAATTGTGAGAAACCAGGACATATGTCCCGCAAGTATATGAACAAGTAAATTGTTGCTCTGTTGCCTAACCTAACTAAAAAGAAATTCACTGATATGACTAGTTAAATCAATCTAGTTGGTGAATTAAGTGAATGGTGGATAAACATTAGCGCCTCGCGCCATGTTTGTTATGGTTATGCTATGTTTTAAACATATGCTACTGCTGAAAATAAGAAAGTGTTGTTAGAATATTCAAACATCACTAAAGTTGTTGGCGTTAGAGATATAAAATTACTATTCGAGTCCGAAAAGAAAATTATTCTCTAGGACGTGATGTATGCTCCAAAGATAAGAAAAAATCTGTACTTCAGATTTCTACTGAATAAGACTAAGTTAACTCAGACTTAAAGAGAGACTTGTACACCATGCATTCTTGTGGGGAAAAGATTACGCCTTTGATGATAT
The DNA here is from genome assembly GCA_018208015.1 of Medicago ruthenica. Lineage (NCBI taxonomy): Eukaryota > Viridiplantae > Streptophyta > Magnoliopsida > Fabales > Fabaceae > Medicago > Medicago ruthenica. The sequence continues at coordinate 37,130,507 of CM031378.1, forward strand.
GCTCAAAATTAAATTCTCCTTCTATTTTATAAGTTGTGTGAATTTAATATTTGACATGTCAAAATTTATCATATGAACAAGCGTTTATTTTTAAACTTGAGTAACTTGGACTTAATTCCAAAGTTATATGGTTAGAAAATTTATGTCGAATAGAGTACCCAAGTCGAAGAACAAAATTTCTACTTATGAAGTTTTGAAGAAAAGACAACCCAGTTTGTCTTATTTTTTGAATTTGGGATTGTCTGACCTATGGTCAGATTTCGGACTCGAAGAGAGTTAAACTCACTAGTAGAGCCTATGAATGTGTATTCATTAGGTATGTTATAAATAGTGAAGCATATAGGTTTTATTACCTAAATGCTAAAGTGATCATAGAATCAAACGATGCTGATTTATATGAAAATTAGTACCCCTGTAAATTAAAGAATAGTGGGGGCACTAGTGGGGGTAAAATAAATTCCCTTTAAAAAAAAATTAAGAACTAGTGGGGGCACTACATCTGATCACATTCCAGTAATCAGAAAAAGTTATTAAAACATCAAACGAGATGTTATAGAACCTCGAAGAGGTAAGAAAGCAAGAATTGCTAAAGAGTATGAACCTGGTTATATGGTTTATACATTGGAAGAAGATCCATTAAGCCTTAAAGAAACTATATCCTCATTGGATGCAGAATTATGGCAAGAAGCAATAAACGATGAAATGGATTCTCTAGAGTTTAACGAAACATGACACTTAGTTGACTTCCCTCACGGTTGCAAACCAATCAGTTGTATTTGAATTTTGGAAAAAGGAACTAAAGCTTGATGGTACGGTTGATGAGTACAAGGTTCGCCTTGTAGTCAAAGGTTTTAGACAAAGAGAAAATATAGACTTCTTCGATACTCATTCACCAATCACTAGAATCATATCTGTAATATCCCGCTTGTAAGTATCAGTTATCAGTGTTAGAAGCTTATTATGCAAGCAATGGCATTTTCGTAATTATAGGGAAGGAAGAGTTTATTTAAAAAGGGAGCAAGATATTTTCCCTTCATTCTCTTCTCTCCCCTCACTCTCTCCAAGTCTGATTCTCTCCTCCCTCTCTCTAGAAATTTGACCTCCTCCACCTCTCACAAATCCATCAATTCTTCATCCAATTCTTGTGAGATTTATGCAAGAAAGCTCAAGTTTTGGAAGTTAGAACAAGAGAAATAAGAAGAGAAGCAAGGGAGAAACAAGGAGATAAGCTAGTGATTGGAACTCAGAAGTTAGCAAGCACCAATCAAGGCATAGGTGAGCTCCCTAGGGTTTTAGAACCCACTATGAGTAAGTTTGAGTGTATGTCTCAATTTATGTTAAGTTAAGATTTTGTGCCCTAAACCTTTTTGATTGCCAATTCCTTGTTCAATCATGTTTATATCAATCAATTTATAGTTGTAAATCATTCCTTATACTGTTATGATGCATGGGTATGCTTGGATCAGTCAAAAATGGTGGAAAATCACGTTTTGAACCATTTCTGGGCTGTCAAAATCGCTCGGCGAGATCGGGGCGAGCGAACAGCGACTTTTCAACAATTTTTCCCTGTCTCATTTCGCTCGGCAAGATGGAGCTCGCCCAGCGAAATCAGACAGACCTTCCATGGCTGTTCTGCTTCGCCCAGTGAGCTGTGTACGCGTCAGGCGAGGTATTTGGCAACCATTTTCAAAGAAAACCTTATTTTCTAAGAAAAACACCATTGTGGACTTATCCGAGGGGCATGTAACATATCAGGAATAGATGAACAAGGATTTGTGCAATAGCTTAGGATTGATTAGAATTGTTAGGGCAAAGCCCAGACGGGTATGGAATGTTTCCAACAATTAAGCAGCGGCTTATGAAAACGATAAGCCTATGACCCTATACTTATATGTTAAGTTTTGGGAGATTGATTCCCATTAAGGAATGCATTAATATGCAAAAGCTTATAGTAAATTATTAGATGTACTTTCAAGTACATAAGATTATATGATGAGAATAAGAATGCATCAGATATGCATAGTTTCAGATGGTGTATCAGATATACACGTATCAGTTAGGTTATTTATCAGGATATGTAAATTTATAACCAGGAATAATAATTAATAATCAGGATAAACTTTGTGTCTTCTAAGCTCTCGACCAGTTAGAGAGGACAGGGGGTTTCAGCATTGCTGAAATGGGCCAGGAACTTTCTGCGAGGATAACCACACAAAGTTATAGTGTGTCTTCTGTGCTCTCGACCAGTTAGAGAGGACAGGAGGTTCCGGATACAGCTGGAACGGGCCAGGAATCTTCCGCGAGGATAACCACACACTTAGACAAGTGGAGTCCGGTGTTAGCCTGATATGATAGGAATTTTCACCGGTTAGCAGGGGAATGTGCTTCGGGGTTACTCCACCCGGGGGTATTCCGTAAAATGAACTCAGATAATAATGTTTGTTCAACGCTAACATCTAACATAAAGACATGCATCAGTTAATATTTTATTATGTTATCAGGCAGAGAATAGTTAACAGGCAGGTATCAGTCATCAGGCGGTGATCCTAGGTTTCCCCTCGATCACCCAGTTATCAGGTTATAATCTAGATCTCATGACTATTCAGTATTAGGCTCAGGCAGTGATCCTAGGACTCCCCTTGATCACTAGTTTAGCAGGATGTAGTCCAGTTTACGACTACACAGGTTAGCAGGAACAGTCAGGTAGCCCTCTATGGGTAAGGTTAAAACTTGGCGATCATAGGTATCCACAAGATTGCCGAGAGTAGGCACCCTAGGTTTCCCCCGTGGTTGCCAACAGTAGGTTGGGCTGGAGCTCACTGAGACATTATGTCTCATCCCAATCCTTCTGGTGCAGGTTTACAGGTAAGCAAGTGGTTTTCAGATGAAGATCTTCAGGAAGATGCTGGATGGAGTGCAGTTGCTCGTCATGGACACGCTCAGGAGGTTGTCAGATTATATACGTATATGAAAGTGTATTTATGATATTTGGATAATTGTATAGACGAGCCAAATGTACCCTTTCAGTTGTATTGTATTGTATTGTATTTATTATTGAAAATTTTAATGTATCATGTATCACACTAATACACATGCTAAATATTTTAGATAATTTAGTATGGGTGTTACAATATCCATAAGGGTGCTAGTCCCTTTAGCTGCTGTTCATAACTCGATAGTACACCAAATGGATGTGAAAGTTGCCTTTTTTATGGTGAACTAGAAGAAGAAATCTATATGGAACAACCTGAAGGTTTTGTGATTCATGGACAAGAAAACAAGGTGTGTAAGTTAGATATTTCTCTGTATGGTCTAAAACAAGCTCATATGGAAGAACATGAAATTTAACAACCTAAAGATATGGAATGAGCATAAATTCAATGAAAGTGACAAATGTATTTACTAAAAATATGGAAATAACATTTGCACGATCATATGTCTCTATGTAGACGACTTGCTCATATTTGGTTCAACGATTCATGCTATAATTTATGTGAAATCATTGTTTATCAACAACATTGATAAGAAAGACCAAAGCAAAACTGATGTAATTCTTGGTTTCAAGATAGATTACTAGATCAGAAGAGAGAAGTTTTTTGATCAATCTCACTAGGTTGAGAAGGACTTAAGGAAATGTAATTATGTTGACTGTAAACTTGCAAGCACACTTTATGATCCAAGTGTAAAACTCTTCAAGAGCACTTGAGATGGTGTTAGATACACAAAATATGTGAGCATCACTGGCAGTCCTTAGGTATGCCACTGAATGTATTAGACCCGACATTGCCTATGTCGTGGAACTCTTATGCAAGTTTACCAGTAGACAGATGACAAGCATTGACATGTTATTGAAAGAGTCATGATGTGCCTTAAAAAAGACTATGACTCTAATATTACATTATGAGAAGTATCATATTGTACTTGAATGGTACGAGATACAAAAAATAGAACATCATTCAGATGAGTCTTAAGCGACTAGTAGCTACACATTGAGCTTCACTGGAAGAGTTGTCTGTTGAAACAAATGATATTGACTCAATCCACTATGGAAAGAATCTGAGATGAGAACACTAGAGACAACTAGTGAAGAAGCAAGTTGAGAAAATGCTTGCTAGTTGAGAATCCCTAGTGGGAAAAACCGTTGCGAGAAGTGTTAATTCATTGTGATAGTACTGCAGCTATTGCAAAATTGAGAATCATTACTACAATGGTAAGAGACGATAATTAAGGCACGAACACATAAAGAATTAGAGAGCTAGCTACTCTCAAAAGAAACGGTTGAAGTAGATCATGTACGTACTGATGAAGACTTAGTTGATCCTTTGACGAAAGGAATAACTAGAAAGAAAGTCCTAAACACATCCAATGGATGAGACTAATGCCTAAAGATCACAAGTGATGGTAACCCGACCTAAATGACTGGAGATCCCAAGAAATAGGTTCAATGGGTAATAACAAGTCATGAGTGATAGAACATGCTATGAGAACACTAAGAAAGCATGATTCATGCAGCGACAGGAGGATGAGATAATAAAAACTCTTAATGAGATCTATACTCTATGTGGAGTGGAGTACATAGCTACATGAGTACTCTTGATAGACTCACCTATACGAATGTGGAACTGAGGCCGGTTCCTATGGGATTTTGAGGCAGAATACCTAGAGCGTTCGTTAAAACTGGGTTAGACATGCATGGCCATAAACGCACGGGCTTTTTAGAATACACCTAGGAAAAAGCTTGTGTGCAGGTTCTATGTCTGAGATAGAGTTCAATGCTGTAAGCAACTCTTGTTAAATCGGAATAGTATCCGCTATGCAAATGTTCAAGTTGTAGGCGACACCTTTGTTTATTAGCAATCTTATAGAAACGTCTTTGACGTTATTATTGAAACCATTTTTTAAATTCAAGTGGGGGATTGTTGGAACATCTGTGAAAATTGAGATAAAAAGACTAAACACAAATTCCCACGTTGGGTAGAACTATTGTTGTGTGAATTGAAAAAAGTGGAAGTCCCACATCAGATGGAACACACACATTAGTAGTGTTTATATATTGGGGGGTGTACCTCTAAGGGGGTGCATAATTAAGTGAACGAAGTAAACACTAAAGAAAAAAATATATATTTATATATTTTATTATTTGGAAATGTTAAATTAAGTAATTAATTTAATCATTATTAGAAAGTGTTTTCTTAGTCCCCAAGTTTTGCTAAAATATTTTGGAACACAATCTAGAATATTTCGGAACACAATCTGAAATATTTTGGTATGCAATCTAATATATTTTAGTACGTGATCTAAAATATATTTTGATACTCAATAATATTTTTCTGTATGGAATAATATATTTTTGTACTTAATATAATATATTTTGGTACTCAATTTGAGATATTTTTGTACTAGATATAATATGTGAATTACTTGTTGCCAAAGTTACTCACTTATTAGTTGTGAATTTTCTCTATAAATAGAGAACTCACATAGTGCATTCCACACACAAAAGAGTTCTATTGAGTTGTCGAGAACTCTTTCTCTCTTCTCCCTCCAGCTTGTGTTAACGAGCTATTCTTCTCCTCTTCTCCTCTTTCTGTCCCTTCGGATTTGAGAGTGTTCTTAAGACCATAGTCCCTTTCAGTAAAAAGTCCCTTCGGAATTAAGAATGGTCTTAAGAGCATAGTCCCTTCAATTATTTATGTCTCTTCAGTATTAGGCTCAGGCAGTGATCCTAGGATTCCCCTTGATCACTAGTTTAGCAGGATGTAGTCCAGTTTACGACTACACAAGTTAGAAGGAATAGTCAGGTAGCCCTCTATGGGTAAGGTTAAAATTTGGCGATCATAGGTATCCCCAAGATTGCCGAGAGTAGGCACCCTAGGTTTCCCCCGTGGTTGCCAACAGTAGGTTGGGCTGGAGCTCGCTGAGACATTATGTCTCATCCCAATCCTTCTGGTGCAGGTTTACAGGTAAGCAAGTGGTTTTCAAATGAAGATATTCAGGAAGATGCTGGATGGAGTGCAGTTGCTCGTCATGGACACGCTCAGGAGGTTGTCAGATTATATACGTATATGAAAGTGTATTTATGATATTTGGATAATTGTATAGACGAGCCAAATGTACCCTTTCAGTTGTATTGTATTGTATTTATTATTGAAAATTTTAATGTATCAGGTATCACACTAATACACATGCTAAATATTTTAGATAATTTAGTATGGGTGTTACAATATCCATAAGGGTGCTAGTCCCTTTAGCTGCTGTTCATAACTCGATAGTACACCAAATGGATGTGAAAGTTGCCTTTTTTATGGTGAACTAGAAGAAGAAATCTATATGGAACAACCTGAAGGTTTTGTGATTCATGGACAAGAAAACAAGGTGTGTAAGTTAGATATTTCTCTGTATGGTCTAAAACAAGCTCATATGAAAGAACATGAAATTTAACAACCTAAAGATATGGAATGAGCATACATTCAATGAAAGTGACAAATGTATTTACTAAAAATATGGAAATAACATTTGCACGATCATATGTCTCTATGTAGACGACTTGCTCATATTTGGTTCAACGATTCATGCTATAATTTATGTGAAATCATTGTTTATCAACAACATTGATAAGAAAGACCTAAGCAAAACTGATGTAATTCTTGGTTTCAAGATTACTAGATCAGAAGAGAGAAGTTTTTTGATCAATCTCACTAGGTTGAGAAGGACTTAAGGAAATGTAACTATGTTGACTGTAAACTTGCAAGCACACTTTATGATCCAAGTGTAAAACTCTTCAAGAGCACTTGAGATGGTGTTAGATACACAAAATATGTGAGCATCACTGGCAGTCCTTAGGTATGCCACTGAATGTATTAGACCCGACATTGCCTATGTCGTGGAACTCTTATGCAAGTTTACCAGTAGACAGATGACAAGCATTGACATGTTATTGAAAGAGTCATGATGTGCCTTAAAAAAGACTATGACTCTAATATTACATTATGAGAAGTATCATATTGTACTTCAATGGAACGAGATACAAAAAATAGAACATCATTCAGATGAGTCTTAAGCGACTAGTAGCTACACATTGAGCTTCACTGGAAGAGTTGTCTGTTGAAACAAATGATATTGACTCAATCCACTATGGAAAGAATCTGAGATGAGAACACTAGAGACAACTAGTGAAGAAGCAAGTTGAGAAAATGCTTGCTAGTTGAGAATCCCTAGTGGGAAAAACCGTTGCGAGAAGTGTTAATTCATTGTGATAGTACGAAAGCTATTGCAAAATTGAGAATCATAACTACAATGGTAAGAGACGATAATTAAGGCACGAACACATAAAGAATTAGAGAGCTAGCTACTCTCAAAAGAAACGGTTGAACTAGATCATGTACGTACTGATGAAGACTTAGTTGATCCTTTGACGAAAGAAATAACTAGAAAGAAAGTCCTAAACACATCCAATGGATGAGACTAATGCCTAAAGATCACAAGTGATGGTAACCCGACCTAAATGACTGGAGATCCCAAGAAATAGGTTCAATGGGTAATAACAAGTCATGAGTGATAGAACATGCTATGAGAACACTAAGAAAGCATGATTCATGCAGCGACAGGAGGATGAGATAATAAAAACTCTTAATGAGATCTATACTCTATGTGGAGTGGAGTACATAGCTACATGAGTACTCTTGATAGACTCACCTATACGAATGTGGAACTGAGGCCGGTTCCTATGGGATTTTGAGGCAGAATACCTAGAGCGTTCGTTAAAACTGGGTTAGACATGCATGGCCATAAACGCACGGGCTTTTTAGAATACACCTAGGAAAAAGCTTGTGTGCAGGTTCTATGTCTGAGATAGAGTTCAATGCTGTAAGCAACTCTTGTTAAATCGGAATAGTATCCGCTATGCAAATGTTCAAGTTGTAGGCGACACCTTTGTTTATTAGCAATCTTATAGAAACGTCTTTGACGTTATTATTGAAACCATTTTTTAAATTCAAGTGGGGGATTGTTGGAACATCTGTGAAAATTGAGATAAAAAGACTAAACACAAATTCCCACGTTGGGTAGAACTATTGTTGTGTGAATTGAAAAAAGTGGAAGTCCCACATCAGATGGAACACACACATTAGTAGTGTTTATATATTGGGGGGTGTACCTCTAAGGGGGTGCATAATTAAGTGAACGAAGTAAACACTAAAGAAAAAAATATATATTTATATATTTTATTATTTGGAAATGTTAAATTAAGTAATTAATTTAATCATTATTAGAAAGTGTTTTCTTAGTCCCCAAGTTTTGCTAAAATATTTTGGAACACAATCTAGAATATTTCGGAACACAATCTGAAATATTTTGGTATGCAATCTAATATATTTTAGTACGTGATCTAAAATATATTTTGATACTCAATAATATTTTTCTGTATGGAATAATATATTTTTGTACTTAATATAATATATTTTGGTACTCAATTTGAGATATTTTTGTACTAGATATAATATGTGAATTACTTGTTGCCAAAGTTACTCACTTATTAGTTGTGAATTTTCTCTATAAATAGAGAACTCACATAGTGCATTCCACACACAAAAGAGTTCTATTGAGTTGTCGAGAACTCTTTCTCTCTTCTCCCTCCAGCTTGTGTTAACGAGCTATTCTTCTCCTCTTCTCCTCTTTCTGTCCCTTCGGATTTGAGAGTGTTCTTAAGACCATAGTCCCTTTCAGTAAAAAGTCCCTTCGGAATTAAGAATGGTCTTAAGAGCATAGTCCCTTCAATTATTTATGTCTCTTCAGTATTAGGCTCAGGCAGTGATCCTAGGATTCCCCTTGATCACTAGTTTAGCAGGATGTAGTCCAGTTTACGACTACACAAGTTAGAAGGAACAGTCAGGTAGCCCTCTATGGGTAAGGTTAAAATTTGGCGATCATAGGTATCCCCAAGATTGCCGAGAGTAGGCACCCTAGGTTTCCCCCGTGGTTGCCAACAGTAGGTTGGGCTGGAGCTCACTGAGACATTATGTCTCATCCCAATCCTTCTGGTGCAGGTTTACAGGTAAGCAAGTGGTTTTCAAATGAAGATATTCAGGAAGATGCTGGATGGAGTGCAGTTGCTCGTCATGGACACGCTCAGGAGGTTGTCAGATTATATACGTATATGAAAGTGTATTTATGATATTTGGATAATTGTATAGACGAGCCAAATGTACCCTTTCAGTTGTATTGTATTGTATTTTTTATTGAAAATTTTAATGTATCAGGTATCACACTAATACACATGCTAAATATTTTAGATAATTTAGTATGGGTGTTACAATATCCATAAGGGTGCTAGTCCCTTTAGCTGCTGTTCATAACTCGATAGTACACCAAATGGATGTGAAAGTTGCCTTTTTTATGGTGAACTAGAAGAAGAAATCTATATGGAACAACCTGAAGGTTTTGTGATTCATGGACAAGAAAACAAGGTGTGTAAGTTAGATATTTCTCTGTATGGTCTAAAACAAGCTCATATGAAAGAACATGAAATTTAACAACCTAAAGATATGGAATGAGCATAAATTCAATGAAAGTGACAAATGTATTTACTAAAAATATGGAAATAACATTTGCACGATCATATGTCTCTATGTAGACAACTTGCTCATATTTGGTTCAACGATTCATGCTATAATTTATGTGAAATCATTGTTTATCAACAACATTGATAAGAAAGACCTAAGCAAAACTGATGTAATTCTTGGTTTCAAGATTACTAGATCAGAAGAGAGAAGTTTTTTGATCAATCTCACTAGGTTGAGAAGGACTTAAGGAAATGTAACTATGTTGACTGTAAACTTGCAAGCACACTTTATGATCCAAGTGTAAAACTCTTCAAGAGCACTTGAGATGGTGTTAGATACACAAAATATGTGAGCATCACTGGCAGTCCTTAGGTATGCCACTGAATGTATTAGACCCGACATTGCCTATGTCGTGGAACTCTTATGCAAGTTTACCAGTAGACAGATGACAAGCATTGACATGTTATTGAAAGAGTCATGATGTGCCTTAAAAAAGACTATGACTCTAATATTACATTATGAGAAGTATCATATTGTACTTCAATGGTACGAGATACAAAAAATAGAACATCATTCAGATGAGTCTTAAGCGACTAGTAGCTACACATTGAGCTTCACTGGAAGAGTTGTCTGTTGAAACAAATGATATTGACTCAATCCACTATGGAAAGAATCTGAGATGAGAACACTAGAGACAACTAGTGAAGAAGCAAGTTGAGAAAATGCTTGCTAGTTGAGAATCCCTAGTGGGAAAAACCGTTGCGAGAAGTGTTAATTCATTGTGATAGTACTGCAGCTATTGCAAAATTGAGAATCATAACTACAATGGTAAGAGATGATAATTAAGGCACGAACACATAAAGAATTAGAGAGCTAGCTACTCTCAAAAGAAACGGTTGAACTAGATCATGTACGTACTGATGAAGACTTAGTTGATCCTTTGACGAAAGAAATAACTAGAAAGAAAGTCCTAAACACATCCAATAGGATGAGACTAATGCCTAAAGATCACAAGTGATGGTAACCCGACCTAAATGACTGGAGATCCCAAGAAATAGGTTCAATGGGTAATAACAAGTCATGAGTGATAGAACATGCTATGAGAACACTAAGAAAGCATGATTCATGTAGCGACAGGAGGATGAGATAATAAAAACTCTTAATGAGATCTATACTCTATGTGGAGTGGAGTACATAGCTACATGAGTACTCTTGATAGACTCACCTATACGAATGTGGAACTGAGGCCGGTTCCTATGGGATTTTGAGGCAGAATACCTAGAGCGTTCGTTAAAACTGGGTTAGACATGCATGGCCATAAACGCACGGGCTTTTTAGAATACACCTAGGAAAAGGCTTGTGTGCAGGTTCTATGTCTGAGATAGAGTTCAATGCTGTAAGCAACTCTTGTTAAATCGGAATAGTATCCGCTATGCAAATGTTCAAGTTGTAGGCGACACCTTTGTTTATTAGCAACCTTATAGAAAAGTCTTTGACGTTATTATTGAAACCATTTTTTAAATTCAAGTGGGGGATTTTTGGAACATCTGTGAAAATTGAATTAAAAAGACTAAACACAAATTCCCACGTTGGGTAGAACTATTGTTGTGTGAATTGAAAAAAGTGGAAGTCCCACATCAGATGGAACACACACATTAGTAGTGTTTATATATTGGGGGGTGTACCTCTAAGGGGGTGTGTCATACCCCATTTTTGACCCGTTTTTATTTCATTTCTCTCGTCTTTTAGGCCAGAAATTTTCGTCGTTTCAGACGAAATTTCGGCAGGGAGGTATTTTAAAATACCTCATATTTTTGTTCCGAAGGCAACCTTTTTTTTTAATTTTTTTGTTTTTTGTTATTTTATTATTATTATTTTTACTATTGTTTATTTTCCCTTTTTAGTTCCTTTTTATTAGTTTTTATTTTATTTTATTATTTTCGTTTTTTAATATGGTTGTTTTTTTACTGTTTTGTTTTATTCATTTTTAGGTCATTTTAAGTCCAAATCTGTCCAGGCCCAGAGGGGCATTTTTGTCCATTGTTTACACCAGTCATTGTCCTTTAAATAGTGCATTTAATGCACAGTGTCAGTACACACAGTACCAAGAGTCAGACCCCAAGTACCAATCAGTCAGTGGCAGCACCACCGTCTACCACCAACACACCCACCACAAGTCAGATCAGCCACCACCAAAAACGATCAAAAATCCCTAAATTCTTTTTTTTTCTCTCTTCCCTTTTTCCAGAAAACAGTTCAAATCCAAACCAAAAAAGTTCAAATCCAAACCAATTTCAATCAAAAGCCAAAAATCAAAACCGAATACAAATCAAAAGCCAAAAATCAAAACCGAATACAAATCAAAAGCCAAAACTCAAAACCGAATACAAATCCAGTGCCAAAACCTAGAACCGAACCCAAACAACAAATAATCACTCAGAGCCGAAACCAAATCCTTCAAATCCGAACTAAATCATTCAAATCCGAACCAAATTTAACGAGTCCCAGCCGAAAATAAGAAGGTAACTTTTTTTCAAAAAGATTAAAACCTAGATCTAGGTTGTTTTAAAGAGTTTTTGATAATTTGGATTATAGATTTGGAGAGAAGAAGAAAAAGGAATTCTAGAGGTGTGTTTGTTTTTTAAAAAAGAAGTTGGAACACTCCGGTACGGTGGCGCCGCCGGCGGCCGCCGCACCGGAGGTAACTCTGGCCGGACGGATTTGAGAGAGAGAGAGAGAGAACAGAGCTTAAGAAGAAGAGAGAAGAGGTAGTGAGAGAAAGAAGAGATAAAAATGAAATAAAAACCGGATGTGGACTTAAATAGGCAGCTGGACCGGTCTGGTTCTTTCGGACCGAACCAGACCGGTTCTCCCCTGACTCAGCCCGTTGGGCCTGTTCCTTTGGCCCACTCTTTTCTTCTTCTCCTTCTTTTCTGTTTTCTTCTTCTTCTCCCCCTCTATTCTTCCTGCACCCCTCTTCTTTCTATCCTTTTCTTCTTTTTTATTTTTCTTTCTAGTCATTTTATTTTATTTTTGTTTATTTATTTTCTTTATTTCTTCATGCATTTTATTTACTGCATTTAATCTTCAGTTTATCATGCATTTTTATCTTTTTTTTTTATTTTTATGCCTTATATTTATATTTATTGCCTTGCATTTTAATTTTTGCACCATATTTAATTTTATGTCTTGCATTTTTTATTTTCCTTTTTTTAATTTCCAGCACCATATTTACTTTATTGTCTTGCATTTTTATTTTCTTTTATGCATCATCTTTACTTTATTGTCTTGCATTTTTATTTTTCTTTTATGCATCATATTTATTTTATTGTCTTGCATTTTTATTTTCTTTTAGCATCATATTTATTTTATTGTCTTGCATTTTTATTTTCTTTTAGCATCATATTTACTTTATTGTCTTGCATTTTTATTTTCTTTTAGCATCATATTTATTTTATGTCTTGCATTTTTATTTTCTTTATTTATGTTACGCACCATATTTATTTATTTGTTTTGCATTTCATGCATTATTTTATTTCCTTTCTAGTATATTTACTTTAATGCAATTTTATTATTTTGTCATTTATTTTATTGATACTAGAATGTAACTAGGTCCAATGTAAATAACATAAATGAGAATATGCACCGACACCACGTTTATTTCTTATGCTTTATGTCGAGAACGATATCGTAATTTGTGACCGTATCCGAGGAAAAGGACCTTCACTTGATCCAACGTCATTTTGAGGGATCCGGCGCGTCTAGATTTTCTCAGCATAACTTAGTCTCTGGACCTTAGGACTTAATCAAAATTTTCATAAAAAGTCAAAAAAGTCAAAATCCAAAAACATTTTATAATCAAAATTTCAAAAAAATCAATCTTTGCCATTTCTTTCTTAATCAAATTTTAATCAATCTTTAATCAATCAAAACTTTTTTCTTCAAATTAAAATCAATCAAACTCACTTCCTTTTTATTCTTCTATGCCTTTTCGGCCTCTCATCTTTCTCAAAACCTTTTTCAAACTTTAAAATCAATCAAAACCAATCACTTGTTCTTTTTACCCCGAACTACGTGATTTTGATCCCGCTCGGGTACGTAGGCAAAAGACTTTGTCTTTCCAAATCAATAAAAATAACAAAAATATTTTCCTTCTTTCTTTTTCATCACTTTTACACTTAAGCATTTATTTTACAACAAATAAATAATTTAGCATAAAGATAAAAATAAGCAAGAGGTTCCTATAGAGTACTATAGACGTTTAGGGTGCTAATACCTTCCCTTTGCGTAACCAACCCCCGGACCTTTGATCTCTAAAAAAATAGGGTTTTCGAACTTTCTCCCTTTTCCTCGGAAAAATAAAAGATCGGTGGTGAACTTAAAATTGCGAGTCAACGCTAATTAATAGCTTGATATCCAAAAATCACCGCGACAGAAAAATGGCGACTTCACTGGGGACAAAAATCCTAAGTGGGTTAAACCTATCTTGTAATTGTGCTTTGTTATCTTTATGCTTTGTTATTATTTGTAATTGTGAATATGTGCTTAAGTGTTTACCTTTTTACGTGAGTGGTGAGATAAGTCCTACACCCGGACTTGAGGGAAACATAAGATAGGACGGTGGTATAATCATAGTGTCTTTCCGAGAGTAAATTTCGGATGTGGCTCATGTGATAATCCCACTCAATGGAGGAATCTTGGAAGTATTACTATGTCGGCATGAGTAAGTCGTGTTCAGCATTGGTATTTTCAAGTGACCTATGAAGTTGAGGACCTTTAGTTACCTTTAACCCATCTTGGCCTTTTAGGACGTAGTGCGGTGGCTAACCAAGAGTAATCTTGAATTAGTTGATACGCGATACTACACTCAAACGAGACTTTCTTACAAATATTATCGGATCGGGAGTCAATCTCGTAACCCGACGGTATTTGGAAGGGGTTGAGGACTTTGGGAACTTGGTAGAACCCGTGATACAGGTACATGTGAAACCATAGTCCTTACCAAATGGCGTGTTTACCCTTGACTCCAACATTGTGGACCTAAACTCACCATGTTTTCTCCGCTCCTTGGCATAATCATGCATACATGCATCCATGCATAAACTCTTTTCCTTTTCATCCAAAACATCGAAGGACTTAAATAAGTTTTTTGTAAACATTGTAGATATGGACATTCCACGAAGAAGCACTAAGAAATATCTTTTCAAGAAACCAGACTTGTCAAAGTTAAGGGAGCTAAGGTCTTTAGTGAGTGATCCAATGAATTTTCAAGCTCATCATGGGAAGTTGCTTAATATTCTGAGAGTAGATGTTGAGGAAGGATGCTTAGAGACCTTGGTTCAGTTCTATGATCCACTCTACCATTGCTTTACCTTTCCTGGTTATCAGCTTGTCCCCACACTTGAAGAGTACTCCTACCTAGTGGGTCTACCTGTGCCAGACAAGATACCATTCCACGGTCTTGAGCCTACCCCTAAACCCTCCGACATCGCAGCCGCTCTCCATCTTGAAACCTCCATCATCAAAGCAAACCTTACCTCTAAAGGAGGCCTCCAAGGTCTTCCCACCCACTTCCTCTACCAACAAGCCTCCATATTCGCTGAAGCAGCTAGCACTTATGCCTTCCATTCCACCCTAGCCCTCCTCATATATGGCCTTGTACTCTTCCCAAATATTGACAACTTCATCGACATCAATGCCATCAAAATCTTCCTTTCCAAGAACCCTGTGCCCACACTATTAGCCGATACATACCACTCCATCCATGATCGTACCCTAGCCGGCCGTGGAACCATTCTTTGCTGTGCACCACTACTTTACAAATGGTTTATCTCCCACCTACCTCAAACTCATACTTTCAGAGCTAACCTTGAAAATCTTCCTTGGTCCCAAAGAATCATGGCCCTCCATCCCTCAGATATAGTTTGGTATCAGGCAGCCTGTGACGTGGGGAAAGTCATTGTCAGTTGTGGTGAATACCCCAACGTACCTCTTCTTGGTATGCGTGGCGGGATTAGCTACAACCCTTTTCTAGCCCGTCGACAGTTTGGTTACCCAGTGAGAGAAAAGCCAAACAACCTTGCCTTGACTAATGAATTCTATCTTAACCATGGGGATCCCTCGAACAAAAGAGAAAGATTCGCACAAGCTTGGAGCGCTATCCGCAGACTCAGCAGAAGTCAGTTGAGGAGGAAATCAGATTATGTGCATGAATCTTACACTCAGTGGGTTATTGATAGGACCATGAGCTTTGGCCTACCCTACCATCTACCTAGATATCTATCCTCCACCATCCCACCATCATCCTTGCCTATCCCCTTTGACACTAAGGAAGAGTTTCATGAACAATTAACCAAAGAAAGGCAAGAAAAGGAAACTTGGAAGAGAAGATACCAGGAACTTGAGCTCGAGCACGAGACCTTGAAGGGAAAGCTAGCCCAGCAGAGCCATGAGCTTCTCGTCCAGAACCAGAGGATAATCGAGAAGGATGACTTGCTCCGTCGGAAAGACGCGTTACTCCGCCAGGATGCTAGAAGGAAAAGGAAGTTTATGGATTCGATCTCTAGTGCACTTTCAGATTCCGAGGATCCATCTACTCCGGGAGTTTGAGTTCGAAGTCTTAGGACCTTATGTTTAGATTTTAGCTTCTGAAATCTTTTGACTTGCAAACAAAAAAAAAACTCTTTGTAATATTTCAATGCTTTAGTGAGATGTTCAGTTTATGATGTTTACAATTACTCTAACAAGTCCTTCGATAATATTTTGTTCTTTTTCTTTGTTTTGCATAAACATAATCATGCATCATACTGCATTCATGGTTTCCTAAATCGAGTCTCACATTTTGTTCACCAATAAAAGGTTAATCTGCCGTCGTCAAAGGAAGTGGCCCGGCGTGTTCATTGCAAACCAACTCGCATTTACAACATTATGGCTAATCGGAAAAGAATGGATCTGTTAGAGCAAGAAAACCAGAACCTCCGGGAAGAGGTGGCCAATCTCCGGGAAGGGATGGAGAAGTTGACCTCCATGATGAATGCTCTGTTGGCTTCCCAAGCCCAGACATCAGTTCCTCAGCCTGCTGTCACTACTTTTGAGCAGCCAATCTTATTTGCTTCACCCATACTTGCTCCACCGCCCGGCACGTCTATAGCCTACCCACGGGGATGTCATTTCTATCAGACGAAGGTTTTCACCCCACTTCTTTCGGAATCCCAACTCCGGCTATCCAGAAATCATCTCCAGCCCCAACAAAGGCCTCAGCAACAGAATCGACAACAGCCTCGACAACAAAATCGGGTTCAGCGGACTTCCCATTTTGATCCAATCCCCAAGGCATATGCAGAGTTGCTCCCCGTTTTGCTTGATAAAAATCTTGTTCAAACTAGGGCACCTCCTAAGGTACCTAAAAGGTTGCCACAGTGGTATAAACCTGATCTCTCTTGTGCTTTCCATCAAGGGGCACCCGGTCATGACGTTGAGCATTGTTATGCCTTGAAAGCCGAAGTCCAGAAGTTGATCCAGGCCAACATCCTATCCTTCAAAGGGTCGAGTCCCGATGTGCAAGCTAATCTACTACCCGGCCATGGGACCCCATCTGTTAATATGGTGCAAGATTGCTCAGAAGCTCACCCTGGTGAAGAAGGTGGCAGTGAATTTTGTAACACATGGCAGAGGTTACTGCAATTGGATCGTTGATTGACATTCCCTCAGCTACTCATGGGTCCAAGTAACGTGTTTTGTTGTCTTGTCTTTTAAAAAAAATCCTTTCGTTCCGCCTGAGACGAAAGTGAACTTGTTTAGGGCTTTTGTTTCATGCATTCCCATCATCAAATAAGAAGTCGTTTTGTTCCCGACTATGTTTTTATTATTCTTGCTTTTTTCTGGAAAATGGTAACACAAAAAACCCAAAAATATTTCATTTTTGCTTTTATTCCCAATCAATTTCAAAAAATCTGCATTGTTCACTCATTTTCTAAAATCAATCATCGATCATATGTAGACTGAACATCAATAAACCCGTTGAACACTGTAACCCTATGCTCTCTCCCGACTTTGAGTTCCCTTTTTACGAAGCTGAAGAGGAGGAGGATGAAGGGATTCTTCGAAAAGATCTCTCTGCTACATAAATATGAAAAAAGAACATCATTCAGCCTCATGAAGAAGCACTGAAAGTGATTAACTTGGACACTACAGTATTCCTGATCAAATCCCAGATGAATGGTGCCATCTAAGCTGCATAAAAAAAAAACAAACAAAAAAACAATAGCAAAAGCAAAAAAAATCAAAAGCAAAAATCAAACAAAAAAAATCAAAAGCAAAAAAAAACAAAAGCAAAAAAAAAGAGAGCAAAAAAATACATCAAAAAGATAGTACAGAAGATGGTAACCATCTACAAGGATGTGCATGAGATGTTCCAGAACGCTTTTACACGGATATCGTATTTCAGTGTGTACCTCAACAGGGGCAACCCCTTTTCTCTTTGGAATATGGTATGAAAGTTCTAATAGAAGCCAAATTATCAGAGGCTGAATGATGTCAAAACAAATATGATCAGTTCAAACTTGATTGAAGAGAAACGCATGAATGCCTTGTGTCACGGGCAGTTCTCGTGTGCTCCAAGAAGGAGATCTTGTGCTCAAGAAGGTTTTATCTTTCTAACCTGATTCCAGGGGCAAGTGGACGCCTAATTACAAGGGTCCATATGAGCTTTCTCCGGTGGTGCTTTGACTCTTACGACTATGGATGGTGATGA
Source organism: Medicago ruthenica (assembly GCA_018208015.1). Lineage (NCBI taxonomy): Eukaryota > Viridiplantae > Streptophyta > Magnoliopsida > Fabales > Fabaceae > Medicago > Medicago ruthenica. The sequence continues at coordinate 37,148,819 of CM031378.1, forward strand.
GCTCCCTCGTCCTGTGAATGCTGATGCAGTCAAGAAATACTTTGTCTAAAAAAATAAAAGAACAGCTCGGTAAGTCGAAAACCCGAAAGGGCGGCTTAGGCAAAAATGAGCGTCTCGGTGGACTGAAAACCCGAAAGGGCGGTCCAGGCAAAAATTAGAGACATCAAACAGAAAAATAATCATCCTGATAGGTCGAAAACCCGAAAGGGCGATCTATGCAAAAGTTAAGGATCAAAAGACAAAGTAACTGCATCGAGCTGATCCCTACTCACTTGTGGCACAATTGAATGTCAAAAAGAAGCTCTGAATCTGAAGCATCCAAACAGTGGAATTCAAAGTTGTCGGGGAGAACAACGGTTATTGTGTTCAATGTACCTCCAATTTATATTTACCATTTTCCAAACTTTTTAAGATCCGTGGAGCCATGCCATTGGCGGGTTGCCACTCTTTTAAATAAATTTGAGCCTATTGCCTTTCATTTGGAATTCCTATTTATTCAGTTTATAAAAAAAAAACTTCTTCTATTTTTGATGGTAGTGCTTGAAACAAAATATTCTTCAAAATCATAAATATTTTTCATCTCTTTTTGAAAGGCACAAACAACAAAACACATCTTCTTTGAACTCGTGAATAAGTGAAGGGGGCGTCAACAGCTATCCTGAGAACGGATGAACTTTGCAGGCTAAACATGGTCATTTGCTTACAAAAAAAAGAGAAAGAAAAGAAATATATGAAAAAAGAGAAAAAAGAGAAAAGAAAAGAAATGAGCTCGGTAAGTCGAAAACCCGAAAGGGCGGCTTAGGCAAAAAAGAGCGTCCCGGTGGATCGAAAACCCGAAAGGGTGGTCCAGGCAAAAATTAGGGGCATACAAAAGAATATTTTCCCGGTGGATTGAAAACCCGAAAGGGCGGTCCAGGCAAAAATTAGGGACTCAAAAAATATAAAGAAAAAAAAAACAAAATAAGCATGACCACAGAAGCACCAGTTCTTCTATCAGGTTTTTGGATTAGCACGTTCTCCCCAGGAAGCGTTCACCCCATCAGTTGCTGCCTATGTCGGGCTTTACCCCATCTTTGTTTTAATGTGCCCCAGTGGCACCATCCCCATTGAAGATTGCCAAGTGTTTGTGATGCGACGTCGGGTCACTTTCCATCTTACCTGTCCAATCTTGTCTCATCATGTCAATCATTCATACCTTCATACAAGTCAATCATTCATACAATCATCAAGTCAATCATTCGTAGAATCATCAAGTCGATCTTTCATACAATCATCCCAGTCAATCCTTCATACAATCACAAGTTAATCAGTCATCCAGTCACATAATTCAATCCTCCATACAGTCATACAAGTCGTGTCGTCATTCATGCATTCATACATTCATGCATATACACATTCATGCATATACAATAAAGACAATATCATGCATACATGGCTGCATTAACCATCATGAGTCTTGCTTCAATTATCTTTTCATTTCAATCAATCATGAATAATTTGTAACCATCTTCCCCAGGAAGTGATTACTCCCCATCAATTGTTGCATATGGCGGGCATTACCCCGTCAATGATTTGATATGTTTCCAATGGCATCATCCCCAATAAAGATTGCCGAGTGTTTGTACTGCTTCGTCGGTCCACTCCCTGTCTTATCCAATCTTGTCTCATCAAATTCATCAATTACACCATCACACAAATCAATCCTTCGTATAGTCATACAGTCACATAAATCGTACATGCATTCATACATTCATGCATATACACATTCATCATGCATACAAACAATATCATGGTTGCGTTAACCACCCTGAATCTTGTTTTGAATATCTTTCCATATCCATCAATCATGAACAATTTGTAACCCTCTCTTTCCCCAAATGTCATCCCCAGTATTTCATCCTGAGGAGTCATCCTCTTTTCGCCAAGTGGCATTTCCTTATCGAACAGCTTGTGCATTATCTTATCCAGTCTTTTGTCGTCAGTGGCAAGTTCGGCAATAATCCGAACAGCTGACATTTATCTTTCATCCTGCTTTTAAATTTCATCCAGCATTTATATTTCATCCTGCTTTTAAATTTCATCCAGCATTTATATTTCATCCTGCTTTTAAATTTCATCCTGCTTTTAAATTTCATCCTGCTTTTAAATTTCATCCAGCTTTTAAACTTCATCCTGCTTTTAAATTTCATCCTGCTTTTAAATTTCATCCAGCATTTAAATTTCATCCTGCTTTTAAATTTCATCCAGCTTTTAAATTTCATCCTGCTTTTAAATTTCATCCAGCATTTAAATTTCATCCTGCTTTTAAATTTCATCCAGCTTTTAAATTTCATCCTGCTTTTAAATTTCATCCTGCTTTTAAATTTCATCCAGCATTTAAATTTCATCCTGCTTTTAAATTTCATCCTGCTTTTAAATTTCATCCTGCTTTTAAATTTCATCCAGCTTCTAAATTCCATCCAGCATTTACCTTTGTCTCTTGTCGTCAGTTGACTCGTTCGGCAATAACCCGAACAGCTGGCATTTATCCATTTTGTTTCCTGTCATCAGTTGACTCGTTCGGTAATAACCCGAACAGCTGACATTTATCCTTTTTGTTCTTTGTCGTCAGTTGACTCGTTCGGCAATAACCCGAACAGCTGGCATTTATCCTTTTTGTTTCCTGTCGTCAGTTGACTCGTTCGGCAATAACCCGAACAGCTGGCATTTATCCTTTTTGTTTCCTGTCGTCAGTTGACTCGTTCGGCAATAACCCGAACAGCTGGCATTTTATCCTTTTTGTTTCTTGTCGTCAGTTGACTCGTTCGGCAATAACCCGGACAGTTGACATTTACTTTATTTCTTGTTCGTCAATGGCAGTTCGGCAATAACCCGGACAGTTGACATTTACCTTTATTTCTTGTCGTCAATGGCAGTTCGGCAATAATCCGGACAGTTGACATTTACCTTTATTTCTTGTTCGTCAATGGCAGTTCGGCAATAATCCGGACAGTTGACGTTTACCTCTTTGCTTGTTCGTCAATGGCAGGTCGGCAATAACCCGAGCAGTTGACGTTTATCTTTGTTTCTTGTCAGTTGACTCGTTCGGCAATAACCCGAACAGTCGACATTCATCTTTGTTCCTTTGTCGTCAGTGGCAGTTCGTCATCAACCCGAACAGCTGACATTCATCCCCAGTAAAACCATGTGATCCCCCAGTGGAGTCGGACCCCGTTTCCTTTAACAGACTCGGGTATCCTTTTGTTTTGCTATCCCCAGTCGAGCCATCCTCGCCGTCTTGCATTCATACTTGCATCGCGAGCATTCACAACATTACGTGCATAACATTACATGCATAACATTACATGCATAGCATCACATGCATAGCATTGCATTCATAACATTTTGCATCTGAAACTGGTCAAAAATGGTGTACTCTGTATTTAAGTCTCTTCGACCCGTCGATTTTAAAATTTCAATTTTAAATCTCCGTAACGAAGAAACTTAAATAGGGGCATCTGTCATACCCCATTTTTGACCCGTTTTTATTTCATTTCTCTCGTCTTTTTGGCCAGAAATTTTCGTCGTTTCAGACGAAATTTCGGCAGGGAGGTATTTTAAAATACCTCATATTTTTGTTCCGAAGGCAACCTTTTTTTTTAATATTTTTTGTTTTTTGTTATTTTATTATTATTATTTTTACTATTGTTTATTTTCCCTTTTTAATTCCTTTTTATTAGTTTTTATTTTATTTTATTATTTTCGTTTTTTAATATGGTTGTTTTTTTACTGTTTTGTTTTATTCATTTTTAGGTCATTTTAAGTCCAAATCTGTCCAGGCCCAGAGGGGCGTTTTTGTCCATTGTTTACACCAGTCATTGTCCTTTAAATAGTGCATTTAATGCACAGTGTCAGTACACACAGTACCAAGAGTCAGACCCCAAGTACCAATCAGTCAGTGGCAGCACCACCGTCTACCACCAACACACCCACCACAAGTCAGATCAGCCACCACCAAAAACGATCAAAAATCCCTAAATTCTTTTTTTTTCTCTCTTCCCTTTTTCCAGAAAACAGTTCAAATCCAAACCAAAAAAGTTCAAATCCAAACCAATTTCAATCAAAAGCCAAAAATCAAAACCGAATACAAATCAAAAGCCAAAAATCAAAACCGAATACAAATCAAAAGCCAAAACTCAAAACCGAATACAAATCCAGTGCCAAAACCTAGAACCGAACCCAAACAACAAATAATCACTCAGAGCCGAAACCAAATCCTTCAAATCCGAACTAAATCATTCAAATCCGAACCAAATTTAACGAGTCCCAGCCGAAAATAAGAAGGTAACTTTTTTTCAAAAAGATTAAAACCTAGATCTAGGTTGTTTTAAAGAGTTTTTGATAATTTGGATTATAGATTTGGAGAGAAGAAGAAAAAGGAATTCTAGAGGTGTGTTTGTTTTTTAAAAAAGAAGTTGGAACACTCCGGTACGGTGGCGCCGCCGGCGGCCGCCGCACCGGAGGTAACTCTGGCCGGACGGATTTGAGAGAGAGAGAGAGAGAACAGAGCTTAAGAAGAAGAGAGAAGAGGTAGTGAGAGAAAGAAGAGATAAAAATGAAATAAAAACCGGATGTGGACTTAAATAGGCAGCTGGACCGGTCTGGTTCTTTCGGACCGAACCAGACCGGTTCTCCCCTGACTCAGCCCGTTGGGCCTGTTCCTTTGGCCCACTCTTTTCTTCTTCTCCTTCTTTTCTGTTTTCTTCTTCTTCTCCCCCTCTATTCTTTCTGCACCCCTCTTCTTTCTATCCTTTTCTTCTTTTTTATTTTTCTTTCTAGTCATTTTATTTTATTTTTGTTTATTTATTTTCTTTATTTCTTCATGCATTTTATTTACTGCATTTAATCTTCAGTTTATCATGCATTTTTATCTTTTTTTTTTATTTTTATGCCTTATATTTATATTTATTGCCTTGCATTTTAATTTTTGCACCATATTTAATTTTATGTCTTGCATTTTTTATTTTCCTTTTTTTAATTTCCAGCACCATATTTACTTTATTGTCTTGCATTTTTATTTTCTTTTATGCATCATCTTTACTTTATTGTCTTGCATTTTTATTTTTCTTTTATGCATCATATTTATTTTATTGTCTTGCATTTTTATTTTCTTTTAGCATCATATTTATTTTATTGTCTTGCATTTTTATTTTCTTTTAGCATCATATTTACTTTATTGTCTTGCATTTTTATTTTCTTTTAGCATCATATTTATTTTATGTCTTGCATTTTTATTTTCTTTATTTATGTTACGCACCATATTTATTTATTTGTTTTGCATTTCATGCATTATTTTATTTCCTTTCTAGTATATTTACTTTAATGCAATTTTATTATTTTGTCATTTATTTTATTGATACTAGAATGTAACTAGGTCCAATGTAAATAACATAAATGAGAATATGCACCGACACCACGTTTATTTCTTATGCTTTATGTCGAGAACGATATCGTAATTTGTGACCGTATCCGAGGAAAAGGACCTTCACTTGATCCAACGTCATTTTGAGGGATCCGGCGCGTCTAGATTTTCTCAGCATAACTTAGTCTCTGGACCTTAGGACTTAATCAAAATTTTCATAAAAAGTCAAAAAAGTCAAAATCCAAAAACATTTTATAATCAAAATTTCAAAAAAATCAATCTTTGCCATTTCTTTCTTAATCAAATTTTAATCAATCTTTAATCAATCAAAACTTTTTTCTTCAAATTAAAATCAATCAAACTCACTTCCTTTTTATTCTTCTATGCCTTTTCGGCCTCTCATCTTTCTCAAAACCTTTTTCAAACTTTAAAATCAATCAAAACCAATCACTTGTTCTTTTTACCCCGAACTACGTGATTTTGATCCCGCTCGGGTACGTAGGCAAAAGACTTTGTCTTTCCAAATCAATAAAAATAACAAAAATATTTTCCTTCTTTCTTTTTCATCACTTTTACACTTAAGCATTTATTTTACAACAAATAAATAATTTAGCATAAAGATAAAAATAAGCAAGAGGTTCCTATAGAGTACTATAGACGTTTAGGGTGCTAATACCTTCCCTTTGCGTAACCAACCCCCGGACCTTTGATCTCTAAAAAAATAGGGTTTTCGAACTTTCTCCCTTTTCCTCGGAAAAATAAAAGATCGGTGGTGAACTTAAAATTGCGAGTCAACGCTAATTAATAGCTTGATATCCAAAAATCACCGCGACAGAAAAATGGCGACTTCACTGGGGACAAAAATCCTAAGTGGGTTAAACCTATCTTGTAATTGTGCTTTGTTATCTTTATGCTTTGTTATTATTTGTAATTGTGAATATGTGCTTAAGTGTTTACCTTTTTACGTGAGTGGTGAGATAAGTCCTACACCCGGACTTGAGGGAAACATAAGATAGGACGGTGGTATAATCATAGTGTCTTTCCGAGAGTAAATTTCGGATGTGGCTCATGTGATAATCCCACTCAATGGAGGAATCTTGGAAGTATTACTATGTCGGCATGAGTAAGTCGTGTTCAGCATTGGTATTTTCAAGTGACCTATGAAGTTGAGGACCTTTAGTTACCTTTAACCCATCTTGGCCTTTTAGGACGTAGTGCGGTGGCTAACCAAGAGTAATCTTGAATTAGTTGATACGCGATACTACACTCAAACGAGACTTTCTTACAAATATTATCGGATCGGGAGTCAATCTCGTAACCCGACGGTATTTGGAAGGGGTTGAGGACTTTGGGAACTTGGTAGAACCCGTGATACAGGTACATGTGAAACCATAGTCCTTACCAAATGGCGTGTTTACCCTTGACTCCAACATTGTGGACCTAAACTCACCATGTTTTCTCCGCTCCTTGGCATAATCATGCATACATGCATCCATGCATAAACTCTTTTCCTTTTCATCCAAAACATCGAAGGACTTAAATAAGTTTTTTGTAAACATTGTAGATATGGACATTCCACGAAGAAGCACTAAGAAATATCTTTTCAAGAAACCAGACTTGTCAAAGTTAAGGGAGCTAAGGTCTTTAGTGAGTGATCCAATGAATTTTCAAGCTCATCATGGGAAGTTGCTTAATATTCTGAGAGTAGATGTTGAGGAAGGATGCTTAGAGACCTTGGTTCAGTTCTATGATCCACTCTACCATTGCTTTACCTTTCCTGGTTATCAGCTTGTCCCCACACTTGAAGAGTACTCCTACCTAGTGGGTCTACCTGTGCCAGACAAGATACCATTCCACGGTCTTGAGCCTACCCCTAAACCCTCCGACATCGCAGCCGCTCTCCATCTTGAAACCTCCATCATCAAAGCAAACCTTACCTCTAAAGGAGGCCTCCAAGGTCTTCCCACCCACTTCCTCTACCAACAAGCCTCCATATTCGCTGAAGCAGCTAGCACTTATGCCTTCCATTCCACCCTAGCCCTCCTCATATATGGCCTTGTACTCTTCCCAAATATTGACAACTTCATCGACATCAATGCCATCAAAATCTTCCTTTCCAAGAACCCTGTGCCCACACTATTAGCCGATACATACCACTCCATCCATGATCGTACCCTAGCCGGCCGTGGAACCATTCTTTGCTGTGCACCACTACTTTACAAATGGTTTATCTCCCACCTACCTCAAACTCATACTTTCAGAGCTAACCTTGAAAATCTTCCTTGGTCCCAAAGAATCATGGCCCTCCATCCCTCAGATATAGTTTGGTATCAGGCAGCCTGTGACGTGGGGAAAGTCATTGTCAGTTGTGGTGAATACCCCAACGTACCTCTTCTTGGTATGCGTGGCGGGATTAGCTACAACCCTTTTCTAGCCCGTCGACAGTTTGGTTACCCAGTGAGAGAAAAGCCAAACAACCTTGCCTTGACTAATGAATTCTATCTTAACCATGGGGATCCCTCGAACAAAAGAGAAAGATTCGCACAAGCTTGGAGCGCTATCCGCAGACTCAGCAGAAGTCAGTTGAGGAGGAAATCAGATTATGTGCATGAATCTTACACTCAGTGGGTTATTGATAGGACCATGAGCTTTGGCCTACCCTACCATCTACCTAGATATCTATCCTCCACCATCCCACCATCATCCTTGCCTATCCCCTTTGACACTAAGGAAGAGTTTCATGAACAATTAACCAAAGAAAGGCAAGAAAAGGAAACTTGGAAGAGAAGATACCAGGAACTTGAGCTCGAGCACGAGACCTTGAAGGGAAAGCTAGCCCAGCAGAGCCATGAGCTTCTCGTCCAGAACCAGAGGATAATCGAGAAGGATGACTTGCTCCGTCGGAAAGACGCGTTACTCCGCCAGGATGCTAGAAGGAAAAGGAAGTTTATGGATTCGATCTCTAGTGCACTTTCAGATTCCGAGGATCCATCTACTCCGGGAGTTTGAGTTCGAAGTCTTAGGACCTTATGTTTAGATTTTAGCTTCTGAAATCTTTTGACTTGCAAACAAAAAAAAAAACTCTTTGTAATATTTCAATGCTTTAGTGAGATGTTCAGTTTATGATGTTTACAATTACTCTAACAAGTCCTTCGATAATATTTTGTTCTTTTTCTTTGTTTTGCATAAACATAATCATGCATCATACTGCATTCATGGTTTCCTAAATCGAGTCTCACATTTTGTTCACCAATAAAAGGTTAATCTGCCGTCGTCAAAGGAAGTGGCCCGGCGTGTTCATTGCAAACCAACTCGCATTTACAACATTATGGCTAATCGGAAAAGAATGGATCTGTTAGAGCAAGAAAACCAGAACCTCCGGGAAGAGGTGGCCAATCTCCGGGAAGGGATGGAGAAGTTGACCTCCATGATGAATGCTCTGTTGGCTTCCCAAGCCCAGACATCAGTTCCTCAGCCTGCTGTCACTACTTTTGAGCAGCCAATCTTATTTGCTTCACCCATACTTGCTCCACCGCCCGGCACGTCTATAGCCTACCCACGGGGATGTCATTTCTATCAGACGAAGGTTTTCACCCCACTTCTTTCGGAATCCCAACTCCGGCTATCCAGAAATCATCTCCAGCCCCAACAAAGGCCTCAGCAACAGAATCGACAACAGCCTCGACAACAAAATCGGGTTCAGCGGACTTCCCATTTTGATCCAATCCCCAAGGCATATGCAGAGTTGCTCCCCGTTTTGCTTGATAAAAATCTTGTTCAAACTAGGGCACCTCCTAAGGTACCTAAAAGGTTGCCACAGTGGTATAAACCTGATCTCTCTTGTGCTTTCCATCAAGGGGCACCCGGTCATGACGTTGAGCATTGTTATGCCTTGAAAGCCGAAGTCCAGAAGTTGATCCAGGCCAACATCCTATCCTTCAAAGGGTCGAGTCCCGATGTGCAAGCTAATCTACTACCCGGCCATGGGACCCCATCTGTTAATATGGTGCAAGATTGCTCAGAAGCTCACCCTGGTGAAGAAGGTGGCAGTGAATTTTGTAACACATGGCAGAGGTTACTGCAATTGGATCGTTGATTGACATTCCCTCAGCTACTCATGGGTCCAAGTAACGTGTTTTGTTGTCTTGTCTTTTAAAAAAAATCCTTTCGTTCCGCCTGAGACGAAAGTGAACTTGTTTAGGGCTTTTGTTTCATGCATTCCCATCATCAAATAAGAAGTCGTTTTGTTCCCGACTATGTTTTTATTATTCTTGCTTTTTTCTGGAAAATGGTAACACAAAAAACCCAAAAATATTTCATTTTTGCTTTTATTCCCAATCAATTTCAAAAAATCTGCATTGTTCACTCATTTTCTAAAATCAATCATCGATCATATGTAGACTGAACATCAATAAACCCGTTGAACACTGTAACCCTATGCTCTCTCCCGACTTTGAGTTCCCTTTTTACGAAGCTGAAGAGGAGGAGGATGAAGGGATTCTTCGAAAAGATCTCTCTGCTACATAAATATGAAAAAAGAACATCATTCAGCCTCATGAAGAAGCACTGAAAGTGATTAACTTGGACACTACAGTATTCCTGATCAAATCCCAGATGAATGGTGCCATCTAAGCTGCATAAAAAAAAACAAACAAAAAAACAATAGCAAAAGCAAAAAAAATCAAAAGCAAAAATCAAACAAAAAAAATCAAAAGCAAAAAAAAACAAAAGCAAAAAAAAAAGAGAGCAAAAAAATACATCAAAAAGATAGTACAGAAGATGGTAACCATCTACAAGGATGTGCATGAGATGTTCCAGAACGCTTTTACACGGATATCGTATTTCAGTGTGTACCTCAACAGGGGCAACCCCTTTTCTCTTTGGAATATGGTATGAAAGTTCTAATAGAAGCCAAATTATCAGAGGCTGAATGATGTCAAAACAAATATGATCAGTTCAAACTTGATTGAAGAGAAACGCATGAATGCCTTGTGTCACGGGCAGTTCTCGTGTGCTCCAAGAAGGAGATCTTGTGCTCAAGAAGGTTTTATCTTTCTAACCTGATTCCAGGGGCAAGTGGACGCCTAATTACAAGGGTCCATATGAGCGTTCTCCGGTGGTGCTTTGACTCTTACGACTATGGATGGTGATGAGCTCCCTCGTCCTGTGAATGCTGATGCAGTCAAGAAATACTTTGTCTAAAAAAATAAAAGAACAGCTCGGTAAGTCGAAAACCCGAAAGGGCGGCTTAGGCAAAAATGAGCGTCTCGGTGGACTGAAAACCCGAAAGGGCGGTCCAGGCAAAAATTAGAGACATCAAACAGAAAAATAATCATCCTGATAGGTCGAAAACCCGAAAGGGCGATCTATGCAAAAGTTAAGGATCAAAAGACAAAGTAACTGCATCGAGCTGATCCCTACTCACTTGTGGCACAATTGAATGTCAAAAAGAAGCTCTGAATCTGAAGCATCCAAACAGTGGAATTCAAAGTTGTCGGGGAGAACAACGGTTATTGTGTTCAATGTACCTCCAATTTATATTTACCATTTTCCAAACTTTTTAAGATCCGTGGAGCCATGCCATTGGCGGGTTGCCACTCTTTTAAATAAATTTGAGCCTATTGCCTTTCATTTGGAATTCCTATTTATTCAGTTTATAAAAAAAAAACTTCTTCTATTTTTGATGGTAGTGCTTGAAACAAAATATTCTTCAAAATCATAAATATTTTTCATCTCTTTTTGAAAGGCACAAACAACAAAACACATCTTCTTTGAACTCGTGAATAAGTGAAGGGGGCGTCAACAGCTATCCTGAGAACGGATGAACTTTGCAGGCTAAACATGGTCATTTGCTTACAAAAAAAAGAGAAAGAAAAGAAATATATGAAAAAAGAGAAAAAAGAGAAAAGAAAAGAAATGAGCTCGGTAAGTCGAAAACCCGAAAGGGCGGCTTAGGCAAAAAAGAGCGTCCCGGTGGATCGAAAACCCGAAAGGGTGGTCCAGGCAAAAATTAGGGGCATACAAAAGAATATTTTCCCGGTGGATTGAAAACCCGAAAGGGCGGTCCAGGCAAAAATTAGGGACTCAAAAAATATAAAGAAAAAAAAACAAAATAAGCATGACCACAGAAGCACCAGTTCTTCTATCAGGTTTTTGGATTAGCACGTTCTCCCCAGGAAGCGTTCACCCCATCAGTTGCTGCCTATGTCGGGCTTTACCCCATCTTTGTTTTAATGTGCCCCAGTGGCACCATCCCCATTGAAGATTGCCAAGTGTTTGTGATGCGACGTCGGGTCACTTTCCATCTTACCTGTCCAATCTTGTCTCATCATGTCAATCATTCATACCTTCATACAAGTCAATCATTCATACAATCATCAAGTCAATCATTCGTAGAATCATCAAGTCGATCTTTCATACAATCATCCCAGTCAATCCTTCATACAATCACAAGTTAATCAGTCATCCAGTCACATAATTCAATCCTCCATACAGTCATACAAGTCGTGTCGTCATTCATGCATTCATACATTCATGCATATACACATTCATGCATATACAATAAAGACAATATCATGCATACATGGCTGCATTAACCATCATGAGTCTTGCTTCAATTATCTTTTCATTTCAATCAATCATGAATAATTTGTAACCATCTTCCCCAGGAAGTGATTACTCCCCATCAATTGTTGCATATGGCGGGCATTACCCCGTCAATGATTTGATATGTTTCCAATGGCATCATCCCCAATAAAGATTGCCGAGTGTTTGTACTGCTTCGTCGGTCCACTCCCTGTCTTATCCAATCTTGTCTCATCAAATTCATCAATTACACCATCACACAAATCAATCCTTCGTATAGTCATACAGTCACATAAATCGTACATGCATTCATACATTCATGCATATACACATTCATCATGCATACAAACAATATCATGGTTGCGTTAACCACCCTGAATCTTGTTTTGAATATCTTTCCATATCCATCAATCATGAACAATTTGTAACCCTCTCTTTCCCCAAATGTCATCCCCAGTATTTCATCCTGAGGAGTCATCCTCTTTTCGCCAAGTGGCATTTCCTTATCGAACAACTTGTGCATTATCTTATCCAGTCTTTTGTCGTCAGTGGCAAGTTCGGCAATAATCCGAACAGCTGACATTTATCTTTCATCCTGCTTTTAAATTTCATCCAGCATTTATATTTCATCCTGCTTTTAAATTTCATCCAGCATTTATATTTCATCCTGCTTTTAAATTTCATCCTGCTTTTAAATTTCATCCTGCTTTTAAATTTCATCCAGCTTTTAAACTTCATCCTGCTTTTAAATTTCATCCTGCTTTTAAATTTCATCCAGCATTTAAATTTCATCCTGCTTTTAAATTTCATCCAGCTTTTAAATTTCATCCTGCTTTTAAATTTCATCCAGCATTTAAATTTCATCCTGCTTTTAAATTTCATCCAGCTTTTAAATTTCATCCTGCTTTTAAATTTCATCCTGCTTTTAAATTTCATCCAGCATTTAAATTTCATCCTGCTTTTAAATTTCATCCTGCTTTTAAATTTCATCCTGCTTTTAAATTTCATCCAGCTTCTAAATTCCATCCAGCATTTACCTTTGTCTCTTGTCGTCAGTTGACTCGTTCGGCAATAACCCGAACAGCTGGCATTTATCCTTTTTGTTTCCTGTCATCAGTTGACTCGTTCGGTAATAACCCGAACAGCTGACATTTATCCTTTTTGTTCTTTGTCGTCAGTTGACTCGTTCGGCAATAACCCGAACAGCTGGCATTTATCCTTTTTGTTTCCTGTCGTCAGTTGACTCGTTCGGCAATAACCCGAACAGCTGGCATTTATCCTTTTTGTTTCCTGTCGTCAGTTGACTCGTTCGGCAATAACCCGAACAGCTGGCATTTTATCCTTTTTGTTTCTTGTCGTCAGTTGACTCGTTCGGCAATAACCCGGACAGTTGACATTTACTTTATTTCTTGTTCGTCAATGGCAGTTCGGCAATAACCCGGACAGTTGACATTTACCTTTATTTCTTGTCGTCAATGGCAGTTCGGCAATAATCCGGACAGTTGACATTTACCTTTATTTCTTGTTCGTCAATGGCAGTTCGGCAATAATCCGGACAGTTGACGTTTACCTCTTTGCTTGTTCGTCAATGGCAGGTCGGCAATAACCCGAGCAGTTGACGTTTATCTTTGTTTCTTGTCAGTTGACTCGTTCGGCAATAACCCGAACAGTCGACATTCATCTTTGTTCCTTTGTCGTCAGTGGCAGTTCGTCATCAACCCGAACAGCTGACATTCATCCCCAGTAAAACCATGTGATCCCCCAGTGGAGTCGGACCCCGTTTCCTTTAACAGACTCGGGTATCCTTTTGTTTTGCTATCCCCAGTCGAGCCATCCTCGCCGTCTTGCATTCATACTTGCATCGCGAGCATTCACAACATTACGTGCATAACATTACATGCATAACATTACATGCATAGCATCACATGCATAGCATTGCATTCATAACATTTTGCATCTGAAACTGGTCAAAAATGGTGTACTCTGTATTTAAGTCTCTTCGACCCGTCGATTTTAAAATTTCAATTTTAAATCTCCGTAACGAAGAAACTTAAATAGGGGCATCTGTCATACCCCATTTTTGACCCGTTTTTATTTCATTTCTCTCGTCTTTTAGGCCAGAAATTTTCGTCGTTTCAGACGAAATTTCGGCAGGGAGGTATTTTAAAATACCTCATATTTTTGTTCCGAAGGCAACCTTTTTTTTTAATTTTTTTTGTTTTTTGTTATTTTATTATTATTATTTTTACTATTGTTTATTTTCCCTTTTTAATTCCTTTTTATTAGTTTTTATTTTATTTTATTATTTTCGTTTTTTAATATGGTTGTTTTTTTACTGTTTTGTTTTATTCATTTTTAGGTCATTTTAAGTCCAAATCTGTCCAGGCCCAGAGGGGCGTTTTTGTCCATTGTTTACACCAGTCATTGTCCTTTAAATAGTGCATTTAATGCACAGTGTCAGTACACACAGTACCAAGAGTCAGACCCCAAGTACCAATCAGTCAGTGGCAGCACCACCGTCTACCACCAACACACCCACCACAAGTCAGATCAGCCACCACCAAAAACGATCAAAAATCCCTAAATTCTTTTTTTTTCTCTCTTCCCTTTTTCCAGAAAACAGTTCAAATCCAAACCAAAAAAGTTCAAATCCAAACCAATTTCAATCAAAAGCCAAAAATCAAAACCGAATACAAATCAAAAGCCAAAAATCAAAACCGAATACAAATCAAAAGCCAAAACTCAAAACCGAATACAAATCCAGTGCCAAAACCTAGAACCGAACCCAAACAACAAATAATCACTCAGAGCCGAAACCAAATCCTTCAAATCCGAACTAAATCATTCAAATCCGAACCAAATTTAACGAGTCCCAGCCGAAAATAAGAAGGTAACTTTTTTTCAAAAAGATTAAAACCTAGATCTAGGTTGTTTTAAAGAGTTTTTGATAATTTGGATTATAGATTTGGAGAGAAGAAGAAAAAGGAATTCTAGAGGTGTGTTTGTTTTTTAAAAAAGAAGTTGGAACACTCCGGTACGGTGGCGCCGCCGGCGGCCGCCGCACCGGAGGTAACTCTGGCCGGACGGATTTGAGAGAGAGAGAGAGAGAACAGAGCTTAAGAAGAAGAGAGAAGAGGTAGTGAGAGAAAGAAGAGATAAAAATGAAATAAAAACCGGATGTGGACTTAAATAGGCAGCTGGACCGGTCTGGTTCTTTCGGACCGAACCAGACCGGTTCTCCCCTGACTCAGCCCGTTGGGCCTGTTCCTTTGGCCCACTCTTTTCTTCTTCTCCTTCTTTTCTGTTTTCTTCTTCTTCTCCCCCTCTATTCTTCCTGCACCCCTCTTCTTTCTATCCTTTTCTTCTTTTTTATTTTTCTTTCTAGTCATTTTATTTTATTTTTGTTTATTTATTTTCTTTATTTCTTCATGCATTTTATTTACTGCATTTAATCTTCAGTTTATCATGCATTTTTATCTTTTTTTTTATTTTTATGCCTTATATTTATATTTATTGCCTTGCATTTTAATTTTTGCACCATATTTAATTTTATGTCTTGCATTTTTTATTTTCCTTTTTTTAATTTCCAGCACCATATTTACTTTATTGTCTTGCATTTTTATTTTCTTTTATGCATCATATTTACTTTATTGTCTTGCATTTTTATTTTTCTTTTATGCATCATATTTATTTTATTGTCTTGCATTTTTATTTTCTTTTAGCATCATATTTATTTTATTGTCTTGCATTTTTATTTTCTTTTAGCATCATATTTACTTTATTGTCTTGCATTTTTATTTTCTTTTAGCATCATATTTATTTTATGTCTTGCATTTTTATTTTCTTTATTTATGTTACGCACCATATTTATTTATTTGTTTTGCATTTCATGCATTATTTTATTTCCTTTCTAGTATATTTACTTTAATGCAATTTTATTATTTTGTCATTTATTTTATTGATACTAGAATGTAACTAGGTCCAATGTAAATAACATAAATGAGAATATGCACCGACACCACGTTTATTTCTTATGCTTTATGTCGAGAACGATATCGTAATTTGTGACCGTATCCGAGGAAAAGGACCCTCACTTGATCCAACGTCATTTTGAGGGATCCGGCGCGTCTAGATTTTCTCAGCATAACTTAGTCTCTGGACCTTAGGACTTAATCAAAATTTTCATAAAAAGTCAAAATCCAAAAACATTTTATAATCAAAATTTCAAAAAAATCAATCTTTGCCATTTCTTTCTTAATCAAATTTTAATCAATCTTTAATCAATCAAAACTTTTTTCTTCAAATTAAAATCAATCAAACTCACTTCCTTTTTATTCTTCTATGCCTTTTCGGCCTCTCATCTTTCTCAAAACCTTTTTCAAACTTTAAAATCAATCAAAACCAATCACTTGTTCTTTTTACCCCGAACTACGTGATTTTGATCCCGCTCGGGTACGTAGGCAAAAGACTTTGTCTTTCCAAATCAATAAAAATAACAAAAACATTTTCCTTCTTTCTTTTTCATCACTTTTACACTTAAGCATTTATTTTACAACAAATAAATAATTTAGCATAAAGATAAAAATAAGCAAGAGGTTCCTATAGAGTACTATAGACGTTTAGGGTGCTAATACCTTCCCTTTGCGTAACCAACCCCCGGACCTTTGATCTCTCAAAAAATAGGGTTTTCGAACTTTCTCCCTTTTCCTCGGAAAAATAAAAGATCGGTGGTGAACTTAAAATTGCGAGTCAACTCTAATTAATAGCTTGATATCCAAAAATCACCGCGACAGGGTGCATAATTAAGTGAACGAAGTAAACACTAAAGAAAAAATATATATTTATATATTTTATTATTTGGAAATGTTAAATTAAGTAATTAATTTAATCATTATTAGAAAGTGTTTTCTTAGTCCCCAAGTTTTGCTAAAATATTTTGGAACACAATCTAGAATATTTCGGAACACAATCTGAAATATTTTGGTATGCAATCTAATATATTTTAGTACGTGATCTAAAATATATTTTGATACTCAATAATATTTTTCTGTATGGAATAATATATTTTTGTACTTAATATAATATATTTTGGTACTCAATTTGAGATATTTTTGTACTAGATATAATATGTGAATTACTTGTTGCCAAAGTTACTCACTTATTAGTTGTGAATTTTCTCTATAAATAGAGAACTCACATAGTGCATTCCACACACAAAAGAGTTCTGTTGAGTTGTCGAGAACTCTTTCTCTCTTCTCCCTCCAGCTTATGTTAACGAGCTATTCTTCTCCTCTTCTCCTCTTTCTGTCCCTTCGGATTTGAGAGTGTTCTTAAGACCATAGTCCCTTTCAGTAAAAAGTCCCTTCAGAATTAAGAATGGTCTTAAGAGCATAGTCCCTTCAATTATTTATGTCTCTTCAGTATTAGGCTCAGGCAGTGATCCTAGGATTCCCCTTGATCACTAGTTTAGCAGGATGTAGTCCAGTTTACGACTACACAAGTTAGCAGGAACAGTCAGGTAGCCCTCTATGGGTAAGGTTAAAATTTGGCGATCATAGGTATCCCCAAGATTGCCGAGAGTAGGCACCCTAGGTATCCCCCGTGGTTGCCAACAGTAGGTTGGGCTGGAGCTCACTGAGACATTATGTCTCATCCCAATCCTTCTGGTGCAGGTTTACAGGTAAGCAAGTGGTTTTCAAATGAAGATCTTCAGGAAGATGCTGGATGGAGTGCAGTTGCTCGTCATGGACACGCTCAGGAGGTTGTCAGATTATATACGTATATGAAAGTGTATTTATGATATTTGGATAATTGTATAGACGAGCCAAATGTACCCTTTCAGTTGTATTGTATTGTATTTATATTATTGAAAATTTTAATGTATCCGGTATCAGACTAATACACATGCTAAATATTCTAGATAATTTAGTATGGGTGTTACAATATCCATAAGGGTGCTAGTCCCTTTAGCTGCTGTTCATAACTCGATAGTACACCAAATGGATGTGAAAGTTGCCTTTTTTATGGTGAACTAGAAGAAGAAATCTATATGGAACAGCCTGAAGGTTTTGTGATTCATGGACAAGAAAACAAGGTGTGTAAGTTAGATATTTCTCTGTATGGTCTAAAACAAGCTCATATGGAAGAACATGAAATTTAACAACCTAAAGATATGGAATGAGCATAAATTCAATGAAAGTGACAAATGTATTTACTAAAAATATGGAAATAACATTTGCACGATCATATGTCTCTATGTAGACGACTTGCTCATATTTGGTTCAACGATTCATGCTATAATTTATGTGAAATCATTGTTTATCAACAACATTGATAAGAAAGACCTAAGCAAAACTGATGTAATTCTTGGTTTCAAGATTACTAGATCAGAAGAGAGAAGTTTTTTGATCAATCTCACTAGGTTGAGAAGGACTTAAGGAAATGTAATTATGTTGACTGTAAACTTGAAATCACACTTTATGATCCAAGTGTAAAACTCTTCAAGAGCACTTGAGATGGTGTTAGATACACAAAATATGTGAGCATCACTGGCAGTCCTTAGGTATGCCACTGAATGTATTAGACCCGACATTGCCTATGTCGTGGAACTCTTATGCAAGTTTACCAGTAGACAGATGACAAGCATTGACATGTTATTGAAAGAGTCATGATGTGCCTTAAAAAAGACTATGACTCTAATATTACATTATGAGAAGTATCCTATTGTACTTGAATGGTACGAGATACAAAAAATAGAACATCATTCAGATGAGTCTTAAGCGACTAGTAGCTACACATTGAGCTTCACTGGAAGAGTTGTTTGTTGAAACAAATGATATTGACTCAATCCACTATGGAAAGAATCTGAGATGAGAACACTAGAGACAACTAGTGAAGAAGCAAGTTGAGAAAATGCTTGCTAGTTGAGAATCCCTAGTGGGAAAAACCGTTGCGAGAAGTGTTAATTCATTGTGATAGTACTGCAGCTATTGCAAAATTGAGAATCATTACTACAATGGTAAGAGACGATAATTAAGGCACGAACACATAAAGAATTAGAGAGCTAGCTACTCTCAAAAGAAACGGTTGAAGTAGATCATGTACGTACTGATGAAGACTTAGTTGATCCTTTGACGAAAGGAATAACTAGAAAGAAAGTCCTAAACACATCCAATGGATGAGACTAATGCCTAAAGATCACAAGTGATGGTAACCCGACCGAAATGACTGGAGATCCCAAGAAATAGGTTCAATGGGTAATAACAAGTCATGAGTGATAGAACATGCTATGAGAACACTAAGAAAGCATGATTCATGCAGCGACAGGAGGATGAGATAATAAAAACTCTTAATGAGATCTATACTCTATGTGGAGTGGAGTACATAGCTACATGAGTACTCTTGATAGACTCACCTATACGAATGTGGAACTGAGGCCGGTTCCTATGGGATTTTGAGGCAGAATACCTAGAGCGTTCGTTAAAACTGGGTTAGACATGCATGGCCATAAACGCACGGGCTTTTTAGAATACACCTAGGAAAAGGCTTGTGTGCAGGTTCTATGTCTGAGATAGAGTTCAATGCTGTAAGCAACTCTTGTTAAATCAGAATAGTATCCGCTATGCAAATGTTCAAGTTGTAGGCGACACCTTTGTTTATTAGCAACCTTATAGAAACGTCTTTGACGTTATTATTGAAACCATTTTTTAAATTCAAGTGGGGGATTGTTGGAACATCTGTGAAAATTGAGTTAAAAAGACTAAACACAAATTTCCACGTTGGGTAGAACTATTGTTGTGTGAATTGAAAAAAGTGGAAGTCCCACATCAGATGGAACACACACATTAGTAGTGTTTATATATTGGGGGGTGTACCTCTAAGGGGGTGCATAATTAAGTGAACGTAGTAAACACTAAAGAAAAAATATATATTTATATATTTTATTATTTGGAAATGTTAAATTAAGTAATTAATTTAATCATTATTAGAAAGTGTTTTCTTAGTCCCCAAGTTTTGCTAAAATATTTTGGAACACAATCTAGAATATTTCGGAACACAATCTGAAATATTTTGGTATGCAATCTAATATATTTTAGTACGTGATCTAAAATATATTTTGATACTCAATAATATTTTTCTGTATGAAATAATATATTTTTGTACTTAATATAATATATTTTGGTACTCAATTTGAGATATTTTTGTACTAGATATAATATGTGAATTACTTGTTGCCAAAGTTACTCACTTATTAGTTGTGAATTTTCTCTATAAATAGAGAACTCACATAGTGCATTCCACACACAAAAGAGTTCTATTGAGTTGTCGAGAACTCTTTCTCTCTTCTCCCTCCAGCTTGTGTTAACGAGCTATTCTTCTCCTCTTCTCCTCTTTCTGTCCCTTCGGATTTGAGAGTGTTCTTAAGACCATAGTCCCTTTCAGTAAAAAGTCCCTTCGGAATTAAGAATGGTCTTAAGAGCATAGTCCCTTCAATTATTTATGTCTCTTTAGAATAAATATCATTTTAAGAGCATAGTCGTTTCGATAATTTATGTCCCTTTGGAATAAATAATATTTTAAGATCATAGTCCTTTTTCCGGTATTATAAGAATGATCTTAAAAATATATTCTTCTTAAATTCTTGAAGAAGTTAGAATGGTGGTAGCACCATATTAGACTGGTCATAGTACCATAGTTGGAGAAGTTAAAAGTTAGAATGGTGGTAACACCATATTTGAGTGGTCTCAACAACATAATTGAGTGGTCACAGTACCATAGTATAGTGGTTTCAGTATTAAACGAGTGGTCTTAGTACCATATTGAAGGTGTAATTCTCGAACGGTTTTCTACAGTGCAGTAGTTAACCGCACAGTTGTAGCTGAGCTTGTTTTATCCTGGAGGCGGCGTGGTTGATAGTCTGCCTTGCACAATTTTGGGCAGTGCCACAAAACGTCTTAAAGAGAGCGACCTGGTCGTGACTCAACCTAGTAAACAACTTCGGTAGATATTCTTTTTCAAATTAGAATTTGGAAATCTAAATACAACAGTTTGGAAATCCAAAAACAACAATAGTGAAGTCACACCTTGTGTACCATACACACACTACATTAGATTTTTCCCTTACTCTTCGCTGTCTTCATCTATGATACGTGATTTGAACATTAGAGAGTGATAACAAGACCCATATTCTCCTGTGCTTCTTTAACCATGATTCTATTCAGCCAAACTTTCTGCAGTAAAACAGCAACAATCAAACAAACAAACAACAAGAACACTCAGTAATTGTTAGCTTGTTACTTGCTGCCTCCACGCGCATAAGTCCCTCTTAACATTCACAAAATGTATAACATTCATTTTTTAGAAGTGATTTTTCTCTAAAAAAAAGATGAAGGGATTTGCTGGCATTTTTCAAGAGGGGTAATTTATATTTTGAGTAACGTTGGTTTTAAACCTTACTTTTGTCTTTGGATGAAATTATGTGGTCACGTCATTTTATGTACGCCCCATTTCTAAAATGGTAAAACTCACGTAAATTTAACTTAATAACAACACATGAGGGTTAGAAATAGAGTGTTGTTGTTGTTATTATTATTATTATTATTATTTATTATTTTTTTGAAAGATTTTTATTATTATTATTATTATTATTATTATTTATTATTATTACTCTTATGTTGTTGCTATGTTGTAATATGGTCACTTTTTAGTCTGTCTCTTATTTTTTTTAGTAAATTACACTCCGCTCCTTTAAAAGATACTCCCTCCGGTCTCATATATAAGAAAAAATTTCTTTTCTAGATTCATTGAATAATTAATGTATCTGATTTACATTGTAAACCAGATACATTAATTATTCAATGAATCTAAAAAAAAAAATCTTTTTTTATATATGAGACCGGGGAGAGTATTTGAATTACACTCTTCTTCCCTCTTATGTTAAAATATACACACTCCCCTCCCCTCTTATGCAAAACATATTAGAAAATATTTCACTCCCCACCCCTGAAAGAAGCTTGAATTACATTTCTCACCCCTCTTATGTTAAAATCTACAATTTTCTCCCTTAATAAGTTTTTTTTTATTTCTAGTAATTTATCAAAAAGAACTCAAACACACTCCGAAGAAAAATAGTATTGTGGGTCCACTTTAAGGTTCCTAAGAATATTAGAATGTTAGCCAATCATATTTTTTCTAAGAGTGATGTTATATGTCGCGAGACATATGCTCGCGAATGTTTCACGAAATGCTGTTTGACAATTATCATATGCCTTTCTTTCAAATTTAAGTTATAATATTCATTTCCTAAAGATATCATAAAATAATAGAACCACCACCGCTCACAAATATCATCTCATATTTTTCTAAACTTGACCCAAGTACTCCATCATGATTAGTTAGAGCTGAGGCCGCACTTGATACTTTATTCCAAAAATGGACAGGTGTTAAAACACACACTAAATGAATGTTGAAGAAGAGGTAGAAGCTGGTGTGAAGAATTGTTGAAGAAAAAAGAGAGATAAAAGAGAAGATATCAATGGGAGGAAAAAACACGTAAAAGGGAAAGATACATAGAAAACGCAAGTGACCGTGCAATATTTAGAAACATACGTTCGTGATGCTTTCGGGATAATAATGTTCGTGATATTTAGCATTTTCCTAAGATTCACATGAATCTTTCGGGAAAGATACCTTGGAATAAAATTCACATCTTTATATTCCAAAGATTGATAAATCACTCCCACGAATCTTTTGTTTATGCTTCTACTACGACATAAGCAATGGGAAACATTTGGTTGTTTGCGTCTTTACCAACAATTGCCATCAATTGTCCTCCATGTTCTCCTTTCAAGAAGCAATCATCTAACTTAATGAGAGGCCTACATGTGTGTGCAAAGGCTGCCTTACGTGCCTCTAGACACACATAAATTCTCTGAAAAATAGAACCAACATTAGCCGTATCACACTTAATAATAATAGTACTATTGGGATTTGACCTTTTCAACTCCTCTACATCAACACTGCCACATCAGCCAAAATGAGCTTAAATGTGATGGGGGGCAAAATCTTAAAAATATATAAAACAGGGGGTAAAATTTTGAGTTTTAAAATATGTGGTAAAATCCAGTTTGAGTCAAAATAGGGGGTGGGGTGGGGGTGGATAAAACTGCATTTAAGTCTATATTTAAAAAAAAATTGACAATTTTTTTTTTAAATTTAATAAAAGTTGTAATATAAATAAAATATGATTGCAGTAGTTAGTAGTGTAGGAATTGCTTTTTGTTAAGTTTATAGGAATGAAATAGTTATTATTTTTGATGAGTTAAATGTTTTTTTTTTGAACAAGCCAAAATGAGATATATAATCAAAAAAGAGAGTTTCACCTCCCTAGCACAAGATGTGCCAAAGGGAAGAGAAACTTAATACAACAGAGTTCTGAAAAGTAACCAAAAAACAAATTACATCAGCCAATCCCCAAACAATCAAAAGGATGCTGCCACCACAAATGAAAACCAAACGGAAAACAAACATTTTTGGCCTTAAGCCACCCTAAAGAAATAATTTTAACCTTCTCTAGAAGCTGCGGAAGAGATGTAGAATGATGACTGAATAGCCTACAATTCCGTTCATTCCATAATATCCAGACCGTGCACAACCAGACAAGATGTAAGAAGCGACATCTAGGTTTATAACCTCCCGAAGAGAAAATAAACTGAGTGAAATGATCCGACAAATGTTGAGGATCCACTGAATACACACCAAGCCATGTTTTAACCTGCTGCCAAAGAGAGCCAAAAATGGGACAATGAATAATAAGATGAGCTGCAGATTCCCGATGACCACAATCAGACACACACAAAAGAGAGTTAGTGGAAATAATGCCACGACGTGCCAAATTGTCCTTAGTTGGCCATCTGTTACGAAGCAGACTCCACACACAAATTGAGACCTTCAAAGGAACACATTTATGCCAAACAGCCTTTGTAACCACATCATCTGTGTGCACCTCCTGCCGCGTGAGCATTTGGTACACACCACGAACCGTGTAGCCATCACCCACAGAGGGGCGCCACTGCCAAACATCAGGCTTTGAATCCTGCAAGACAACATTAGAAAGCAGAGATATACACTCCCCCAACAACTCCTCTTCCCACGCAAACAAACCACGACGCCACTCCCACGCTCCCCCACCAACCCCCCAACCTAAAGAATGCATATCACCAACCGACATATCCTGATGAATAGACAAAGCAAATAACCTTCCGAACTTCTCCTTCAACGAGACCGTCCCCACCCAAACATCAGTCCAAAAATAAGTATCAAGGCCATCCCCTATGTTCTTTTGGATGCTCTCTTCAAACCACTTCCACCCATCCCCCCCCAACTCCGTCACGAATTTTCACAATTTCCTTCCACCAAGATGAACCCTTCCTCCCCCCTTCTAAAATCCGCCCCCTCTCCTCACCATACCGAGAGGCCAAGACCCGAAACCACAAACCCTCCCTATCAACCAAACTCCGCCAACACCATTTACCTAAGAGAGCTATATTAAATTCGTGCAACCGCCGAACCCCCAAACCTCCCGACTCCTTTGTGGAACAAATAGACCTCCAATCAACCCACGCAATTTTCCTATTATCCTCACACCCTCCCCAAAAAAAATTAAGAAGAATAGAATCAATGGAAGAGATTATACCTGAGGGAGCTTTGAAAAAAGAAAGGGCGTAGACAGGCAGAGAGGACAGGACAGATTTAAGAAGAATCAAGCGGCCTCCAAAAGATAAGTGTCTACTCTTCCACTTCGACAGTCTGGATTTAGTGCGATCAATAACCGGCTCCCAAAAGCTCAAACGTCTAGCATCCCCCCCAATAGGAAGACCCAGATACAAAAAGGGAATCCTCCCAATTCTACAAGATAAAACCGAAGCCACCTCTACTAACCAAGACTCGTCAATATTGATACCAACCAATAAACTCTTATGATAGTTCACTTTCAAACCAGACATAGCTTCAAAAAGAACCAGAACAGCTCGTAAGGCTCTGACATTCGACCAGCTCTTAACACCTAACAGAAGAGTGTCATCAGCAAATTGTAAATGAGAAAGAACCGTAGGGTCATGCACCCCCATAGAGTACCCAGTAAACAAATTAGAATCCACAGCAGCAGACATCATAACATTCAGCCCTTCAGCGGCAAGGAGAAAGAGAAAAGGGGAGAGGGGATCGCCTTGCCGCAACCCTCGCTGCATAACAAACTCATCTGTAGGGCTCCCATTAACAAGAACAGATGCAGTAGCCGATGTGACACATGCCTTCATCCATTTTCTCCACAAAGTTGGAAAAGCCATACACCCCATTACATCATCTAGATAACTCCAATCCACCGAGTCATATGCTTTCTCAAAATCAACCTTAAATAACAGGAGTTCTTTATTCAACTTGCGTGCTTCATCTACCACCTCATTAGCGATAAGAATACCATCGAGAATCTGCCTACCCTTCACGAACGCAGTCTGAGTTTCAGAGACAACAGTACCCATGACTTTCCTTAAATGGTTCGCCAACACTTTTGCTAAAATTTTGTACAAACTCCCCACAAGAGCTATAGGGCGAAAATCATTCAAACGCTGAGGGTTATCAACCTTGGGAATAAGAGCTATAAAAGTACTGTTAATACCTTTAGTGAGACGTCCATTTCGATGAAAATCAGATATGAACCTCATAACATCAGACTGCAACTCAGGCCAAAAATCTTTGAAGAATCCAAGACGAATGCCATCCGGGCCAGGACTTTTATAACTATCACAGTCCCAAACAGCGGCCTTCACTTCGTCCACAGAAAACGGTAAAGTTAAAAGAATGCCATCAGAAGAGGACAACCTACGAAAATGTAAATTGTTCACTGACGGTCTGGTAACACCCACAGCCTGAAAGTGGTTCCGAAAATGAGTAAAAACTGCCTCCCGAACATTGGAAACTCCCGTCACAAGGGTGCCATCAACTAAAATAGAGGAAACTGAATTTCTGCGACGCCTTTCGGACATTATAGCATGAAAGTATTTGGTATTAGCGTCTCCCTCCCGAATCCAAAGCATCCGAGATTGCTGCCAAGAAATGCTGGCTTCAATCCTGGATAAAGCATGAAGGTCGTTTGACATAGCGTGTAAGGCATCTACCTCCCCATCAATTAGCTCCTCCAATTCGGCCTTGGACTCCAAGAGAGCAATATTATTATTCAATGTATTTATCCGACCTTGAAGATTATGAGTATGAGTAAGATGCCATTCTTTCAATGCTTTTTTTAACAACTTCAATTTTTCTCTCAAAACAAAACCACCCCAACCTTCTACTTGAAAAGACTGCAATTTGGTACGCACAAATTCATGATAACCAGGTATCTCCGGCCAACACTTCAACATACGCACCGGACGCGGTCCCCAATTTTCCTCATCTATAGACAACACCACAGGGCAATGATCAGACAACCCCCGCAAAGAGGCAACTTGCAAACAATTCGGCCACATACTACACCAATCTTCGGATAGCAAGAAACGATCAAGACGACTCATAGCATTCCCGTCCCCCTTATACCATGTGAAATTACGACCATGGAGAGGGAGGTCAATTAAAACGTTGTCATCAATAAAAGTATTGAAGGGATCACAATCATGAGAACGAACTGCAGCCCCCTTCGACCTTCTTTCCTCCATATTACGGACCGCGTTAAAATCACCACACAAACAAAAGTTTTTGCCCACCAACCGGTGGAGGTAAGCAGATAAAGAGTTCCATAATTCCATCTTGGCACCATTGTCACAAGGGGCGTAGACATTTAGAAGATAAAATTCCTCAGAAGACTGAAGGAAACAACCATGAATAATTAAAACGTGATCCAAAGTAAACGACGACCAAACCTCGACAACAGAAGGATCCCACATAGTTAACAAACCACCAGACGCCCCCACAGACGGCATAAAAGAGTAAGAGGATGTCAATTGTCCCCAAAGAGCTGCACACAAGGAGTCACTAATAACCGCCAATTTCATCTCCTGAAGACAAACAATAGACGGACCCTTCTCCAAAATTAATTTGCGGACTTCAGGCCTCTTCTCAAACCCACCCAAACCCCTCACATTCCAAGTGATAATCTTCATCCCAACCAACAACCCCACACCACTCCACCAACCCACTCCCCCTTACAGCGCCCCCCTCACCACTCCCTCCTCCCTCTCCCTACCTTTTTTATTTTTTCTCGACAATACTCCAAACCTATTCGACTTATCACCAAATATATTGACTCCTAACACCTTCCCGGTCCCACAGATATCCTCCTGCACCACCTCCTCATTACCGTGCAACACCACCCAATTTTTCCAATCATTGTTAACTGTAGGAGAAGAAGTAACAGATACCTGGGACTCTTTACTCTTAGTAGCAGCCACAGAAATTGAGTCATGTCGTCTAATACGTTTGTGGACCTTCTTTTTCAACACTCGAAGCACTTGCTTTCGATCGTTTTCGGGGACACGAGCAATTTTCTTCAAATTACGAGCAGAATATTTAAGTGCACCACTTGATTTTCTTTTAGTTTGCTGCAACCCTGTTGTCACGGTTTTGGATGAATTCTCTCCACCACGAGCCTTATGAGATGCTCGTTTTTTAGATGCCGTAAAGACCACACCCGCATCACCATGAACATGATCATGCATCCATTCCAAGCTCCACGGACCAGAAATAACGGAACGAGAATTTATCGGGGGGCAAGAACTTTGACGATGTCTATTAACTCCAAGATCCAAAATTCGGCCCTCCCCATGGTTCCCCACCACCGAGGCTGCACCCTCCGAAACCTTAGAAAAACACGGCCCATTTTCAACTGGGATTTGCACTGAAGGTAGCTGTACATCCTTCCCTTCCTCCACCCAATCGTCAGCCAAAGAATTCACCAAATCAACTATTTGCTCACTAGTATCTGGTACCGCATTCTCAAAATTATTATCAGGAATGGATACCGAAGAAGTAACATCATCCTCCAACAAACAAGCATCCTCCCCTATAGCAAAACCCCACTCCTCAATAATTTTTAACTCCACCACTACTCCATCAATAAGAATGGACTCAGTGACATTAAGAACGTCCAAGGAAGATGTAGCAACAAGTACCCGGGCATAATCAAACCGGTTTTTAGCTAGAGTACAATTATCTACCCGGAGAAAACAACCGCAATCAAACACGCACAACTTAAAGAAAGCTTCACTCCATGCATGAATAGGAACACCATAAATACGGACCCAGGCACCTCTTTCAAATTTAACAATTTCTTTGTTCCATCGAACCGGATTTGTGAAAAATAAATTGAAAAACTCCCAGGCTTCTGAAAAAATTGGCATAACATCTGATGCAGATAAAGAACGAATGAATACCTTATCAGCCCCCAACGGAATAATATCAAGGTCCTCAAAACCTGCGTCCGCTATGCGTGTTTGAACAACCGGAATAGCTTCACCATTCAAAACTGTGGCAACCACCCCACCGCGAGCCCACAATAAGTCCTCCGAAGATGATCTAAACGTACGGATTAGCTTACGGACGTCGTGAACATGTTCTTGTTCGCTAACCACATTGAGCACCCGTGGAACCTTCGTCCAATATTGAGACGGCACAGTCATAGGTTTGTCCTCCTCCACCCTTATCTCTTCCCCTCCCAAAGAACACACCACCCTACCCTCACTCACACCTCCAAACGCCTTAGCCGTCCCCGCCCCCTCCGTCTCCCTCTCCTTAGTACACCCTCCTTCACCATCATCCGTAACTCCCACATTCTCTCTTTTTTCTCCCTCACCATCCTCCCCAACCCTACCAAACATGTTTTCTCCCTCACCGCAAACCCTACCTCCTACGCCCTCATCCTCACCAAACACCCTCTTCCTTGGAGACGCAACAACTGATACGGACCTGTCAAAGCGTGCAACTCTCGCCCAAACTCGCATATGGCCGAATGTCACATTCCGTATAGCTTTTAGCAACTTATCAACATCCCTCACATTTTCATAGCGAACAAACCCATATACCTGCCCTTGCTTATTCCTTCTCTTTGACAAAAATAAATTCTCCAGAATACCACAGACCTCAAAACTTTCTTTTAAATAAAAATACGAAATCAACTCCGGCGCATTAGTAAAATAAAAAGTAACGAACCGTCGAAACTCCGAACCTAGCTGATCAGTAACTCCCACACCTGAATGCTGGCGAGGCTGTTGGAATTCAGTCCCAGCCCCACGCCGTGATGCGTCCAAATTACCCATGGGATGGCAATTACGATTCCCTGAAGCTACGCGCTGATTGCGAGCATGAAAATTCCCAGCAGTTGTATATGAGCGTGAATGATGACCTAGGAACCTGGTGATGCGTGACCCTCCCTGCCATGCTGACGGAAACGGACGTGACCTAACCCTAGGTTGCCGACGAGAAGAATGCCGCACCATAGCCTGATGATGCTGCCTGACCCCAAAACCTCCTTGCCGCGAGAAACCCCTATTTCCATCCTGTCCTCGAGAAACCTGTCCAAACGCTTTCCTCTTCCGCACTCGCACCTCAGTCCAATCATCCCCATAACCCCCCTTTTCTGGCACCCTGCTTGGACCCCTTCCCCCCCTTGATGATCTCACCGCCGGTGAAAAGGAATACCGGCGCGGTTGCCCTAGTCGCCTAGAACCACCGCCCCTCTTTCTCTCTCTCCCTCTCATTTTTCCAATTAGTTGTTTTTTTAAGGATTCTTTAGAGACTTTTTTGTTTTGAAAGAATCACTTTGAGTTAAATGTTATCATGGAATGTAGAAATTATATTATTTAAAAAAAGTTACATATATTTTTGTATATAATTAGACAACATAAGCTCAATATTTCAACAAAGCACACAAGAGTTTCATCCTAGTACATATCAACAATGAAAAATAAAACGAAGAAACAGAGAAAAGAAGAACAGTAAATTGAATCGAAAGAGCTTTAAACCATGATATTGTATTATTGGCTTAATTATAAATTACCTTCTCAATGTGGTTTAAGGGGGTGTATTGAATTAAGATTCTAAGGGATTTTAAAAGACTTTTATATTATGAAAAAGCCATGTGATATTCAATCAAGACTCTTTTAATTTAAAAAAAGTCTTATGGTATTCAATCAAGACTTTTTGTCATTTAAAATAAATTTAGTGGTATTCAATCAAAACTCTTCGTCACTTAAAAAAAGTCTTGTGATATCCAAAATCATTCAAATTTTGAAGGATTGTTTAATAAATTGGATTATCAAGGAATTTTTACAACGTACAAATTCAAATTTTGCTTGAGTTGATGTTGGAACATTGGAGTAAAGTTGGAAGGAAATCAAAAGATTAATCACCAAGTAATAAGACTTTGAGCTAATGTGATGTGAATTGAAAAAATAGAGAGTGGGGGTCCCACATAAATAGAACACACACATTAGTAGTGTTTAAATTGCGGTATTTAATTTTAAATACTTGATAATGATAAAAATAATAGTAATTATTATTTTTATTCATGAATATCACTTCCCATAATTTTAGCTTATGTTGGTTGTGATAAGAATAAGAATTTAAATGAGTTTCCTATCTTTCCTTCATTCATACCCAATGAGTTTGTTTCCTCCACTTTTGTGGATTTGTTTCTTTTTGATCTTATCCACAAGTATTGTTGAACTAATTAGTGGTTAAATTTCTTTTTGAGCTTATCCAATAGAGTAACTGCTTCCGCTATTTTAGCTAAAATAGTTACAAAATCTCTATATAAATAGAGGACTCCTCTCAGTTCAAAAATCACACCAAAGAGTTCTATTGAGTTGTCGAGAACTCTTTCTCTCTTCTCCCCCCAGCTTGTATTAACGAGCTATTCTTCTCCTTATCTCCCTTTTCTGTCCCTTCGGAATTAAGAGTGTTCTTAAGACCTTAGTCCCTATTCGGTATAATGTCCCTTCGGAATTAAGAAAGGTCTTAAGAACATAGTCCCTTCAATAATATATGTCCCATCGGAATAAAGAGTACTTTTAAGATCATAGTCACTTTTGAAATAATAATGTACCGTCGGAATTAAGAATGATCTTAACGGTATATATAAATATTCTTTCGATATTTTTCTATTTTTGGAGAAGTTAAAAAGTTAGAATGGTGGTATCACCATATTTGAGTGGTCGTAGTACCATATTGACATTTGGAGAACTTAAAGGTTATAATGGTGATAACACTATATTTGAGTGGTCCTAGCACCATAATAGAGTGGTCACAGTACCATATTAGAAAGTGGTTTCAGTATTAAAGAGTGGTCTTAGTACCATATTGGAGGTGTAAATCTCGAACGATTTTCTACAGTGCAGTAGTTAACCGCACATTTGTAGCTGGGCTTGTTTTATCCTTGAGGCGGCGTGATTGATAGTCTGCCTTGCACAATTTTGGGCAGTGCCGCGAAACGTCTTAAAGAGAGCGACCTGGTCGTGACTCAACCTAGTAACAACTTCGGTAGATAGTCCCTTTCAAAATAGAATTTGGAAATCCAAATACAACAACTTGGAAATCCAAAAACAACAATTTTAAGACGTTTCCGATCTGCCATGTCTACCGAAGAAATTACTTATTGAGATTTCGTTGTCCCTAAATACAAGAAGGATAAAAAGGCTATAGAAATACATCTCTATACTGAACACGATGAAGTGCTTGTTGTTATAACAACAACACTAAGAAATTCACATATCGCTTTTAATGGTAAAGTGTGGAGTTAATTGTGAATAGTTAAAAGTGTCCCTCGGCGTATCCATATAGTTTGGCGTATTTTGCATAACAGAATGTTAATTAAATCCTATTTATTTGATAAGGAATAATTATTCCTCCCTTTGTTAGTTATGCAATCAACATCATGAAATTAGTAACCACTCGGTTATGGTGTGTGCGTAGCCTGAAATGATTTGCTTCCTGTCTCTTATTGGAATAGCTTTTGACCGGTCCTGTTCTAATCAAAAGCTACTTTTGAATAGCTGGAACGCGAGTAGTAGGAGGACAATTGTAACACCTATATAGAGATTGCCTAGGATCTCATTCGAGTGTTAAAATTTCGTATTGGATACATTAAAATTACAATACATAAAGTTGTTTAATGACTATACAATGCATAAGTCTCTGATACAATCCAAAGCTTTATACAAACATCCTTATAATACACATCATAATACATCATCTATGTACAATTATCCATATATATATATATATATATATATATATATATATATATATATATATATATATATATATATATATATATCATAAGCAGCACGATCAATCCAAAGCTTTCTCTTTACCTTTACGTCGTGCTTCCTGTGAACCTGCACCAGAAGGAAAGGGTTGAGACATGATGTCTCAGTGAGCTCCTACCCTACCTACTGTTGGCGACCACAGGGAACCTAGGGTCGGCGTGCCTACTTTTGGCAATCTTGGGGATACCTACGATCGCCAAGTTTTAACCTTACCCATAAAGGGCTACCTGACTGTTCCTGCTAAACTGGTGATCAAGGGATATTCTAGGATCACCGTCTGATATCTGCTACCTGCTAACTAACATCTGTCTGATAACTATTCTCTGCCTGATAACATGATAATATATTAACTGATACATATTATGTTAGATGTTAGCGTTGAACAAGCAAGATTATCTGAGTTCATTTTACGGAATGCCCCCGGGTGGAGTAACCCCGAAGCACATTCCCCTGCTAACCGGTGAAAATTCCTATCATATCAGGCTAACACCGGACTCCTCTTGTCTAAGTGTGTGGTTATCCTCGCGGAAGATTCCTGGCCCATTCCAGCTGTATCCGGAACCCCCTGTCCTCTCTAACTGGTTGAGAGCATAGGAGACACACTATAACTCTGTGTGGTTATCCTCACGGAAAGTTCCTGGCCCATTTTAGCAATGCTGAAACCCCCTGTCCTCTCTAACTGGTCGAGAGCACAGGAGACACAAAGTTTATCCTGATTATTAATTATTATTCCTGGTATATAAAATTATACATATCCTGATAAATAATCTAGCTGGTATGTGTATATCTGATACACCATCTGAAACTATGCATATCTGATGCATTCTTATTCTCATCATTTTATCTTATGTACTAGAAAGTAAGTCTAATAACTTACTAAGAGCTTTTGCATATTATTGCAATTCTAGGGAATACAACCTCCCACTTCTTAACTTATGAACACATGGTCGTAGGCTTATCGTTCTCATAAGCCACACTTGACTATTGGAGCATTCTATGGTTTTAATAACCTTCATTCTAGCATTTCAAATGCTTTGCCAAGTCCTTTTACATCCATTCCTTAAATGTTTAAACAACCTCCCGGATATGTCAAGAATGGTGTTTATCTTGGAAAATAAGGTTTTCATTGAAAACGGTTACTAACAGCCTCGCCGAACACATATACAACACCCAGAACGAACCAGAACAGACCTGAGAAGTCTGTCTGATTTCGCTGGGCGAAATGGTGGCAAAGTGGTGGCGAAATGAGACAGGGAAAAATGCTGGAAATCGCTGTAATCTCGCCACGAGTTCGCCGGGCGAAATTGACAGTTCAAAACTAGTTCAAAATGTGATTTTCCACCATTTTTGACATATCTAATCATACCCAGGCATCATAACTGTATAAGGAATGAATTTCTAATACAATTTGATAGTTTTAAACATGATTTATCAAGGAATTGGCAAGCAAATTAATTTAGGGTACAATTTCCAAACTTTAGCTCAAATTGTAAAATTCCACTAAACTTACTCAAAGCGGGTTCTAAAACCCTGTGGAGCTCACCTTAAACCTCAATTGGTGCTTGCTAACTTCTGAACTCCAAGTCCTAGCTTCAATCTAACACTCCTCTTGTTCTTCCTTGTTTTCTTCTTTTACTTTCTCTTGTTCTAACTTTCCAACCACAAGCTTGCTAGCAAGAACTTCACAAGAATTGGATGAAGTAAAGATGGATGATGGCTAAAGGGAGGAGGGTGTGTGATTAGAGGGAGAGAGAGAAACTGATTTTGGGAGAGTGAAGGAAATGAAGAAGATTGCGAGAAAAATATCTTGCTTCTTTTTTTTATAATCCTCCCATTTCAAATATTTACCATATTGCCATTGCCACCTATTTACAAAATTGCCATGCTTGCTTAATAAGTTTCTAACACTGATAACTGATACTTATAAACGGGATATTACAACAATTTTATTAGTCCTTGCTATATGTATGAAATGTGAACATTGAAAAATCAAAGAATAAACTAAATGAAAAAGGTTTTTTGATGAAATAGAAATTATATGAGAAATTTGTTCCAAATATTTCGTACAAAGATATGAAAGAATCTGTGTCTCAGATTTCTATTGAATAAGACTGAGTTGACTCGGACTTAAAGAGAGACTTGTGCACCATGCATACTTGTGGGAAAAGACTGCACCTTTGATGATATGCTCAAAATTTATCAAATGAACAAGCGTTTAATTTTAAACTTGAGTAACTTGGACTTAATTCCAAAGTTATATGACTAGAAAATCTTATTTTTTGCAGTCAAGATGAATGAACCAAAAATTCATATAAATCAGTGTTTAGAGAATTTAAACCTCTAAACTTAATAAATTATGATATGTGCGAACTTGATGGCACTAAAACTAGAAATGATAAAACGATATTTTATCATATTTATTGATGACTGTAAATTTTGAATAATAAAATTGATACGCTTGATATATTCAATCTTTATAACAAAAATTGAAATTCATGTTAAATAGAGTACTCAAGTCTAAGAACAAAATTTCTACTTATGAAATTTTGAAGAAAAGACAATCTAACTTGTCTTATTTTTTGAACTTGGGATTGTCTGAATTACATTTGGATTCTGGACCCCAAAAGAGTTGAACTCACTAGTAGAGCCTATGAATGTGTATTCATTGGGTATGCTATAAATAACGAAGCATATAAGTTTTAAAACCTAAATGCTAAAGTGAGCATAGAATTAAACGATACTGATTTCTATGTAAATAAATACCCCTTTAAATAAAGAATAGTGGGGGCACTAGTGGGGGCGCTAATGAAAGCATGCCATTAGTGGGGGCAAAGTAATTTCCCCTTTTAAATTGAGAGCTAGTGGGGGCATTGCATCTGATCACATTCAAGTAATCTGAAATAGTTATGAAAACATCGTACGAGATGTTATGGAACCTCAAAGAGGTAAGAAAGCTATAATTGCTAAAGAGTATAAACCTAGTTATATGGTTTGTATATTGGAAGAGGATCCATCTGGCCTTGAAGAAGCTTTGTCTTCATTGGATGCTAACTTTTGAAAAGAAAAAAAAAGTAAACGATGAAATGGATTCTCTAGAGTCTAACGAAACACGACTCTTAGTTGACTTGCCTCCTAATTGCAAACCAGTTGGTTGTATTTGAATTTTGGAAATCGAAAACTAAAACCTGATGGTTCGGTTGCTAAATACAAGGCTCACCTTGTAGAAAAAAGGTTTTAGGCAAAGAAAAAAATATAGATTTCTTCGACACTCATTCACCAGTCACTTGAATCATATTCATGAGAGATACTAGTCCCTTTAGCCGATGTACATAACTCATAGTACTCCAAATGAATGTGAAAGCTGCCTCTTTAAATGGTGAATTAGAAGAAGAAATTTATATAGAACAACCTGAAGGTTTTTGTGATTCATGGACAAGAAAAACAAGGTTAGTAAGTTAGAAAAATCTTTGCATGGTCTAAAATTAAACTCCTAAGAAATGACATGAAAAATTTGACAACCAAAAGATATCGAATGAGTATAAAGTGAATGAAAGTGACAAATGTATTCACTACAAATATGTAAATAACATTTGCACGATCATATGTCTCTATGTAGATGACTTGCTCATATTTGGTTCAAAGATTCATGCTATAAATTATGAGAAATCATTGTTTATCAACAACATTGATAAGAAAGACCTATGCGAAGTTGAAGTAATTCTTGGTTTCAAGATTACTATATAAAAAAAAGAAATTTTTTGATCAATCTCACAAGATCTTAAGAAATGTAATTATTTGACTGTAAACTTGCAAGCACACCTTATGATCCAAGTGTAAAACTCTTCAAGAACTCTTGAGGTGGTGTTAGACAAATAGAATATGCGAGCATCATTGGCAGTCCTTAGATATGTCACTGAATGTATTAGACCCGACATTGCTTATGTAGTGGAACTCTTGTGCAAGTTTACTAGTAGACCAAGTGAGAAGCATTGACATGCTATTGAAAGAGTCACAAGGTGCCTTAAGAAGACTATGGCTCTAGAATTACATTATGAGGACTATCTTATTGTACTTGAATGATACAAGATACAAAATAGAACATCCTTCAGATGAGTCTTAAGCGACCAGTGGCTGCACATTGAGCATCACTGAAGGAGTTGTTTGTTGAAACATATGATATTGACTCAATCCACTATGGAATGAATCTGAGATGAGAACACTAGAGAAAACTAGTGAAGAAGCAAGTTGAGAAAATGCTTGCTAGTTGAGATCCCCTAGTGGATAAAACCGTTGTCAGGAATGTTAATTCATTGTGATAGTACTGCAGCTATTGCAAAATTGAAAATCGTTGCTACAATGGTAAGAGACGATAGTTAAGGCACGAACACATAAAAAATTAGAGAGCTAGCTACTCTCAAAAGGAACAGTTAAAGTAGATCATGTACGTACTGATAAAGAATTAGTCAATCCTTTGACGAAAAGAAAAACTAGAAAGAAAGTCATAAACACATCCAATAGGATGGGACTAGTGCCTAAAGATCACAAGTGATGGTAACCCGACCTAAATGACTGGAGATCCCAAGAAATAGGTTCAATGGGTAATAACAAGTCATGAGTGAAAGAACATGCTATGAGAAAATTAAGAAAGCATGAATCCTGCAGCGATAGAAGGATGAGATAATATAAACTCTTAATGAGATCTATACTCTATGTGGAGTGGAGTACATAGCTACAGGAGTACTCTTGATAGACTCGCCTATACGAATGTGGAACTGAGGCCGGTTCCTATGGGATTTTGAGGCAGAATACCTAGAGCGTTCGTTAAAACTGGGATAAACGTGCAAGGCCATAAATGCACGGGCTTTTAGAATACACCTTAGGAAAAGGTTTGTGTGCGGACTCTATGTCTGAGATAGAGTTCAATGCTGTAAGCAACTCTTGTTGAATCAGAATAGTTTCCGCTATGCAAAGGTTCAAGTTGTAGGCGACACCTTTGTTTATTAACAACCTTATAGAAACGTTTTGACGTTATTATTGAAACCATTTTTTAAATCAAGTGGGGGATTGTTGGAACATTGGTGTGAAGTTGGAAGGAAATCAAAAGATTAATCACCAAGTAATAAGACTTTGAGCTAATGTGATGTGAATTGAAAAAATAGAGAGTGGGGCTCCCACATAAATAGAACACACACATTAGTAGTGTTTAAATTGCGGTATTTAATTTTAAATACTTGATAATGATAAAAATAATAGTAATTATTATTTTTATTCATGAATATCACTTCCCATAATTTTAGCTTATGTTGGTTGTGATAAGAATAAGAATTCAAATGAGTTTCTTATCTTTCCTTCATTCATACCCAATGAGTTTGTTTCCTCCACTTTTGTGGATTTGTTTCTTTTTGATCTTATCCACAAGTATTGTTGAACTGATTAGTGGTTAAATTTCTTTTTGATCTTATCCATTAGAGTAACTGCTTCCGCTATTTTAGCTAAAATAGTTACAAAATCTCTATATAAATAGAGGACTCCTCTCAGTTCAAAAATCACACCAAAGAGTTCTATTGAGTTGTCGAGAACTCTTTCTCTCTTCTCCCCCCAGCTTGTGTTAACGAGCTATTCTTCTCCTTATCTCCCTTTTCTGTCCCTTCGGAATTAAGAGTGTTCTTAAGACCTTAGTCCCTATTCGGTATAATGTCCCTTCGGAATTAAGAAAGGTCTTAAGAACATAGTCCCTTCAATAATATATGTCCATTCGGAATAAAGAGTCCTTTTAAGATCAGTGTCCCTTTTGAAATAATAATGTTCCGTCGAAATTAAGAATGATCTTAACGGTATATATAAATATTCTTTCGATATTTTTCTATTTTTGGAGAAGTTAAAAAGTTAGAATGGTGGTATCACCATATTTGAGTGGTTGTAGTACCATATTGACATTTTGGAGAACTTAAAGGTTAGAATGGTGATAACACAATATTTGAGTGGTCCTAGCACCATAATAGAGTGGTCACAGTACCATATTAGAAAGTGGTTTCAGTATTAAAGAGTGGTCTAGTACCATATTGGAGGTGTAAATCTCGAACAATTTTCTACAGTGCAGTAGTTAACCGCACAGTTGTAGCTGGATTTGTTTTATCCTGGAGGCTGCGTGGTTGATAGTCTGCCTTGCACAATTTTGGGCAGTGTCGCGAAACGTCTTAAAGAGAGTGTCCTGGTCGTGACTCAACCTAGTAACAACTTTGGTAGATAGTCACTTTCAAAATAGAATTTGGAAATTCAAATACAACAACTTGGAAATCCAAAAACAACAGTTGAATTATTCAAAATCATTCAAATTTGTACAACGTAAAACTACATATTTTGCTTGAGTTGAATTATCAAGGACACTCCTTTTACTACAATATTAAAAGTGCATATCCTTCTTCCTTAAACAGAGACTTCCACTTCTTGTTGTTGAGGCAGATTTATATGGAGTTGGAAGATGAAGAAATATCCAAACTTTGTTCATAAAAATACCCAGATCTGGTTCTGAATAATTTTGTTTTTGATGTTTTTTTAAAAAATGATTTAAATAAATCAATAAATAATATTAGTTTGAATAAGTCTTATTTTAGAAACAATTGGGAGAGGAAAAAAAAACTGTCGTGAATTTATTTGTTGTTTCTATAATTGTGAGTAAAGAAATGAGATTCATTGTCATCGGTGTTAGTGGATGTGGGTCAATTGCAATCTCATGGAGGTTGAAGACAATGTTTGAAAAAGATATGGTGTGGAAAGATTATGATAAAGATATGTTTTTTAGAATAAAAACAATTTTCCCATGATGAGAAACAACCATCATTTCTCATGCTAAACCCCACCTTTCCTACATAGGTTTTTAGTGAAAAGGGGAAGAAAAGTGTGTCATACGTTTGTTATCTCCAAATTATAGCGACTTGTACGTTGGTTTAGTATGAGTTGACCAAGTCTACACAGAATATTCAACATAGAAAGACTAGTAGGGACTTACGTGCTTTAATTTTGATGGACACAAAAAATATCTATTTACTACCAAAATTATATGGACCAAATTGATTCAGAATTTAGACTAGGCTTCCTCTCTACTTTGTACCATGCAAAATCCACTTTAGAAGAACACAAATCCTTTGTTAAGATTGTAATTTATTTCCATTTTCATTTTTTATTAAAAAGGGAAGTGTATCATACGTCTGTTATGCCCAAACAATAGCTCTTTACTATAAAAATATTAAGCACAGATAGAAAGACTAATGACTAGACCAGGTCCAACTCCAAGTCTACACAAAGATTATTCAAATGATAGAAAGACTAATGAATAAGTGCTGGAATTTTTATGGGCACAAACAATAGCTATAATACTATAAAAAAACACTATGAATCAAATTGATTATAAAATCTAAACATGGCTTCCTCTCTACTCCTTCCCTTTCTCCTATACTCACTGATTCTTCAATCCATCAGTGTTGTAGCTCAAACCAAAAGCACCATAGCCATTGGTGATTCTTTTACTGCTGAAACCAGCAACTCTACATGGTTGCTTTCCCCTTATGGTGACTTTGCCTTTGGTTTTCTTCCAATCCAAGACACTGACCTTTTTTTGCTTTCCATTTGGTATGCAAAAATTCCTGAAAAAACCGTTGTGTGGTATGCTAATAGAGAAAGTCCTGCACCAAAAGGATCAAAAGTGGAACTCAAAGCCGATGATGGGTTGGTGCTAACTTCTCCAAATGGTGTCGGGTTATGGAATACTACTGAGGTACTTAGTGCTAAAGTTTCTCGTGGTGTGTTCAATGATACTGGCAACTTTGTGCTCGAAGGTGGCGGTTGGGAGACTTTCAAGTTTCCTAGTGACACCTTGTTGCCTTCTCAGTTTCTTCAAAAAGGTGGAAAGCTTTCTTCAAGGCTTAAGGAGTCAAATTTCAGTAAAGGAAGGTTTGAGCTTCTTTTACAAGATGATGGTAATCTTGTTATGTATTCTATTAATTTACCATCTGGTAATGCTAATGAAAACTACTACGAAAGTGGAACTGTGGGATCCAATACTTCAAGTGCTGGAACTCGATTGGTCTTTGACAGATCAGGGGACCTGTATGTCTTGAGAGAGAACAGTGCGAAATACAATGTGTCAGAAGAAGAGAGTAAAGTCTCTACCACTCTTTATTATCTTAGAGCAACTCTTAATTTTGATGGTGTGTTCGCAGTTTACAAGCATCCAAAGAATTCAACTGATAGTGAAGGTTGGACCACAGTGTGGTCTGAGCCAGATAATATATGTACTAATTATATTGTTAGTTCAGGTAGTGGTGTTTGTGGATATAATAGCTACTGCACTTTGGGAGAAAATAAGAGGCCAACATGTCAGTGTCCAAAAAGCTACTCACTGGTTGATCCTGATGATCCACTTGGTAGCTGCAAGCCGGACTTCATACATGGATGTGCAGAAGATGAACTAAGTAAAAACAGAAATGATCTCTATGAGTTTGAGACTTTGACTGACATTGATTGGCCTCTATCAGATTATGTGCTTCAAAAGCCTTTTAATGAAGAACAATGTAGGGAATCTTGTATGGAAGATTGCATGTGTTCTGTGGCTATTTGGAGGTTAGGTGATAGTTGTTGGAAGAAGAAGTTACCACTCTCAAATGGGAAATATGATCCAACTCTTGATGGTGCTAAGGCCTTTTTGAAAGTGAGGAAAGATAATACATCCCTTGTCCCTCTAAATCCAACCATTGTGAACAAGACTAATAATAGGGAAACTTTGGTTTTGGCTGGTTCTGTGCTTTTGGGTAGTTCTGCTGTTCTCAATGCTGTATTGATTGTAGCAATCTGTGTCAGCACCTCCCTCATTTTTAAGTACAAGAAGAAGCTTAGAAGGGTTAGCAAAAGTGACGCTAGTGTTCAAATTGAATCCAATTTGCGTTGCTTCACTTGTGAAGAGCTTGAAGAAGCTACCAATGGGTTTGACAAAGAGCTAGGAAGGGGAGCTTTTGGTATTGTTTATGAAGGAGTCATCAACAACAACACAGCTTCCAAAACTCGCGTGGCAGTGAAGAAGTTGAACAGTTTTTTGTTGGATCAAGCTCATAGGGAATTCAGGAATGAGCTGAATGTTATTGGTCTCACTCATCACAAGAACTTGGTTCGTTTACTTGGATTTTGTGAGAGTGGAAGTGAAAGACTGCTTGTTTATGAGTACATGAGCAATAGCACTTTGGCAAGTTTTCTTTTCAATGATGAGAAACAGAAACCAAGTTGGAAACTAAGGCTAGAACTTGCAATAGGGATAGCTAGAGGACTTGTGTATTTACATGAAGAGTGCATCACTAGGATCATCCATTGTGACATAAAGCCTCAGAACATACTCCTTGATGATTACTTCAATGCAAGAATTTCTGACTTTGGATTAGCCAAGTTGTTGAACATGAATCAAAGCAAAACCAACACTGGCATAAGAGGAACAAAAGGGTATGTTGCACTTGAATGGTTTAAAAACATGCCTATCACAGCTAAGGTGGATGTGTATAGTTATGGTGTAGTGCTACTTGAGATAATTTCATGTAGAAAATGTGTTGAAGAAATGGATGAAGAAGATGAAGACAAAGCTATTTTAACTGATTGGGCTTATGATTGCTACAAAGATGGTGCTTTAGGTGCATTGGTTGAGGGTGACAATGAGGCATTGGAGGACAAGGATAATTTGGAGAAATTGGTAATGATTGCTATTTGGTGTGTTCAAGAGGATCCATGTCTTAGACCAACCATGAGAAACGTGGTACATATGCTTGAAGGTACTGTTGAAGTGCAAGTTCCACTATACCCCTCACCAATTAGTATTCAATATTCTCTAAATTAATAAGTTTGTAAGCAAAGATTGGCAAATTGTGCTAATACCTGTTGTGTTGTTTTAAGTGCAATGTAATATTTGCATTTATGTTTGTGTATCAAGCTGTGGTTTCCATATTAAGGTAGGCCCCAATATAGAATAAAAATATTAAAGTTTATTATAAAGTAATTGTAAAGTAATGTTAATTAGTGAAATTGTGGTATTTATTTGCAAATGTTATAGTTGTGAGTACCTTTTTGTTACTCAACTTATACTACATAACTTAACAACGATAAAATATCGTGAGAACCGGTTTATTTATCTTGGTAAAATTAATTTTATCCATAAAACTATGGACCCTAATTCAATTTTAGATGACTCTCAAGTAAGTACATTATGATCACATGTCACAAACATCACTTATATATCATTTAAAAAAAGTAGGTAAAAGGATGAACATGTATAATATTGTGAAATATAAAGGGCCAAAACAAATTAAAAAATGAATGATGAAAATAAATATTATGTAAAAAGTAAAGGACAAAAATATATTTTACACAACTCCAAAAAATGTCAACCCGGGTAACTCAAATTATTGGGAGCACTCATAATCTCCTCAATTAGAAGCAGCTAACATCAAACGTTGATTAACCAAATCAATGGTTGATATTATATATATATATATATATATATATATATATATATATATATATATATATATATATAGAGGACAGAGGACATTTCAAATGAGAGGGCTTTTTAAATGAGAGGGTGAGAGGATGGAATAGTGGCCATTGGATTAATTAGATGGTTGTGATTAAAAGAGGGCTTTAATGAGTCACATTACTCTCTTCTCTTCCTTTTTCATATACGCGTGTTTCTTCTCTCCATAAACCCTGTTTCTTCTCTCCCCGTCTATTCATCTTCTCACCTGCAATTTTGATGTATCATGGCTGGCTTAATTAAAAAAAGAATCACATCTTCTCACTTCCCTTCCTGACCTTCTACGGTTCATCTTTTTCCCATACGGTTCATCTTTTCCCGACGTTCTATTTTTTCATTCCTGACCTTCTCACTTCCCTCCAGCCAATTTTTTACGTTCGATTCATCATCTTTATGGATAAAGATACATCAACTTGTTTTCAAATTTCTCAGGTATTATAATTAGAACAGAACAGAGGACATTTATGCTTTTCTTGTTATTAAGAGTATGAGTTTTGTAAGTTTATGAGTATATGTTACTTGCCTGACATGAGCATATAGAGATAATTTGATATGAAAAACATATTTTCAGTCTTAAGTAAATGTATGCTATTAAAATCCATTTGATACAGACAAGAAACACATATACTTTTAGTCGTTTCCCATACTTTTGTAGGGCGGTACTTGTTTTGTGCGATTAGATACTACTCATTTACTTAGCTACTATTATCCTGCACTTATCCTATAATATTTGTTTTGTGCGATTAGATACTACTCATATACTCCATGTCTGCAAGACACCATTAGATACTATTATCCTGCACTTATCCTATAATATTATTTTGTGCGATTACATGTAGGGATCCATGTAAGCATATGTATATTTGTTTAATTAGCTAAAACTTACTCTGCATAATTTTGTATTTCGGTTCTTAGTCCAGTAATAAATCTAAACAACTTCTTCTAACAGAGATATTGTTTTGTTATTACTTTGGTAAGGGTAAAAATGCAGCAGGTATTAATAACCTAGAGGGAATAGGGTAACGAGATGTGTTATTTAAACACATGTGTTATTTATGCTTTGTTTGATCCTTTTTGTTTATCCTTCTATTATTTTATTGAAGATATTTATTTTGTTAATTTTAGGAATATGAATGTGTGCCAAATTGTGATGATGAATTAAAGCCTAAGATTGGACAAGTATTTGATACGTTAGAAGAAGGTAAATTTTTTTACAAAAAATATGCACACTCTGTCGGATTTAGTGTGCGTTCATCATCATCGACTATAGATAAAAACGGCGTGAAGCGTTGGAAGTATTTTGTTTGCTCGAAAGAGGGTTATTTGCCAAATAAGACAGATGATAAGGAGCAAAGTGAATCTACTGTCAAGGTTAGAAGAAGAAGGAGTTTAACAAGAGAAGGATGCAATGCAAATGTTGTTTTCAAATGGGTGGGGGAAGGTAAGTATGAGATAGCTCGATTTCATGAAAGCCATACACATCCACTTGCTTCACCTATGAAGAGACCGTTTCTAAGGTCTGCAAAGAAAGTGAATCCAATTCACAAAAGCTTATTACATGCATGTAGTAGAGCAAATATTGAAACTTCAAAAACTTACCACTTATTAAAAGAACAGTGTGGGGGTTATGAAAATGTTGGATGCACTCAGAGAGATCTTCAAAACTATTCTAGAGATTTAAAGACTTTGAATAAAGATTCTGATGCACATGTTTTAATAGATTACTTTAGAAGGAAGCAAGAAGTTAATCCATCCTTTTATTATGCATATGAGGTAGGTGAAGAAGACCGACTGAAGCATGTTTTTTGGGCAGATGGCATTTGTAGGAAAAATTATTCCTTCTTTGGGGATGTGGTTTCATTTGATACTACATATCAAACAAATAAATACCATATGATTTTTGCACCTTTCACCGGGATAAACCATCATCGACAATCTATTACCTTCGGAGTA
This sequence comes from Medicago ruthenica, assembly GCA_018208015.1. Classification (NCBI taxonomy): domain Eukaryota; kingdom Viridiplantae; phylum Streptophyta; class Magnoliopsida; order Fabales; family Fabaceae; genus Medicago; species Medicago ruthenica. The sequence goes on from CM031378.1 coordinate 37,193,637, forward strand.
GGACTTATAACAAATGAGAAAAGTGATTCATTCGTATGGTTGTTTGAAAAGTTTGTGGAAGCAATGGGTGGACATAAGCCAACTCTTATAATAACTGATCAAGATCCTTCCATGAAAGTGGCTATAGAAAAGATTTTTGATACTTCTACTCATAGATTGTGCATGTGGCATATCATGAAAAAAGTTTCTGAAAAAGTAGGCGTTTCCATGAATGATGATGATGAGTTCAACAGAAGTTTCAAGTCATGTGTTTGGGGATCAAAGACACCAAATGAGTTTGAAGAGACTTGGACGTTTTTGATGACAAGGTTTGAGTTAGAAAAGAATAAATGGTTGTCACATATGTTTGATATTCGAAGCATGTGGATCCCAGCATACTTCAAAGACACTTTTTTGGCTGGGATATTGAAAACAACATCAAGATCAGAAAGTGAGAATTCTTTTTATGGTAATTTCCTGAATCCTAATGTTAACTTGGTTGAATTTTGGATGAGGTTTGATTCAGCAATAGAAGCGCAACGACATAAGGAGTTACTTGCTGATAATAACTCAATTCATTCCAAACCAAAACTACTATTGGAACGTGGTATAGAGAGGCATGCAAGAGATGTGTATACTCGTGAGAACTTTTATATATTTCAACATGAATTATGGATTGCATGCGTAGATTGTGGGATTGAAAATAAGAAGGATGAAGATGGGATGGAAATATTTCACATATATGATAATAGTGAGATCAGTGGTAAACTTCGAGAAGTGGTGTATAACTTGTCCGATAACAATGCAAATTGCTCATGCAAAATGTTTCAGGCTGAAGGAATACCTTGTAGACACATACTTTGTGTTTTAAAGGGAAAAAATTTCAATGAAATACCAAGTAAGCACATTGTGAATAGGTGGACTAAGTTTGCAAATAGAACACCTATTTATGACATGGCTGACAATGTCTTGGAAGAAGATAGCAAACTCATTTCTGATGTGTGGAACCACTTCCTTAGTTGTGTGGAGAAGGCTGGAAAAGATAAGGAAAAATTGCTTCTTGTGTTAAATGGGATTGTTAACATGGAAAAACAATTGGACGAGTTTGAAGGGAGTTCTAAGAGAACCGGGACAGATGATTTGATTCTTGGGTCCAATATTCCTGAGGAGGTAGAAATCCTTCCACCAAAATTTGCAAAGACTAAAGGTAGTGGTAAAAGAATCAAAAGTGGCAAAGAGAAGGCTATTGAACAACAACAAAAAAAGGCAAGACTTTGTAAGGCATGTGGTGAGTATGTGCATCATGACAGCCGCAATTGTCCTCAAAGATCATCTCCATAATTTTGGTAGGAAGCCCCTTTCAAAATGTACTTATTTTTGATCTTTTTGTGCTTGTGCTTGTGCTTGTGGTGTAAATTTTTAATTGATGTTTTTGGTTTTTAGGATTGGAAGAATGGCATAGAAGAAAGATGAAGGAAGTTAGACAAACAAGATGTTTTTGGTTTTTACTTCATGTTTTCTGATTTGGTTCTATCAGTACTCGTTTTGATTTGGTGTAATGAATTAAGCCATTTGGCTATTGGTACACTCTTTGTATAATGCAGAATTTATGTAATGAATTAAGTTATTTGGGTTTGGATTTGGATTGGATGAATGGGATTCATTTTCTATATTATATGTTATGAGTGTTTCAATTTGGGTTTGGATTTGGATTGGATGAATGGGATTCTTATGATATATTTAAATCAGGTAAACCAGCACTGGTTTTGTATAATTTGGGTTTGTAAAATTTTTCTGCTACTTTTCTGAAACTATTACATGCCAAGTACCATAATAACAGCAACAGAACACTGTTACTATCAGTACATTTTCAGTTACATTTTTCTGCTACTTTGCAACAGAACATTGTTACTTCAGCCATTTACATAATGCAGAACACTAAAAATTTGTATAATGCAGAACACTAAAAATTTTCTGCTACTTTGCTACTTTGTATAATGCAGAACACTAAAAATTTTCTGCTACTTTTCTGAAACTATTACATGCCATTTACATTTGGTTAAAACTCAATATACATACACAAGAACAAATGATAATCTTACTAAATTTGGTCTTTCATAACAGTAACACACAAGTAACTAAATTTGGTCTTTCACAGCCGCAATTTACATTTGGTCTTTCATCAACAACAGATGATAATCTTACTAAATTAAAGATAAAAAAAAGAATTTGCTCTTATGTGATACAGAGGAATCTCTTCTCATTTCATATAATGTAGAATTTGCTTACAATACAAATATCTGAATCACATCACAAATACACAAAATAGAAATTACATTTAATGTTGCAAACAAGAATACTCTAACAGTATCTACAAGATATTCTAAATGAAATCTCTTTATTCTTCTTTCTTTTTCTTCTTCTTCTTCTTTGCTTGTTGTCTAGACATAACAGTAACACAAGTAACTCAAATTTGCCAACCAAAGTGTCTTTCCAATTTTCCTTCCAAGTGAACCTAATTAATTCACCCAAAAATAAATTAACCTGGAAATGTGATAATCAAACAGAAAAACATGTAAAAAATTGGGGTATCAAATTAAATTGGGAAAAAGTAATTTATTAGTAAGTGGTATAATTCAGGGACTAATTAGACAGTAAATTAGATGCAAGTTAACAGAAAAGCCAAGTTGATTCATTACCTTCCGTTCAAGATGCTGATTTCACAAAGCCCAGATCTGTGCTTTCAACCAGAAAAAATATAAATGTTTAAACATAATAACCAAAACGATTTGACGATTTTAATTGAACAAAGACGAAAGGGATTTTGGTTGACGAAAGGGATTTTATGTGCTGGTGTACCCCTTGTTTTTAAGATAATCCAAACGGTGAAAGGGAATTTGGAATTAATAGTTGGGGGATCTGAATTAGGAAAAAGAAGAAGAAGCTGCATCGCTGATAGAAAGGGAGAGAGAACGGGAGAAGGGAGCAAGAAGAAGAAGAAGAAGAAGAACGGGAGAAGAAGCTGCATCGCTGATTTTAATTGCACGCGTATATGAAAAAGGAAGAGAAGAGAGTAATGTGACTCATTAAAGCCCTCTTTTAATCACAACCATCTAATTAATCCAATGGCCACTATTCCATCCTCTCACCCTCTCATTTAAAAAGCCCTCTCATTTGAAATGTCCTCTATATATATATATATATATATATATATATATATATATATATATATATATATATATATATATATATATATATCAAATCTTGAGTAGTTGTAAGTTGCTACAATACTAATCTTTGATTTTTTTTCACTTTACAAATTATTCAATTTAATGATTTATAGGTCCCTAAAATATACAATGTTCTGTCATTTATTTTGCTTAGTTAGATAATAAATTAACTTTATCCAAAACAAAAAAAAAACAATGGAATAAGGTTTGTTCATACAAAGACATAACTTAGAATTTAAAGCCACAACTTGATACAAAGTCATAAATCAAATTTTATTGTTGACTTTAAACAACACAACAAGGACTAGCATTTAGCACCAGCTAACCAACTTATTTAGAGAACATTTAATACTAATTTGAGACGGTTCTGGTGGAACCATGGGAGGCATTATATTTTCTCACTTTCAAGAAAGCCTTAGGACCATTAAGAGTTGCATCAACTCTCCCATTTGAGAGTGGTAACTTCTTCTTCCAACAACTATCACCTAACCTGAAAATAGCCACAGAACACAAGCAATCATCCATACAAGATTTCCTACACTGTGTTAGCAATCTTGATTTGTTGGGAAGAGGCTGCTGCACTTGAAACCTGAAATGATTAATGGTTATGCACGAAAACTCAAAGCGTATGGGGTTGCCACACTAACCTTTAGGTTCGATTCGCCCCCACTAATAACTTTATATTGGATGCAATAGGAATGTCCAGCGAATCCCCTTCAGGATACTATGAGTTCCTTGATGTGTATTGCACAATCACACCAAGTGTATCTCCTAACAATATTTGACAGAAATATGTTTCCAACAATTCACTCATGCATTAGAGAATTGATGGATGATTTAGAGTATGAGAATGAGGGAGAATTTGACTGTAATTGATGTCAAAAACGTGCTCCTTCTGATACACAAATGTCATGCATTTATAGTGCATCATATGCCCCTTCATATGAGAGAATGCAACTTTTAATCAAAAGTTACAACCATATACATTCAACTTTTGGCTTGAATCAATGCAATGATTCATGATTTATCAGTAAATGATAACTTCCCAATGTATACAAGTCATTCCCATGAAGAGTTACAACTTTTGGAACCCAAAACTATGAGAAAAAGTACAGAAAAACACATCCAGTCCCGTGGTAATCGATTACCATATGCAGGTAATCGATTACCCAAAGTCTCTGTTTACCGTTTGCAAATTTTGCTTGATGTAATCGATTACATCAATATGGTAATCGATTACCATGTGTAATTTTCTGTTTTTCAGTTTTTCTCACCTATTTTGGAAATCTCCAACAATCCCCCACCATTTTCAAAATACTAAATCCCATAAAACTGGAAATTCCATGGTTTTAGATAATGGTATCTCACGATTTGAACCATTACTTAGTAAATTAAGTTTTCGCTCATTCCCAAATAGTATGGTAGGCAAGCTTTGAACCAACTATTCATTAGAACAAGTGTACATAATTTACACATAGAATCTCAATATCATTAATAAAGAGAACTGTAAGATGACACATTAATAAGGCCTTGTGTCATATATCCCTTTTCATGAAAACTTAAGAGTCAAGCCCTTGAACTCCGTGAAGCGGCCAAACTTCATTCTCACATAGGTAGACTATATCGGAAATGCCCCATAAGTATGCATTTCAGCAAATGTATGCTATATGTCCATTAAGAGAAAAATCTCAACCTACCATTTTTTAATCTTATGGTCCAAGTACTTTTAACCTTGGGATGTATCTATTAACAAGTACTTCAATTACTCTAATAATGTACTTTCACCATTGAACCCAAGACTTGATGTTACTCAAGTGTGGGTTGAGTTTCCATTATTGGTAATCAATTAGATATGGGCTTGAGTCCCATCCCCAATGATGTCTTCAACACCATGTCTCTTGTCAAACCTTTCGTCAAAGGATCTGCAAGATTCTTTTCTGTTCTTACGAACATGATGGATATTACTCCATTAGAAATCAAGTCTCTTACATAGCTATGTCTTAAACCAATATGCCTTGATTTCCCATTGTATACTTGACTATAGGCCTTTGATAGTGTGGATTGACTATCACAATGTATGGATACTGGTGCCATTGGCTTTTGCCAGACTGGTATCTCATACAACAAATTCCTTAGTCATTCTGCCTCTTTACTTCCTGCAGCCAATGCAATAAATTCTGCAGCCATGGTGGAGTCGGCAATGCATGTCTGTTTCTTTGAACCCCAAGAAACTGCACCTCCACCAAGGTTGAAGATCCATCCACTTGTGGAAGCATGATCCTCAACATAAGTTACCCAACTAGCATCTGTGTATCCTTCCAAAACTGAAGGGTCTCCACTATACGTTAAACAATAATTCATTGTTCCTTTCAAGTATTTTAATACTCGTTTCACAGCATGCCAATGTTCTTTACTTGGATTGCTAGTATACCGACTTAACCTTCCAACAGCATATGCTATATCAGGTCTTGTACAGGTCATGGCATACATCAAGCATCCGATTACTTTTGCATATTCAAGTTGTGCCACCGGACAACCTTTGTTTGGTTGCAAACTAACAGTTTGGTCAAATGGGGTAGAGACCGGATTACAATCTAAATGATTGAATTTCTGAAGCACCTTTTCTATATAATGAGATTGGGATAAACCAATGTGGTTACCATCTCTTATGATTTTAATTCCTAAAATCACATCTGCTTCGCCTAAATCTTTCATATCAAAATTTTTGGATAAGAAAGCTTTAGTCTTTTCTACCTCATCTAAACTTGTGCCAAAAATTAACATATCATCTACATATAAACAAATCATGACACCTTTTCCATTGTGGAATTTACTGTAAATACACTTGTCAGATTCATTTGTAATGTATCCATTGGCTAACACAACTTGATCAAATTTTTGGTGCCATTGTTTGGGTGCTTGTTTCAACCCATATAAAGACTTAGTTAATTTACACACTTTATCTTCTTGACCTTTGATCACAAACCCTTCTGGTTGTTTCATATATACCTCTTCATCCAACTCTCCATTTAGGAAAGCAGTTTTAACATCCATTTGATGGATAACAAACTTATGGATGGATGCTAGTGCAATTAGCACTCTAATTGATGCAATTCTTGCAACAGGTGCATATGTATCAAAATAATCAATTCCTTCTTTTTGTGTAAACCCTTTGGCAACTAGTCTAGCCTTGAATTTATCAATGGTACCATCAACTTTCATTTTCCTTTTAAAGATCCATTTACAACCTATTGGTTTGGATCCGGGTGGGAGATCTACTACTTTCCAAGTTTTATTACCCATAATTGAATCCATTTCTTCCTGGATAGCTTCTTTCCAAAAGGCTGAATCTTGAGACTTTATAGCCTCTTCATATGTCACTGGATCACTCTCAAGGTTAAAGCAAATTGGTTCATAACTATTTATGGATGTACCAGTTCCTTCTATAAGAAACATGAAGAAGTCAGGTCCAAAATCTTTTTCTTTTCGGATCCTCTTACTCCTTCTAAGTTCTGAACCATCCAATGTATCTACATTTGATTCATTGTTTTCTAAATTTGGTACATTAGAATGAACAATGTCCTTGGGATAAGAGAATGATTTAAATCTATCTTCTTGAAAAATTGCATCTCTTGACTCAATTACTGTATTGACAGAATATGAGTCATTCGATTCAATAACCAAGAATCTGTATGCTTTGCTATTTTCTGCATAGCCTAAGAATACACATTCAATTCCTCTTTCACCCAACTTCTTTCTTTTTGGTTCAGGCACTTTCACAATTGCTCTACAACCCCAAACTTTTAAATAATTAAGATTTGGCTTCCTTTGTTTCCAAAGTTCATATGGGGTTATTTTGTTCCTTTTGTTTGGAACCCTATTGAGGATATAACATGCTGTAAGCATTGCTTCACCCCAATATCCTTTAGATAATCCAGAATAGGACAACATGGCATTAACCATTTCTACCAAAGTCCTATTCTTCCTTTCTGCTATTCCATTTTGTTGTAGGGTGTATGGTGCAGTAACTTGATGCACAATACCGGTGGATTCAAAATAACTCGGATGATAGAACTCTCCTCCCCTATCGTTTCTAAAGCATTTGATGAAAGTTTCATGTGTGCTTTAAACATTTTGAATTTATCTAAGACTTCATCTTTTTCACAATGAATATTCAATTCTTCACATAGATTTTTAATTCAAAATCAAGAAATTAACAATTACTTTCCTACTATCAAACACATATAATATGAGATCATAAATTGTAGGCATAATAATTTCTTACACAAAGCAACAATATCATCAAAATTTACATTCGATATTTACTATAATTCATATGCACTACTTACTTTCAATTTAAAGTAAAATAGATATATAGACATGCTTCATAATCAAATCCATTCATTTAATGCTTATTAAAATTCACGTATCATCCTCTCCGTTAAAAAAAAAAAATTTACGTATCATGAATATATCAATCCAATATCACATGTTAAACTTAACATACACGAATATGGTTTTTGAGACACAACACATGAATTTAGAACATCAAACATGTCATATATTCATTTAACAATTAAATAATTTATGTACCTTTCACCATAATCATGATAAATAAAGATATGAATGTTTGTCTCTTCATCAAAGTTGCATGCTAAAATCAAATTTGAAACCATTTCTAAACAGGTACAAACCATCATGAACATACCGTCTCAGCAAAAAAACAATTGCGATAATTGATTGAGATCAATTTATAGCATAAAAATTCAGCCAAAACTCAGCCAAAACAATACTCCAGTAGGAATGAAAAGACATGATATATTTGTCTGAGAGGACATTTGAATACATATATAGCCTTATCTCTAGAAATTCCAGAAAACTTAAAAAAACAATAATAATCAATATATGAAGCAATATACATTTGAAATATGAGATGGGCTGCAACGTACATACACTTCAATTAATTATTTCATCATATACAAACTATCCCAATCATTTGAAGACAAACACGCCCTTTTAAAATAAATTCAAAAAAAACCGAGCGTTCATACTATATTTACGCTATGACAATAAAAATTACTAGGTAATTGCATTCATGTTTGCATTAAATATAAACCAAACATGTTATTTTAATCATTCTTAAAAATCAATTGTTTCTAAATTATGCATATATGTATCTAATACCACATAAATTTAACAAACAAATTAAATATCACATTTGAGATATTATCCATAAATTTAGAATACCAAATATAATTATATTCATATAACACAAAGTGTGTACCTTTTACCATGGTCATGGATGAGAATGTGAGCGTTCATCTCTCCCACATAATTTCAGTCATTGATTAAACACAAATGAATTATGATTCGAACCTAAAGATTGTTAGCAATCTTGATTTGTTGGGAAGAGGCTGCTGCACTTGAAACCTGAAATGATTAATGGTTATGCACGAAAACTCAAAGCGTATGGGGTTGCCACACTAACCTTTAGGTTCGATTCGCCCCCACCAATAACTTTATATTGGATGCAATAGGAATGTCCAGCGAATCCCCTTCAGGATACTATGAGTTCCTTGATGTGTATTGCACAATCACACCAAGCGTATCTCCTAACAATATTTGACAGAAATATGTTTCCAACAATTCACTCATGCATTAGAGAATTGATGGATGATTTAGAGTATGAGAATGAGGGAGAATTTGACTGTAATTGATGTCAAAAACGTGCTCCTTCTGATACACAAATGTCATGCATTTATAGTGCATCATATGCTCCTTCATATGAGAGAATGCAACTTTTAATCAAAAGTTACAACCATATACATTCAACTTTTGGCTTGAATCAATGCAATGATTCATGATTTATCAGTAAATGATAACTTCCCAATGTATACAAGTCATTCCCATGAAGAGTTACAACTTTTGGAACCCAAAACTATGAGAAAAAGTGCAGAAAAACACATCCAGTCCCGTGGTAATCGATTACCATATGCAGGTAATCGATTACCCAAAGTCTCTGTTTACCGTTTGCAAATTTTGCTTGATGTAATCGATTACATCAATATGGTAATCGATTACCATGTGTAATTTTCTGTTTTTCAGTTTTTCTCACCTATTTTGGAAATCTCCAACACACTGTTCTTAATGGTGCTACAATACTAATCTTTGATTTTTTTTCACTTTACAAATTATTCAATTTAATGATTTATAGGTCCCTAAAATATACAATGTTCTGTCATTTATTTTGCTTAGTTAGATAATAAATTAACTTTATCCAAAACAAAAAAAAAAACAATGGAATAAGGTTTGTTCATACAAAGACATAACTTAGAATTTAAAGCCACAACTTGATACAAAGTCATAAATCAAATTTTATTGTTGACTTTAAACAACACAACAAGGACTAGCATTTAGCACCAGCTAACCAACTTATTTAGAGAACATTTAATACTAATTTGAGACGGTTATGGTGGAACCATGGGAGGCATTATATTTTCTCACTTTCAAGAAAGCCTTAGCACCATTAAGAGTTGCATCAACTCTCCCATTTGAGAGTGGTAACTTCTTCTTCCAACAACTATCACCTAACCTGAAAATAGCCACAGAACACAAGCAATCATCCATACAAGATTTCCTACACTGTTCTTCAGTAAAAGGCTTTTGAAGCACATAATCTGATAGAGGCCAATCAGTGTCAATCAAAATCTCAAACTCATAGAGATCATTTCTCTTTTTACTTGGTTCATCTTCTGCACATCCTTGTATGAAATCTGGCTTGCAGCTGCCATATGGATCATTAGGATCAATCAGTGAGTAATGTTTTGGGCACTGACATTTTGGTCTCTTATCAACTCCCAAAGTGCAGAAGCTATTATATCCACAAACACCACTACCTGAACTAACAGTATAAGTACATATATTATAGGGCTTAGACCACACTGTGGTCCAACCTTCACTCTTAGTTGAACTCTTAGGATGCTTGTAAAGTGTGAACACTCCATCAAAATTAAGAGTTGCTCTAAGATAAAATTTTGTGGTAGAGACGTTACTCTCTTCTTCAAACACATTGTATTTCTCATTGTTCTCTCCCAAAACATACAAGTACCCTGATTTGTCAAAGACCAATTGAGCTCCAGCACTTGATGTACTGGATTTAATAGTATTACTTTCATAGTAGTTTTCATTAACATAACCAGATGGTAAATTAATAGAATGCATAACAAGATTACCATCATTTTGTAAAACGAGTTCAAACCTTCCTTTACTGAAATCTGTCTCCTTAAGCCTTGAAGAAAGCTTTCTTCCTTTATCCACAACCTGAGAAGGCAATAAGGTGTCACTAGGAAACTTGAAAGTCTCCCACAGACTGTTGAATTTACCATCCTGAAGCACAAAGTTGCCAGTGTCATTCAACACACCACGAGAAACTTTAACATTGAGTCCTTCGGTATTCCATAACCTGACACCATTTGGGGAAGTTAGCACCAATCCATCATTGGCAGTGAGTTCCACTTTTGATCCTTTTGGTGCAGGACTGTCTCCATTAGCATACCACACAACAGTTTTCTCAGAAATTTTGGGATACCAAATAGAAAGCAAAAAAAGATTAGTGTCTTTGAGTGGAAGAAAACCAAAGGCAAAGTCACCAGAAGGTGAAAGCAACCATGGAGGTGTGCTGGCTTGTGCAGTAAAAGAATCACCAATGGCTATGGTATCTTTGGTTTGAGCTACAACACAGATGGATTGCAGAATCAGTGAGTAGAGGAGAAAGGGAAGCAAAGAGGAAGCCATGTTTAGAATGTAGAATCAATTTGATCCATATGATTTTTATAGTAAATAAATATCTCTTGTGTCCGTCAAAATTAAAGCACTGAGCACTAGTCTTTCAATTTGGTCCATATGATTTTATAGATATTTTTTTGTGTCCATCAAATTTAAAGCACTTAGTCACTATAGTCAACTCATACTAAAAATCAACATACAAGTTGGCTTAACTTTGGAGATAACAAACGTATGATAACTTTCCCTTGTTCATAGAAAATAAAAGTAAAAATACATTACAATTTTGACAAAGGACTTGTGTTCTTCTAAAGTGGACTTTTCAGGGTAATATTTTCCAGCTATATGTTTATTATTTTTCTAAACAAGAATATTATTACGAATTATAGTTCCAAACAAGAATATTTATCTAATTTAGTAAAGTTAATTTCTCACTCTCAAAAGAATCTCATCATATTGATGTTAACATGAGTATTGGAGAGACTAAAAACTTACTGACACCGAATCCAGGTAACCATATCTACAAATTCCTCTCTTTTTGTTATCAACTTTTTAACTATCTTAGGTTATAGTTTTACAGGGTTCAAGTTGGATGCAATCACATTGCTAGAGTAACAGTGGCTGATTTGTGGATTATTGAATATGTTTTCAGGTGTGTCATGTCATGTTTGTACACATGCAAATTTCAGTGTAGTTGAACTAGAACAATTACTCTATGTATGTAGTGCTTCATGGCCTAATTACCTATTTTGTGTGCTGGGTGTGAAAACTCTAAGTTTGGGCGGGAAAGGTACTCTACCGTTCACTAATTTTGTCCGTTAGATCAATCAAAACATTCAGATGATTCGATGTGTCTATTCTAGTTATTTTAAGGAACAAAACTAAAATAACATATATGATGATAATATCTGTAAAAGGGACAAACCAGGAACTCATCCTGTCGTCTTGGAGCCACTCCCGCTGCCTCCAGCCATTTTCGTACCAATGATGCCAACCTTATTTGCCACGCCGCCGGCCACCGTATACCTAAAACCATCCTCACCTCTTCTTCTGTCATGTTAATTTTTCTTATTTCAATTAGAACTTGTTGTACTACTCCATCTGAATTTCCTTCTGTTTCCACCTATTTACTTTTGTCGTCGATGAATTTGGAACAACTTGCAGCAACAACTTGCATGATCTCCGATAAAATAACAGACTAGTTGTTTTCAAATTCACCATTTCCAAGCAATTGATCTACAAATGCTGTCAAAATAATTTAAATTAGTATACCATTTGGGCGAGTGAAGCACAACTTGACCACTCCAATGTGGTTGAAGAAAATGAAGCACATCCACAATTATAAATTTGCAGAAGCTGGTGTATCCACAAACACCACTACCTAAACTAACAATATAATTACACATGTTATCAGGTTTAGATCACACTATGATCCAACCTTCACTTTCAATTGAACTCTTTGGATGCTTGTAAAGTGTGAACACCCCATCAAAATTAAGAGTTGTTCTAAGATAAAAATGTGAGTTAGAAACTTTACTCTCTTTTTCTGAGACATTGTATTCCTCATTGTTCTCTCCCAAGACCTATGAAGCACTGACATAGACATGGACACGGCACCGACAAGTTGACACACGTAATAATTTGAGAAAATGAAGTAATTGAATGTAATAACATGTGTCAGTGTCGTGTTGGGGACTGTCACGCGTCGGACACCGGACATGACATAGATCAAATGTGTCCGTGCTACAGAGGCCAAGACATACAAGTACCCTGATCTGCCAAAGACTAATTGAGTTCCGGCACTCGATCCCACAGTTTTACACTTTCATAGTATTTTTCATTCACATAACCAAATGGTAAATTGACAAAATGCATTGACAAAATGCATAACAAAATGCATAACAAGTTCATTTTGTAGAAGGAACTCAAACCTTCCTTTACTGAAATTTGTCTCTTTAAGCCTTTCAACAACCTGAGAAGGCAAGAAGGCGTCACTAGGAAACTTGAAAGTCTCCCAAAGACTGTTAAGTTCACCATCCTCAAGCACAGAGTTTCCAGTGTCATTGAACACACCATGAGAAACTCTATCACCAAGTCCCTCAGTATTCCATAGCATGTCACCATTTGGAGAAGCTAGCACCAGCCCATCATTGGCAGTGAGTTTCACTTTTGACCCTTTTGGTGAAGGACTGTCTCTATCAGCATACCACAGAACAGTTTTGTTAGAAATGTTTGCATACCAAATGGAAAGCAAAAAAAAATCGTATCTTTTAGTGGAAGAAAACCTAAGGAAAAGTCACCAGAAGGTGAAAACAACCATGAAGAGGTGTTGGTTTCTGCAGTAAAAGAATCACCAATGGTTATGGTACTTTTGGTTTGAGCTACAACATTGATGGGTTGCAGAATCTGTGAATAGAGGAGAAAGGGAAGTATAGAGGAAGCCATGTTTAGATTATAGAACCAATTCGGTCCATATGATTCATAGTAAATAGATATTGTTTGTGTCATCAAAATTAAAGCACTTAGTCACTAGTCTTTTTTGTATCCTTGTGTAGACTTGGTCAACTCATACTAAACCAATTAACCAACACACAAGTTGGTATACTTTGGAGTTTGGAGATAACAAACGTATGATACACTTCCCTTTTTATAGAAAATAAAAATATATTACAATTTTGACATGTATTTGTGTTCATCTAAAGTGGACTTTTCACTGTAAAAAAATTTCAGCTATATTTTTTTTTCTAAACAAGATTTCAAATTATAGTAGTATCCAAACAAGAATATTCTGTTCTCATTTAGTAAAGTTAAATTCTAACTCAAGAATCTCTGCAAATCAATGCTAATGTGAGTATTTGGAGAGACTAAAAACTTACTCATACTGAATCTATGTAACCGAATTCCTCTCTTTTTGCTATGTTTCAACTTTCTGATTTTAACTATCTTAGGTTATAGTTTTACAGGGTTTGATGCAATCACATTACTAGATTAATAATGTGCCGATTTGATGATTTTTCAATGTTTTCAGGAGTGTCATATTTATACATGTGCAAATTTCAGTGTTGTTGAAGTAGAACAATTGCTCTATGCACGTTGTGCTTGCTGGCCTAATTGCCTACTGATGGCTATTTCGTGTGGTGGGTGCGGATCCTCTAACGTTTGTGCAAGAAAGGTACTGTATTCGTCTTTGAGATAATCAAAACATTGAGATGATTCCACTTTGCCATTCTAGTGAAATTAAGAAACAAAGCTTTTTTTTTTTTGACAAAATTTTAAGAAACAAAGTTAAGACAACATATATCCGTAAAAGGGACAAACCAGAAACCAATGCACCGTGAGCCATCTTGCCTTCTTGCTGCCACTCCTGCTGCCTCTGGATGTCGTCGTTCCAACGCTGCCAACAGCCGGCCGTCCCCTACGCCACTGGCCATCTTCGCCACTTAGACTTTTTTGTCCCTATTTTTAAGCCTTTGTATTTTCTAATAAAATTGTAAAAAAATGTGTAGAATATTGTAATAATTTCTCCCAAATAACAAACCATAAACTAAATAAGAATTTTTAACCGTCAAAAATATAAAAAATCATATTTAATTCATGTTTTGTTAACAAATTTTAATTTTTTTTGATAGATTCTTATAGTATTATAAATTTTTAAGCAAAATTTTATTCAAAAATATAAGTTTACTTAAAAGGATGAGCCAAAAGTGAAATAAAAAACTTTTGAGAGACTAAAAGTCAAAGTAAAAGAAGTAAAATGAAAAGTTGATATATTTAGAAAAAAATATTTGACTACATATATTGTATTTTATCATTTACAATTTGTTTATTTTTTATTGTATCTTTTTACCTAAACTTGAAGGAAAAAAATTGTAGCTAAAAGTTCAACTAAAATAGGTATATTTTTCTAATTCTCTGCAATATAACTTAGATTTGAATTTAAATTTTAAGAAATTGAATTGTTAAGGGTAATTTCTATAGAAATAAAGTTACTTAATTTTAAAGTAGTATGTGGGAGTATTTTAGCAAGTTATAACTAAAAAGTTGATAAATACACCTTGATGTGTATGTTGCTATAACACACCTTCTAAAAAATAAGTGGGTGTATGTTAGCAACTCCTATAGGCATTTGCTAGAATACACCCACTTAATTTCTCAGCCTTTAATATTTCTAATCGCTAATATTAACTGCGCGCCTTTAATTTCCTCGCAAAGCAAAATGAAAAAACCTTTTCATGCATTTACATTAACATCATGCATAACATGCATACATTTGTTTTCGAGTCCAAAACTCATTCCCCTTCTTATCACCAGGTTTTCTTCGCATTTCATTCGCAACACTACGCGTCATCCCTGTCAAGGAAAATGGCTCGCCGTCCCAAAACAACCTACACATGTAACACTTGAGCAACTATAAGGAAGAAGATGGAACACTTAGAGGAAGAGAACCAAGAACTCCGGGGAGAGTTAACCTCCATGCGGACTGAGATGGAGAAATTAACGGAGTTAGTAAAATTACTAGCGGCTGCGCAAATTCCGCCAACACCTCCTCCTCCATCTAGCTCTCAAGCTCAGGTAGCTCAAGCTTCTAATACGTCGGCTCCAATGATGAACGTCGATGCTCAACAACACACTATGTTGGAACAAAATGTGTTTAACAAGTCTCTCATAAAATAAGGGGGAGATTGTTGAAACATTTATGTGTAAACATATCTCTCTTTATGGTTTTGATGATAACAAAGTATTAAAGAGAAAATTGGTTATTTGCTAATGCTTTGTTCAAGTGTTTCAGAACCACATGCTTAATTAGTGTTGATTGATAATGGTTATGAAGAACAAGCTAAAGAGCAAGAAGGAAAGCCAAGAAGCAAGGTTGCAAGGCTAAGAAGAAACTGGTCCTGAAGAAATGCTCCTGAAGTGCAGTTTCTGAAGACTGGGTGCTTCTGATGAAGTCAACGAAAAGTCAGCATCTGAAGACCAGCTTCTGATCCGTACAACTGAAGCAGCTTCTGATCACTGTTCACTCAGAAGCTTCTGAAGCTGATGTGGCATGGATTTTGACCAGTACTGTGCGCATTTAATGCCTGGAGATGTCAGAACAACTCAATGGAACAGTTGTCTCCCTGACCCAAACATTCTCCAGTTTTTAAGGTGGGCCAATTCAAAAATGGCATCTGCCCTGTTCTGACAGATAAAGTGCAGCACACAATTGCAGCAACCTAGTCCAATTGCAACGGCTAAATTCCTGATTTCCAGCAAATCTTCAACAGCTCTATTTTTGTCTATAAAAGGAGGAAGATTTGAAGAAGAAATGTGTTGAAGACTCTTGAAACGCATTGCTGAAACTTTGCCCTGTTTTCTGTGTAAAAACTGTCATAGTTCAAATCTCTTAGAAATTCTTCAGTCTTTGTAACATAGAATTTCTGAAGGTTAAGAGTCTTAACCTGTGTTGTATTTAGAGAACACCTCTGATATTTGATCAAGTGTTCATCCCAAACTCCTTTACTTGTAAACCAGTTTGGTCCCTCAAAGTCTTAGTCTGAATACTAAGCAATTGTAACCTCATTCCTTTGTGGTCTGAGTCAGAAGCCTCTTGTCTTAGTGACTTGAGCATTGGGAAGTCTCTTGTCTTAGTGACTTGAGCATTGGAAGCCTCTTCCTTGGTAGTTGAGCATAGAAGCCTCTTTCTTTGTGATTGAGCAACTGGAAGTCTCTTCCTTAGTGGTTGAGCAAATTGTAATCTTTGGATTATAGTGAAACTCTCTTGTTGGATACAAGGGGACAGGACTACTTCTCACATTGAGAAGGAACCTGTATAATTCTGTGTGTCTCTCTATTCCCTTACTCCTTAACTTGTTTAAATCCGCTGCATTTAACTTCTGATATTTGTTCAGAACTGATCACATCAGCTTCTGAACTGAACCTTAAGTCTTGAACAAGTAAAAGAACAATTTTTAGAGTCACACAATTCAACCCCCCCTTCTTGTGTGTTTGTTTTTCTCACCTTCAGTTGGTATCAGAGCTACGGTTCTGATATTAACACTTAACAGTGTGTCAGTAGGATCCTGAGAAAAACATGGCCTCAACTAGTGATTCACCTCCACCATCTCCCAGAAATCCACCATCTCCCAGAAATCAAAGAAATGTCCAATATGACTATAGTACTGAAGAAAAGAAGTCTAGGTCACACAATAAACCTCCTATGTTTACTGGTGACCCAGAAAAATTCTCTTGGTGGAAGAGCAAAATGTACAGTCAAATTATTGGGATTGATGACACTCTATGGGATATTATTGAAGATGGAATCTCAATACCTGTAGATGAAGAAGGTGTTGCTGTCAACAGAAGATCTCTGAGTGATGCTGAAAGAAAGATCTATAGGAAGCATCATCATGTCAGAGGTATCATTGTGGACTCACTGCCTCACACTGAGTATCAGAAGCTGAGTGACAAGTCCACTGCAAAGGCAATATTCACATCCCTCTGCTCTAACTATGAAGGTAATCAGAAAGTTAGAGAAGCTAAGGCAAATATTCTTGTTCAGCAATATGAACTGTTCAGAATGAAAGAGGATGAAAATATTGAGACTATGTTCTCAAGATTTCAGACTCTGGTTTCTGGACTTCAGATTCTGAAGAAGAGTTATACCACAGCTGACCATGTGAATAAAATCCTTAGAAGTCTGCCATCCAAATGGAGACCTAAAGTGACTGCCATTGAGGAAGCTAAGGATCTAAATACTTTAAGTATTGAAGATCTTATAAGCTCTCTCAAGGTGCATGAACTGGGACTCAATGAGGATGAGTCTGTTAGAGAACCAAAAACATTGGCTCTGAAGTCTAAAAGAAAACCTGCTAAAGCTCTGAAAGCTATTGAATCTGAAGAAGAGTTTCCTGAGGGAAATTCTGATGAAGATTCAGATGCTGATGAGCTTGCAATGATTTCTAAAAGACTTCAGTATCTGATGAACAGAAAGAAAAAGTTCTCTAACAGAAGCAGTAACTTCAGAGGATCTGGTTCAAATTCAAAGAGGGATACCCAGAAGGAAAGCTGCTACAACTGCAAAAAACCTGGCCACTTCATTGCTGATTGTCCTGATCTTCAGAAGGAAAAATCAAAAGAAAAAGCAAAGAAGTCCAGCTCAAAATCCAGCAGTTTCAAAAATAAGCTTAAGAAGAGTCTCATGGCTACTTGGGATGATCTGGATAATGAGTCAGAATCTGATGAGGAAGAAGCCAACCTGGCCCTGATGGCAATTGCAT
Organism: Medicago ruthenica; assembly: GCA_018208015.1. Taxonomy (NCBI): domain Eukaryota; kingdom Viridiplantae; phylum Streptophyta; class Magnoliopsida; order Fabales; family Fabaceae; genus Medicago; species Medicago ruthenica. Next base: position 37,211,887 of record CM031378.1, read on the forward strand.
CTTCTGATGCAGAATCATGCTCAGATTCTGATGAAGAAGATGAGGTATATTCTGAACTCTCTAGATCTGATTTAATTGAAACAGTTAATGATCTTATGAGTCATCTTAAAAGCAAGATTAAAGACATTAAGTCTTTGAAAAATCAAAACAACTTGCTGTCTGAGGAAAACCTTAAACTTCAGAATCAAATTTTTGAATATGATGAAGAAGTTGAGGAACTCAGAAAAGAGGCTCATAAGAAATCTGAAGAGATTCCTAATGAACAGGAAATAGCTCTTCAGGATTTCATGTTAACTGGATTCAATAGAACTAAAATTGCCTCCATGATGTATAATATGATCAGAAACAAAGGTGAAGGCATTGGCTATGATTTATTCAAACCTTCTAATGATTTAAACTCACCTTCATGTTCTGAAAATATTTTAAAAGGCAATGGTATTTGCTTTGTGCCTGCTTCTGATAATTCTGAGAAATTGAAAGTATCAGAATCTGAGACTAAGTCAGAAGTTCTGAACAACTCAGACTCTGAAGCTTCTGAACCTAAGGAAAAGATGAAGGCAACTGTTAAAACCTTGCCTAAATCTAAGCCAAAAGGTCCTAAGCCTAAGAGTAAGAGGAAATCAGACTCTGAACTTAAACCTGTTCAGAATCTGAAGTGTTCAAAACCTGGAACTAGCAAGTCTCAGAATCTGAATAAATCTGATTCAATTTTTTCTAAGACTGGGGTTATTAAAACTTCAAAATCTGTTAAACCAGTCAATGTAAAACATTTTCAATCTCAGAATGTTAGGCAAAGCAAGCCAAAGCAAACCAATCAGTTTTCTGCTTCAAACTGTTTTAAGAAAGGCAAAACTGAAGCTTGCCTTGTGCCTGAAGTAAACAAAGTCAGAATCCTGAAGAGATCAGAATCAAAGTACTCAAAAGGTCAGACTCTGAACAAATCAGAACCAAAGACCTCCAAGTCTCAGGTTCTGAAGAAGTCTGAGTTCAAACCTTTGAGAACTCAGGTTCTGAAGCACTCAGGTTCTGAAACTCAGACTTATTCTAAATACAAGGATTCATATCCAAAGTATCAGAACAAGTCTGAATACCATAACTTCAGACACAAGAAGCCAAAACCTTTCAAGACTAACCCCAAAGGACCCATGAAAATCTGGGTACCTAAGTCTGAAATTATTTCAATTGCAGATATGCTTGTCATCCAAAGAAAAGGAAAGGTCCTGGTACCTGGACAGTGGATGCTCGCATCATATGACAGGGGACAAGTCTATGTTCCAAACCCTAACTCTGAAAGAGGGAGGAACTGTGGGATTTGGAGGAAGTCAGAAAGGAAAGATCATTGGTACTGGTAAGATAGGTAATTCTTCCCTGTACATTGATAATGTTTGGCTGGTAGATGGACTTAGACATAACTTACTTAGCATAAGTCAATTATGTGATAGTAATTATGAAGTCCTGTTTAATAAGAACACCTGCACTGTAATCAGTAGCAAAGACAAGTCTGTAGTGTTCAGAGGCAGCAGGAAAAACAATGTTTACAAAATTAATTTTTCTGAATTGGTTCAGCAGAAGGTAGTTTGCCTTCTGTCTGTGAGTGATGAGAAATGGGTGTGGCACAAAAGGCTGGGACATGCTAACTGGAGACTCATCTCCAAGCTTAGCAAGTTACAGCTGGTCAGAGGCTTGCCCCAAATTGATTATCACTCAGATGCACTGTGCAGTGCATGCCAAATTGGAAAGTTTTCTAAAACTTCTTTTAAACCAAAGAACATTGTTTCCACCTCTAAACCTCTAGAACTCCTTCACATTGATTTGTTTGGTCCTGTTGGAACAGCTTCAATCAATGGGAAGAAGTATGGACTTGTTATTGTTGATGATTATAGTAGGTGGACTTGGATTAAATTCCTCAGAACCAAAAATGAAACATATGATGTGTTCTTCAAATTCTGCAAACAAGTACAAACTGAAACTGATTTAAAAATTTTGAAAATCAGAAGTGATCATGGTGGTGAATTTGAAAATGAACCTTTTGAAAACTTTTGTGAAGATCATGGAATTTTCCATGAGTTCTCATCTCCTAGAACTCCACAACAAAATGGAGTTGTAGAGAGAAAGAACAGGTCTTTACAAGAGATGGCCAGAACCATGATCCATGAATCAAAAATTGCTAAGTACTTTTGGGCAGAAGCTGTAAACACAGCATGTTATATTCAGAACAGGATCTATATCAGACCAATTCTGAATAAAACTTCATATGAATTATTTAAAGGAAGAAAACCAAGTATTTCTTATTTTCATCAGTTTGGTTGTACATGTTACATACTGAACAATAAGGTCTACCTAAAGAAATTTGATGCCAAGGCTCAAAAGGGTACCTTCTTAGGATACTCAGAGAGATCTAAGGCATACAGAGTGTATAATTCTGAAACACATGTTGTGGAAGAAGCTATACATATTAGGTTTGATGATAAGAAGCCTGGTAGTGAAATACCAGAGCTGGTTGAGAGTTTTGCAGATGTCAGAATCTCAGAAGAGCCTTCAGAAGCTGAACCCAGTTCAGGTTCTGATGAAGGTTCAGAAGCTGAAAACAATAAAGACTCTGAGAAACTCTCCAGCAATGACACTACTCCTAATGCTAATCAAGACCAGCATGGCTCTGAACAAATCCCTGATGGCCCTTCAGAAGCTAATCCACCCAGAACCTCATTCAAGTACAAGTCTTCACATCCTGAGGAGTTAATCATTGGAAACAAGAACAGTCCAAGGAAGACAAGATCAGCATTCACTCAGAATGAGTCCATGCTTGGCCTGCTATCCATGATTGAACCCACAACTGCTGATGAAGCACTTGCTGATGATGGTTGGATTGTAGCAATGCAAGAAGAGCTGAACCAGTTCCAAAGGAATGATGTATGGGATCTTGTAGCAAGACCTGATCAGAAGAACATCATTGGAACAAAATGGGTGTTCAGGAACAAGCTCAATGAACAAGGAGAAGTGATCAGAAACAAGGCTAGATTAGTAGCTCAAGGGTACAGCCAGCAAGAAGGAATAGACTACACTGAGACATTTGCTCCAGTAGCAAGACTGGAAGCAATCAGGTTACTTCTTTCTTATGCTATTAATCATGATATCATCTTGTATCAAATGGATGTTAAGAGTGCCTTCTTAAATGGTGTAATTTCTGAAGAAGTGTATGTCAAACAACCTCCTGGTTTTGAAGATGTTAAATATCCAAATCATGTTTTTAAACTTAAGAAGTCTTTGTATGGTCTGAAACAAGCTCCCAGAGCTTGGTATGAAAGACTAAGCAACTTCTTAATTAAAAATGGTTTTGTAAGAGGTCAAGTTGACAATACACTCTTTAGAAAAACTGTTAAGAAAGAAATCTTAATTGTGCAAATCTATGTTGATGATATCATATTTGGTTCTACTAATGCCTCCCTTTGCAAGGAATTTTCTAAGTTAATGCAGGATGAATTTGAAATGAGCATGATGGGTGAGCTGAAATTCTTCTTGGGAATTCAAATCAACCAATGCAAAGAAGGTGTTTATGTCCATCAGTCCAAATACACCAAGGAGCTTCTGAAGAAGTTCCAGTTGGATGATTGCAAGCTGATGACAACACCAATGCATCCTACCTGCACATTAAGCAAAGAGGACAATGGCACTAAGGTAGATCAGAAGCTGTACAGAGGTATGATAGGTTCTCTCCTATACTTAACTGCTTCTAGGCCAGATATTTTATTTAGTGTATGTCTGTGTGCTAGATTCCAATCAGATCCTAGAGAATCTCATATGACTGCTGTCAAGAGAATCTTCAGGTATCTGAAAGGAACAACTAATTTGGGACTTCTGTATAAGAAATCTCTAAATTATAAGCTAGTTGGATTCTGTGATGCTGACTATGCTGGGGACAGGATCGAAAGAAAATCCACCAGTGGAAACTGTCAGTTTCTTGGTGAGAATCTGATATCCTGGGCCAGCAAGAGACAAGCAACCATTGCTTTGTCAACAGCAGAAGCAGAATACATCTCAGCTGCAAGTTGTAGCACACAACTGCTCTGGATGAAACATCAATTAGAGGATTATCAGATTCATGCAGACAATATTCCTATTTATTGTGATAATACTGCTGCTATATGTCTGTCTAAAAATCCAATTCTGCATTCTAGAGCCAAGCACATAGAAATAAAACATCATTTTATAAGAGACTATGTTCAGAAGGGTGTTTTGGATGTTCAGTTCATTGATACTGATCATCAATGGGCTGACATATTCACAAAACCCCTAACAGAAGAAAGATTCAATTTTATTAAAAAGAATCTGAACATGCATTTTGTCTCTTGAAAAATGTGCTTGAATCTGAATGTATTCCTTGATTCTGAGGTTATCATAAACTAAGACTTATCAAACACTCACCTTCTGAGAGTTTGACTAAAGTTAAGCCTGAAAAACTTCAGAGTCTGAAGGATCAGAACCTGGATTTTCTGACTTCTGAATCTGATAAGAATCTGATGTGGGTCAGAATCTGATAAGTATAGCTAAGGGCAATGATGATTAAAGCTTTGAAAGTTTATACTATAATCCTCCCAAAGTCATCAAGTAAAAATGTGTTTTTATGCTCTGATACTCATTGTTAAAATTGCCTAACAAGCAATTTTCAGTTGATATCAGTTTATTTTCAAAATGTTTAGCACAGACACATTTTAAAAGCCCAAAGTATATCAGACAATGTTCAGTCTTTAGAAATGATTTTATTTGGTATCAGACTCTGAATTAAAACCTTTTAACTGGTATCAGACTCTGAGACAAATCCTCAATTGGTATCAGATTCTGATATATTTCTTTAAAGCAAACTCAGAATTGCTCTGATCCTGAACACTTCTTGAGAAGTTTTGCTCTGATACTGAACACAACTGGTTGTTTTGCTCTGATGCTAAACCAGTTTGTACTGAACAAGTAATGTCTGAACATAGAATGACCTGATCAGAAGCTCCAAACTTTTTCTGCTTCTGAACAGCATTCTATTTTTATTGCAAGTCATATATTAATTGAAAATCAAGTAGGCTCTGATGATTATCCTTGCTACTTGATTATCCATATGATTGCACAAATATCTCACAATCTTGGTTAGTTCAACCCCTCCCAAATTCTGCATCCTTTTGAAATCTTTTCAAACTTGGTGTCAGAACTGCTTTCAAACTCTTTTAAAAAAAAGGGAAACTGAACTGCTTTGATACCTGCTTTCAAACTCTTTTCAAATCCTTTTCTGCTCTGATACAGATATTTTCAAACTCTCTTGACAAAGGGGGAGAAATTTTTCTGTCTTAAGGGGAGAAAGTAGTACTTTTTGTTGATGACAAAAGGGGGAGAAAAGTAAAACAAGTATTAAAGCACCTGAGCTCAAATAAGTTAAAAATTGTCAGAAGCTAAGCCTATTAAAACTCTGATACAATTGTTAGGATTAAGTTCTGATACAATTGTTAAGCTAGCTCTGATACATTTCTGACTAAACTTAACTTATGAGAACTGCTTTTTAATTCTTAGCCTTTGAAGTAAAATTCTAGCTCTGATATATTCTGTGAGATATATATAACTCTTAGTGAGTAAATAGAATTTAAAATAACTTGGATAAGACTCAGAGAGCTTACAAACCTCAGAACCTGAAGTCAACAAGTCATTTTGAATTCTGAGTGTAAATTTCACCATATTGTTTAAGTTAAGGTTAATTAACATGGATAAGAATCAAGGGGAGCTTACAAACCTAACCTTGAGGATTGTCAGACCTAGGGGGAGCTTACAAACCTCTCCTGAAGTCAGATTGTTAATTAAACTTAACAACAACTCTGAAATTTTCACATTTATGCTCTTATCTGAACTTAATTAACTTGGATCAGACTCAGGGGGAGCTTACAAACCTCACCCTGCAGTTAACTTGTTAATTAAGTTAACAACAATTTTCTGTTTTAATACTTATGTTTGTCATCATCAAAAAGGGGGAGATTGTTGGAACAAAATGTGTTTAACAAGTCTCTCATAAAATAAGGGGGAGATTGTTGAAACATTTATGTGTAAACATATCTCTCTTTATGGTTTTGATAATAACAAAGTATTAAAGAGAAAATTGGTTATTTGCTAATGCTTTGTTCAAGTGTTTCAGAACCACATGCTTAATTAGTGTTGATTGATAATGGTTATGAAGAACAAGCTAAAGAGCAAGAAGGAAAGCCAAGAAGCAAGGTTGCAAGGCTAAGAAGAAACTGGTCCTGAAGAAATGCTCCTGAAGTGCAGTTTCTGAAGACTGGGTGCTTCTGATGAAGTCAACGAAAAGTCAGCATCTGAAGACCAGCTTCTGATCCGTACAACTGAAGCAGCTTCTGATCACTGTTCACTCAGAAGCTTCTGAAGCTGATGTGGCATGGATTTTGACCAGTACTGTGCGCATTTAATGCCTGGAGATGTCAGAACAACTCAATGGAACAGTTGTCTCCCTGACCCAAACATTCTCCAGTTTTTAAGGTGGGCCAATTCAAAAATGGCATCTGCCCTGTTCTGACAGATAAAGTGCAGCACACAATTGCAGCAACCTAGTCCAATTGCAACGGCTAAATTCCTGATTTCCAGCAAATCTTCAACAGCTCTATTTTTGTCTATAAAAGGAGGAAGATTTGAAGAAGAAATGTGTTGAAGACTCTTGAAACGCATTGCTGAAACTTTGCCCTGTTTTCTGTGTAAAAACTGTCATAGTTCAAATCTCTTAGAAATTCTTCAGTCTTTGTAACATAGAATTTCTGAAGGTTAAGAGTCTTAACCTGTGTTGTATTTAGAGAACACCTCTGATATTTGATCAAGTGTTCATCCCAAACTCCTTTACTTGTAAACCAGTTTGGTCCCTCAAAGTCTTAGTCTGAATACTAAGCAATTGTAACCTCATTCCTTTGTGGTCTGAGTCAGAAGCCTCTTGTCTTAGTGACTTGAGCATTGGGAAGTCTCTTGTCTTAGTGACTTGAGCATTGGAAGCCTCTTCCTTGGTAGTTGAGCATAGAAGCCTCTTTCTTTGTGATTGAGCAACTGGAAGTCTCTTCCTTAGTGGTTGAGCAAATTGTAATCTTTGGATTATAGTGAAACTCTCTTGTTGGATACAAGGGGACAGGACTACTTCTCACATTGAGAAGGAACCTGTATAATTCTGTGTGTCTCTCTATTCCCTTACTCCTTAACTTGTTTAAATCCGCTGCATTTAACTTCTGATATTTGTTCAGAACTGATCACATCAGCTTCTGAACTGAACCTTAAGTCTTGAACAAGTAAAAGAACAATTTTTAGAGTCACACAATTCAACCCCCCCTTCTTGTGTGTTTGTTTTTCTCACCTTCACACTAGACCCCCCGGTTGTACTTGGGGCATGCCCCTTAGCTTTGGTGAGGAATTCATCCCCATTCCTACCACACATCAAGAGACTCTGGTCCCTCCGCCCGATATTACTTTTCCCCAGGCTACTGCGGCCTTTTCAGCGCCAGTGGTTCATACCACCACATACGATCAAGGACCTATCTTTCATGCAGAAAGTATAGGTGCCCAAGATCGGATGGATGATTTCCAAGAGAAATTTGACGAAATGCAAAGGGAAATCAAAGCCCTCCACGGGAAGGATTTATTTGGGAAGAACGCCCACGACCTCTGTCTTGTGTCAAACGTCAAGATCCCACCTAAGTTCAAGGTCCCGGAATTTGAAAAATACAAGGGAAACACCTGTCCACAAAGTCACCTAGTGATGTATGCTAGGAAAATGTCCACTCAAACCGACAATCATCAATTGCTCATCCACTACTTCCAAGACAGTTTGACCGGTGCCGCTTTAAAATGGTACATGGGTTTGGACAGCACCAAGATCCAAACTTTCAACGACTTGGGAGAAGCGTTTGTCAGCCAATATAAATACAACTTGGATATGGCCCTGGATCGAGACCAGCTCCGGGCCATGGCCCAAAAGTATAAAGAGACCTTTAAAGAATATGCCCAAAGGTGGAGAGAGGTGGCTGCTCAGATTAGCCCACCTCTAGAAGAGAAGGAAATGACCAAGATTTTCTTAAATACTCTTGGTTCATTTTACTACGAGCGAATGATTGCAAGCGCGCCTAGCGACTTCACGGAAATGGTGAACATGGGTATGCGCTTAGAGGATGCGGTCCGGGAAGGACGATTGGTGAAGGAAAGTGCTCCATCCAGCAGCACGAAAAGATTTGGGAGCAGCTACCCAAGAAAGAAGGAGTAGGACATTGGCATGATTGGCCATGGGAGACCTCACCAAGGGTACTCAGCTTACTCACACGTCTCCACCATTTCACCATCCATCCCTACACCTCAAAATCCCAGCTATCAAATTCAAATTCCACAAAGACCTCCATCCCATTATCCACCACCATATCAACAACAACATTACCCACAAAATCCACCACAACATCGTCAACAACCTCATCCACAAGGTCAACAACAACATCGACCTCAAACTCCCCAACAACCCTTCACTCAACAGAATCGCCAGAAAACGACATTCGACCCAATACCGATGAAGTACGCGGACTTGCTTCCTGCTTTGATCACAAGGAATCTAGTTCAAACTAGAGCACCGCCTCCCGTACCAAATGTACTACCAGTATGGTATCGTCCTGACCTCACCTGTGCATTCCACCAAGGAGCACCGGGTCATGACATTGAGCATTGCTATGCTCTCAAAAATGAGGTTCAGAAGCTAATCCGTACTAAGGTTCTAACCTTCAAGGACTCCAGTCCCAATGTCCAATCTAACCCTCTGCCGAACCATGGTTCCTCCATCAACATGGTTCAAAAGCATCAAGAAACCAGTCCTATCTCCAAGGCCCGAGATATCAGGACACCTATGGTTCCAATACACATCGAGATGTGTAAGGCAGCTATGTTCAACCACAACCATGCTAGTTGCAAAGAATGTTCGGAAAATCCTCAAGGATGTCTGCAAATTCAAAACGACATACAAGGATTGATGAACAAGAAGGAGCTTATTGTCACAAGGAGGGACAAAAGTGTGTGCGTTATAACCCCAGAATTTAATATCCCGGAGCACTTGGAGTTAGCTTTTAGCAGCCAGAAGCCTGTTGCTACTCCACTAGTGATATGTTTACCAGGACCTACACCATACACTTCAAACAAAGCAGTTCCTTACAAATATATCGCAACCAAGTCGAACAACTGTCAAGAGGTACCTATTCCCCCCTTAGCCCTTGTCGGTAATATTACGGACAATAGCAAAGTGCTAAGAAGTGGACGTGTTCTTCCAACGGCAGTTCAAGAGAAGATCAGTACTCCTGTGTTTAAACAAAAGCAAATACAAGACCCCAACACAAGCAAAGATGCGGGTCAACCCAGCGGGACTAATGCCGATTCAGATTTTGATGAGGTATTAAAACTGATTAAGAAAAGTGAGTACAAGGTGGTGGACCAACTAATGCAAACCCCTTTGAAGATCTCTATGCTGTCTTTATTGCTAAATTCCGACGCTCATAGAGAAGCATTAATGAGAGTTTTGGACCAGGTTTTCGTAGATCACGACGTAACCCTTGGTCAGTTCGGAGGCATTGTTGGAAATATCACTGCTTGTAATAACTTGAGCTTCAGTGACGAAGAACTCCCTGAACAAGGAAGGCACCACAATCTGGCATTACACATATCGGTGAATTGCGAGTCCGATGCTCTATCAAACGTACTTGTGGACACTGGTTCTTCTTTGAATGTAATGGCCAAGACAACTCTTGACCAGCTCTCCTACCAAGGGACCCCCATGAGAACAAGCGGGGTAATTGTTAAAGCTTTCGATGGCTCGAGGAAGGCTGTCATTGGGGAAGTGGATTTGCCTATTACAATTGGACCATCTGTTTTCCAGATTACATTCCAAGTAATGGACATACAAGCAACATACAGTTGTTTGTTAGGCCGACCATGGATCCATGAGGCGGGGGCAGTGACGTCTACGCTGCACCAAAAGCTAAAATTTGTGAAGAACAGGAAGCTGATAACCGTGGGAGGAGAAGAAGCTTTGTTAGTCCGCCATTTGTCGGCTTTCTCTTTCATCGGTGCTAATAATGTCGATGGGACGCCATTCCAAGGTCTTTCCATAGATGATGAGAATACTACGGAGAGTAGGGCATCCATGTCTTCTTTCAAGAGTGCACAAGAAGTGGTGCAAAAAGATTTGCTTCCGGATTGGGGAAAATTGATAAGTCTGCCGGAACACAAGCATAAAGAAGGGTTGGGTTTTACTCCGTCTGCAAGAGTGACCAAGCCAAACACTAGCATTGAACCACTCGAGGACATTTTCCACAGTGCCAGGATCGTTCATTCCACAGCGGAAGCTAATGCCATCACTAAAGATGAGCCTGAAGAAACAACACATGTTCTTGTAACACCAGGAGAAGTTTGCTGTAATTGGGACGCTGTCGATGTTCCTTCTGTTATTCATTCCTCAAAGTAATGTGTTTGTTTTGTTTATCTTTTTTTAAAAAGATCCCTTCGTCTTAAGCGAAGAAGGACTCATGTAGGGCTTTGTTTTAATGTACTATCATCAATCAATGAAAATCGTCGTTTTTATCACGACCTTTACGTTATTTCTACGTTGTTTTTCTTTATTGTCGTCTTTCCGAAAAAATGGTAACACAAAAAACCAAAAATAACAAATATATTTTCTTTTTCAATTTCAAAAGGTCTGCATTCTTTTCACTCATTTCACTAAAATCAATCATCCATCATAGGCAGACTAAACGTCAATAAACCCGTTGAACACCATAACCCTAGGCTTTCTCCCTACTTTGAATCTCCTGTTTACGAAGCTGAAGAGGAAGAGGATGAAGAAATTCCTGACGAGATCAGACGTTTATTAGAACAAGAGAGGAAGATCATTCAGCCTCACGAAGAAGCATTGGAGGTTATCAACTTAGGTTCCGACGAGGACAAGAAAGAGATCAAGATTGGGGCATTGTTGGATGCGTCCGTCAAAGAGAAAATAATCAAGCTTCTTGAAGAATATGTAGACATCTTTGCATGGTCGTATCAGGATATGCCAGGATTGGACCCTGAGATTGTGGAACACCATTTACCTCTAAAACTTGAATGTCCTCCAGTCAAGCAAAAGTTGAGAAGGACTCGCCCTGACATGGCTCTCAAGATCAAAGAGGAAGTGCAAAAGCAGATTAATGCAGGCTTTCTCATTACGTCAGAGTATCCTCAATGGTTGGCCAACATAGTGCCTGTTCCAAAAAAGGATGGTAAAGTCAGGATGTGCGTTGACTACCGAGATCTAAACAAAGCTAGTCCAAAGGACGACTTCCCTTTACCTCACATTGATATATTGGTCGACGGTACAGGTAAATCCAAAGTATTATCCTTCATGGATGGTTTCTCTGGATACAATCAGATCAAAATGGCTGTCGAAGATAGAGAAAAGACATCTTTCATTACACCTTGGGGTACCTTTTGCTATCAAGTGATGCCTTTTGGCTTAACGAATGCGGGTGCTACCTACCAAAGAGGCATGACCACTCTCTTCCACGACATGATGCACAAGGAAATTGAGGTCTACGTCGATGACATGATCGTTAAATCAGGTACCAAGGAAGAGCATGTCGAGTACTTACTAAAGATGTTCCAACGCCTGAGAAAATATTGGCTTCGCCTGAATCCTAATAAATGTACATTCGGCTTGAGATCTGGAAAACTCCTAGGTTTCATTGTCAGTTAAAAGGGCATCGAAGTAGATCCCGACAAAGTCAAAGCCATCAGAGAAATGCCTGCTCCTCAAACTGAGAAGCAAGTAAGAGGATTTCTAGGACGTTTGAATTACATCTCTAGATTCATATCCCATATGACAGCCACGTGCGGGCCTATTTTCAAGTTACTTCGCAAGAACCAAGAAGTAATATGGAGGGAGGACTGCCAGAAGGCCTTTGACAGCATCAAGGAGTACTTGCTAGGACCTCCAATTCTTATTCCTCCAGTTGAAGGAAGACCTTTGATCATGTACTTAACCGTATTGGAAGGCTCCATGGGTTGTGTACTCGGACAGCAGGACGAGACCGGTAGGAAGGAACATGCCGTCTATTATCTAAGCAAGAAGTTTACGGACTGTGAATCCCGATACTCTTTACTTGAGAAGACTTGTTGTGAATTAGCCTGGGCTGCTAAACGTCTTCGTCATTACATGCTCAATCATACTACTTGGTTGATATCCAAAATGGATCCAATCAAGTACATCTTTGAAAAGCCTGCTTTAACAGGAAGAATTGCTCGTTGGCAGATGTTGTTATCAGAATATAACATTGAGTACCACACTCAGTAGGCCATCAAAGCCAATATTCTTGCCGATCATTTGGCTCATCAACCGATTGAAGATTATCAACCAATTAAGTTTGATTTTCCTGATGAGGAGATCATGTATTTGAAGATGGAAGATTGCGACGAGCCAATACTTGGCGAAGGTCCGGATCCCGAGTCTAAATGGAAATTGATCTTTGATGGGGCTGTTAATGTCTATGGTAATGGAATTGGGGCAGTCATCGTTACTCCCAAGGGCAAACATCTCCCTTTCGCTGCAAGACTATTATTCGACTGTACAAACAACATGGCAGAATATGAAGCATGTATTCTGGGAATCGAAGAAGCCATCGATATAAGGATCAAGAACCTTGACATTTAGGGGGACTCAGCGCTTGTGATTAATCAAATCAATGGAGATTGGGAAACTCGCCACACCGGCTTGATTACTTACAAAGATTATGCAAGACGTTTACTAACCTTTTTCAACAAAGTCAAGTTGCATCACATTCCTCGGGACGAGAATCAAATGGCAGATGCTTTGGCAACTTTATCTTCTATGTACGAGGTCAGCCGCCGGAATGAGATTCCAACAATCAAGGTTCAGCGCCTGGAGAGGCCTGCACATGTATTTGCAGTCGAAGCGGTCATAGATAACAAGTGAAATTCTGGCCAGGCAATACTTAAGAGATTACAGGTTCTGAACCAAAACAGGTTCTGAACAATGACTTAGCACAATTTAAAGCAGATAAGTAGCAGAAAAAAAAAAGTGCAGGAAAGCTAAAGAACACACAAAGGTTTGTTAACCCAGTTCGGAGTAAACACCTCCTACTCTGGGGGATACCAATCCAGGAAGGAATTCCACTATAGGAATTAATCCTTATGACTCAAGACACTGACTCCCAGTTCCCAGCCTAAGCAATTAACTTCCTCCTAGTCTTGAATTCTACCCAACACGTTGAGTATTAGAAAACCTCTAACTTCCTATTCAAGCAACTGCAACCCAGCTACTTGAACTACCCTTTGAACTTAACCCAGTTCTGAACACAAAACTCCCCTGTTTTGAAAACAACTTCAACACACAAAGACAACACTCATACCTACAGGCTTAGAGTGATTACAATTCAAAACAAACCTAAACCAACTCTAACAGAGTGGTGCACAAACAAAAACTCTAAGTTTAAAACAAAGACTCTATTCTCTGAATAATGCTCTGTATCTCGTGAGTCTTGAATAGCAGCAGCCCTCCTCTATTTATAGCCTTCAATAAGTCTCTTAATTATGTAGCCAATCTTCTGAATTGGATTTGTTTCTGAATTATGAAAAATCCAATAAGGAAACAAATAAACCAGGAATGTATCTTTTAAAGATTCTGCAGAAATAATACGATCTTCATAATTTAATACCAAATCTTCATTAAATCTTCTCCAATTCAACAGCAATCTAGAAGCAATAATCCTGGAACAAATCCTTGCCAAATGTCGTTAAGATTCGCATAAAAATAACTTGAAAAACATCAGCTTCTGATGAAGTCAACAAAAGTCAACATGGGCATCAGAACCTGAAAACAGCTTCTGAAGTGCTACAGTGCTTTCAGCTTCTGATGGCATTTTCAGCTTCTGAATGGCTTCAAAATGGAAAACTTCCAACTCAAGAAATGTTCTAGATGAGGAGATGCTTCTATTCACTACTTTGGTTTTTGCCAAAACATGCAGCCAACACAAAAGACTCAACAATCTCCCCCTTTGGCAAATTTTTGGCTAAAACCATCCAAGTTCTTCAATCTCCCTTAAAATCAACTCAGCAATGAAGAACTCCACAATAAAATATCATAGCATAAACATAAGCAGCGGTCACAGCTATGAATAACACAAACCAGCTTCAGTTCTACAAAACATCACAGCTACTGAAGCACACATATGCTACTGATCAACTTCTGATCATCACAAACATGGTATCAGAGCTACTAAGCAACTCCCCCTGAAGCTTCATACAAACGATCACTCCAGAATCACAACACTCCCCCTTACTACTGAACTTCAGTGATAAATGGTATCAGAGCATATTCCAGGAGCAAAACACTTCAGGAGCAAAATCTGGTATCAGAGTACAGTATCAGAGTACAAGTTCTTCAATACTCAGGATTTTAATAACCATAATCTCTCCCTGAGACACATACTCCCCCTCAATAACACCTTGACAGCTCTGGTTGCATTGGTTCTGAATAACAACACTTTGCATAAGACTTTTGGAATCAGAGCCAACACATTGCATAAGATTTTTATCTCCCCCTTTTTAGCCATAAAATTCTGACAAATCAAAGTCTTCAAATAGGGAATAAAATCAAAACAGGTAGCACAGATCCTTGAAAACTTGTTAGATTCAGACTCAGGTTCAGGATCACACTTAGCATAGGCACACCTGGCAGGTACTCTATCTTCCTCACATCCAGTTTGCAGTAATTGCTATAACTCTTCATGCAAACACACACCTAACTTGCTTCTCAGATTCTCAAACTGTTTAGCATCCAAGGCCTTTGTGAATATGTCAGCAATTTGTTCTTCAGTGTCCACATGTTCCAGTTGAATAATCTTGTCCTCCACAAGGTTTCTGATAAAATGGTGTCTGATGTCTATGTGTTTGGTTCTGCTATGCTGAATTGGGTTTTTAGAGATGTTGATAGCACTCAAATTATCACAAAACAATGTCATAACACCTTGTTTCATGTTGTACTCCTCCAGCATCTGTTTCATCCACACCAGTTGTGAGCAACTACTCCCAGCAGCAATGTACTCAGCTTCAGCAGTTGACAATGAAACACAGTTTTGTTTCTTGCTGAACCAAGAAATAAGATTATTTCCCAAAAAGAAACATCCTCCTGAAGTGCTTTTCCTGTCATCAGCACTTCCAGCCCAGTCAGCATCACAAAATCCCATCAGTTCAGAACTTGAACTATGTGAATACATTATTCCATAGTCACTTGTGCTATTCACATACTTCAGGATCCTTTTAACTTGTGTTAGATGACTCATCTTAGGATCAGCTTGATATCTTGCACAAACTCCTACAGCAAATGTAATATCAGGCCTGCTTGCAGTTAAGTACAATAGGCTCCCAATCATGCTTCTGTACTGACTTTGGTCTACTGAAACTCCATGCTCATCCTTAGTTAACTTCAGGTGAGTAGCAGCTGGTGTCCTCTTGTGAGCAGCAGATTCCAATCCAAATTTCTTCACTATGTTCTTGGCATACTTACTTTGAGAAATGAAGATTGTATCTTCCATTTGCTTGACTTGTAATCCAAGAAAATATGTCAGCTCACCAACCAAACTCATTTAAAATTCTGATTGCATTTGCTGAACAAACAGTTTGACCATCTTCTGAGACATCCCTCCAAACACTATATCATCCACATAAATCTGAGCTATCATCAGATTCCCATCTTCATCTTTCACAAACAAAGTCTTATCAGAACCTCCTTTTCTGTAACCTTGAGCCACAAGAAACTGAGTCAGCCTGTCATACCATGCTCTTGGTGCTTGCTTTAATCCATATAAGGCCTTCTTTAACTTGTACACATGTTCTGGAAACTTAGGATCCACAAAACCCTTAGGTTGTTCAACATATACCTCTTCTTGCAAATATCCATTCAGAAATGCACTCTTTACATCCATCTGGAATAACTTGAACTTGAGAATGCAGGATACCCCCAACAGTAGTCTTATGGACTCTAGTCTGGCCACAGGTGCAAAGGTCTCATCAAAATCCAATCCCTCAACTTGAGTATAACCCTGAGCAACCAACCTTGCCTTGTTTCTGACTACAGTACCATTTTCATCTGTTTTGTTCTTGAATATCCACTTAGTGCCAATCACATTCAACCCTTCAGGTCTTGGAACAAGATCCCATACTTCACTCCTTTTGAATTGATTCAACTCATCTTGCATTGCTTCAATCCAAAATTCATCAGTTAGGGCTTCTTTCACATTTTTAGGCTCAACCTTTGACACAAAGCATGAATCAGTAGCAGCAGTATCTGATCTCCTGGTTCTGACACCTTGATCTAAGCTTCCAATGATTAAGTCTTTAGGATGATCCTTCTGAACTCTAATTGATGGCCCTTTACCATTAGGAACTTGACCTGGTTGATCTTCTGCTTCTTCAGACTCTGAATGCTTTTCTGCTTCTGAAGTTTGTTCTTCTGATACTTCAGACTCTGGAACAACTTCAGGTTCATTCTTTTCATTCTCAGCAGACAAATCATCAATAACCACATTTATGGACTCCATTACAACCTTGGTTCTGGAATTAAACACCCTGTAAGCTCTGATGTTCACTGAATAACCCAGGAATATGCCCTCATCAGACTTAGGATCCAGTTTTCTTCTGTTTTCCCTGTCAGCCAAAATGTAGCATCTGCTCCCAAACACATGGAAATACTTCACAGTTGGCTTTCTTCCTTTCCATAATTCATACAAAGTACAAGTGGTTCCCTTCTTCAAAGTAACTCTGTTATGAATATAACAGGCAGTATTCATTGCTTCAGCCCAGAACATATATGGCAGTTTCTTAGCATGCAGCATCACTCTTGCACATTCTGCCAAAGTCCTATTCTTCCTCTCAACTACACCATTTTGCTGAGGTGTGATAGGTGCAGAAAACTCATGCTTTATACCTTCAGAAGCACAGAATTCTGAAAAGCTCTTGTTTTCAAATTCTTTGCCATGATCACTTCTGATTCTGATAATCCCACTATCCTTCTCTCTTTGTAGTTGAATGCACATCTCTTTGAAAACTTCAAAGGTGTCAGACTTTTCTCTAACAAAGCTGACCCATGTATATCTTGAGTAGTCATCTACCATTACAAAGGCATATCTTTTTCCTCCAATACTTTCTACTTGCATAGGCCCCATTAAATCCATATGAACAAGTTCCAGTACTTTGGTAGTTACCTGGTGAACTAATCTGGGATGAGACTTTCTTGTTTGTTTACCAATCTGACAATCACCACAAACACTGTCCTCATTGATCTTCAGATTAGGCACACCTCTGATAGCTTCAGTACTTAGGATTTTCTTCATGCCTTTTAAATGCAAATGTCCCAGTTTCTGGTGCCAGAGTTTGACTTCCTCTTCTGAGCTCATAAGACAAGAAGTCAGACTTCTTTCTTCTTCAGAAACCCACAAGTAACAGTTGTCTTTGGATCTGCAGCCTCTCATCTGAATCTTATCTTCCTGATCAGTAACAATACATTCTAGTTTGTTGAAATTAACCTTCAATTCTTGATCACAGAGTTGGCTGATACTGATCAGATTAGAGGTTAATCCTTCCACCAGTAGCACATCATTAAGTTTGGGCAAACCTTCTCTGATCAAATCTCCAATACCTAGAATCTGACCTTTTACACCATCTCCAAATGTCACATAGCTTTTGGAATATGATCTGATATTGCTTAACAACTTCTTCACACCAGTCATGTGCCTTGAACACCCACTATCAAAGTACCAGTCTTCTTTTGAGGTGGCTCGCAGTGAAGTATGAGCAATCAGGCCTACATTCTGAACTTTGGGCTTCCACACCTTCTGAACATTGTGTCTGGGGGCAGCTGGTTGCACTCTTCTATACTGAAAATGCTCAGGATAGCCATAAAGTTTGAAGCAGAATGGTTTGGTATGCCCTTTCTTTCCACAATGATGACAAATCCATGGATGATTTCTCCTCCTTTTGTTTCTGAAAAATTTCTGGGACAGCTTCTGAGGTAGCATCTGAACTTGCTTCTGACCTTGCATCTGAGGTCTTTTCTGAGCTTGCATCTGGGATTGTTTCTGAGGTCTCATCTGAGATGCTCCAATCATAGGATTATCAGTTTTAGTGGCAGGAACAAACTCTTTAACAAGAATCTTCTGTTTGGAGTTCTGAATCTGATCATCAAAGCCTAATCCAGTTTTTCCTTGTTGCTGAGCACCCAAAATTTCATCCAACACATTAGTAGCAGTATTCATCATTCTAACCTGCTTTTTCATATGTTCAAGTTGGGAATTTAACTGGTTCACTTCTTCTTTCAAATCTGAATTCTGCACAAGAAGTTCTCCCTTTTCAGCCTCCAGTTGAAAAATAGTCTCCTTCTGATCCAGCACTTGTTTGCAAACCTCAGCACTTCTGGTATACAGCTTTCTGTAGTTGTCAGCTAGTTCATCATATGAAGTTTTAACAGCTTCAGACACAGATGAACCTTCAGACTCTGAGTCAGACTCTGAAAAAGTCTCAGACTCTAAAGCAGGTTCCTTCTTCAAGATAGCTCCTAACCTCACAACCAGACCAGTATCACACATACCAGATTCACTATCATCATCTTCTTCAGAACCATCATCAGACCATGAAATAGCTAGGCTCTTTTTCTGCTTCTTGAGAAAATTGGGACATTCAGACTTGATGTGTCCATACCCTTCACACTCATAGCACTGCACACCTTTAGCTTGGTTACTTTTCTCCTCAGACTTGGTCTTCTTCTCATCAGTTTGTTGCTTTTTGTTATTGAATCTGAAATTCTGACCTTTGGCTTTGGCTTTTCTGTTAACATTCTTCAGAATCTTGTTGAATTGTTTTCCCAGCAACACTAGAGCTTCTGATAAGTCATCCTCCTCAGATTCTTGTTGATCATCAGCTTCAGAGTTCACAGTAAAAGCTACACCTTTTCCTTTCTTATCAGGCTGTTTGCAGAATGCAGTTTCAAAATTGAGCAAAGACCCAATCAGCTCCTCAAGCTTCATAGTGGTAATATCATGAGCCTCTTCAATTGCTGTCACCTTCATATCAAACCTTCTAGGCAGGGACCTGAGGATTTTTCTTACTAGCTTCTCATCTGACATCTTCTCCCCAAGAGAATCAAAGGAATTAGCCATATCAAGTACATTCATATAGAAATCCTGGATATTCTCATCTTCCTTCATCTTCAGATTCTCAAACTTAGTAGTCAGCAGCTGCAATCTGGACATCTTCACCTTAGAAGTTCCTTCATGAGTGGTTTTCAGAATTTCCCAAGCATCCTTAGCCACAGTACATTGTTTGATAAGTCTGAACATATTCTGATCAACACCATTAAAGATAGCATTCAAAGCTTTTAAATTTCCCAGAGACAAGTCATCTTCAGCTTTGGTCCATTCCTCCTCAGGCTTCAATACTCCAGTTTTGTTACCATCTTTGTCCAAAACCTCAGGATGATCCCAGCCTTTAATCACAGCTTTCCAAGTCCTGCTGTCAATAGATTTTAAGAATGCACACATCCTAGACTTCCAATACTCATAGTTTGTGCCATCTAGTAGGGGTGGTCTATTGACATAGCCTCCTTCTCTATCCATGCTTGCCAGATATTAAGTCCTCCGGATCTCACCCAAATTACAGGCAGGGTGCCTGCTCTGATGCCAATTGAAATTCTGGCCAGGCAATACTTAAGAGATTACAGGTTCTGAACCAAAACAGGTTCTGAACAATGACTTAGCACAATTTAAAGCAGATAAGTAGCAGAAAAAAAAGTGCAGGAAAGCTAAAGAACACACAAAGGTTTGTTAACCCAGTTCGGAGTAAACACCTCCTACTCTGGGGGATACCAATCTAGGAAGGAATTCCACTATAGGAATTAATCCTTATGACTCAAGACACTGACTCCCAGTTCCCAGCCTAAGCAATTAACTTCCTCCTAGTCTTGAATTCTACCCAACACGTTGAGTATTAGAAAACCTCTAACTTCCTATTCAAGCAACTGCAACCCAGCTACTTGAACTACCCTTTGAACTTAACCCAGTTCTGAACACAAAACTCCCCTGTTTTGAAAACAACTTCAACACACAAAGACAACACTCATACCTACAGGCTTAGAGTGATTACAATTCAAAACAAACCTAAACCAACTCTAACAGAGTGGTGCACAAACAAAAACTCTAAGTTTAAAACAAAGACTCTATTCTCTGAATAATGCTCTGTATCTCGTGAGTCTTGAATAGCAGCAGCCCTCCTCTATTTATAGCCTTCAATAAGTCTCTTAATTATGTAGCCAATCTTCTGAATTGGATTTGTTTCTGAATTATGAAAAATCCAATAAGGAAACAAATAAACCAGGAATGTATCTTTTAAAGATTCTGCAGAAATAATACGATCTTCATAATTTAATACCAAATCTTCATTAAATCTTCTCCAATTCAACAGCAATCTAGAAGCAATAATCCTGGAACAAATCCTTGCCAAATGTCGTTAAGATTCGCATAAAAATAACTTGAAAAACATCAGCTTCTGATGAAGTCAACAAAAGTCAACATGGGCATCAGAACCTGAAAACAGCTTCTGAAGTGCTACAGTGCTTTCAGCTTCTGATGGCATTTTCAGCTTCTGAATGGCTTCAAAATGGAAAACTTCCAACTCAAGAAATGTTCTAGATGAGGAGATGCTTCTATTCACTACTTTGGTTTTTGCCAAAACATGCAGCCAACACAAAAGACTCAACAACAAGCCATGGTTTCATGACATCAAATGTTTCCTCCAAAGGCAAGGGTACCCACATGGGGCATCCAACAAGGATAAGAAGACTTTGCGAAGATTGGCTGGTAACTTCTTTCTGAATGGAGAGGTTTTATACAAGAGGAATTTTGATATGGTACTACTCAGATGTGTGAATGAGCAAGAAGCAGATCTGATAATGCATGAGATACACGAAGGTTCTTTCGGAACTCATTCTAGTGGACATACAATGGCTAGGAAGATCTTGAGGGCCGGATATTACTGGATGACTTTGGAAAGTGATTGCTACAAGCATGCCAGGAAATGCCATAAATGCCAGATTTATGCCGACAAAATTCATATGCCGCCAACTGCTCTGAATGTTCTTTCTTCCCCTTGGCCTTTCTCTATGTGGGGCATCGATATGATTGGTAGGATCGAACCCAAAGCTTTGAATGGGCATCGTTTCATCCTAGTGGCAATTGATTACTTCACCAAATGGGTCGAAGCTGCATCGTATGCCAATGTCACTAAACAAGTGGTGGTCCGATTTATTAAGAATCATATCATCTGTCGATATGGTATTCCCAGTAAGATCATCACAGACAATGGGACCAATTTGAATAACAAAATGATGAAGGAACTTTGCGAAGAGTTTAAAATTGAGCATCATAACTCTTATCCTTATAGGCCTCAGATGAATGACGCAGTTGAAGCTGCAAACAAAAACATCAAGAAAATAGTGCAAAAGATGGTGGTCACCTACAAGGACTGGCATGAGATGTTACCGTATTCCTTACACGGGTATCGTACTTCAGTGCGTACATCAACAGGGGCAACCCCTTTCTCTTTAGTATACGACATGGAAGTAGTGCTCCCCATAGAAGTCGAGATCCCATCAATGAGAATTCTGATGGAAGCTAAGTTATCTAAGGCTGAATGGTGTCAAAACAGATACGATCAGTTGAACTTAATTGAAGAAAAACGCATGACCGCCTTATGTCATGGACAACTGTATCAAAAGAGAATGAAACAAGCTTTTGACAAGAAGGTTCACCCATGTGAATTCAAAGAAGGAGACCTTGTGCTCAAAAGGATCTTGTTGAGTATTTTGGTGTTGGCTGCATATTTTGGCAAATCCAATGTGTTGAATAGAAGCAAGCATCTCCATATTTAGAACAAGTCTTCAGTTACAAGAATTTCCATTTGAAGCTGTTCAGAAGCACTTTTGGCCTTCAGAAGCTGAAATGTGAGTCTGATGCCCGCGTTGACTTTTGTTGACTTCATCAGAAGCTTGTTATTTTCAAGTTATTCTTGCGCGAATCTTGGCGAGATTTAACAAGAATATATCTTCGCATATTGCTTCTAGAATGCTGGTTGTTTTGGAGAAGATTTAATAAAGATTTGGTTCAGTTTTATGAACTTCGTATTTTTCTGTTACAATCTTATTAAGATTCTTTCCTGGTTTATTTGTTTCCTTATTGGACCAATCATAATTCAGAAACAGATCAATTTAGAAGATTGGATTGGGTTTTATGCTGGACTGAAGGCTATATAAAGAGTGCTTTGCTGCTATTCAAGATATATGAAAAACAGAGTATAATTCAGAAATTGAGTCTTAGGTTGTGTAAGCTTTTTAGCTTTGTTTTGTGCACCACTCATATGTGTTGAGTTGGTTTAGGTATTTTGAGTTGTAATCACTCTAAGCCTGTAGGTACGAGTGCAGGTCATGTATTGAAGAGTGTTCTTCACAAACTGGGTAGTTTTGTTTAAGAACTGGGTTTAGTTCAAGTTGTTCAAGTGACTGGGTTGTTACTTGAATAGGAAGTTAGTGGACTCTAATACTCATGCGTGGGTAGAAGTCTGACTAGGTGGAGATTGATTGCTTGGGATAGGAACTGGGGGTCAGTGTCTGAGTCTTAAGGATTAATTTCAATAGTGGATTTCCTTCCTGGATTGGTATCCCCCAGAGTAGGAGGTGTTTACTCCGAACTGGGTTAACAAACCTCTGTGCCTTTTACTTTCCTGCACTTTATTTTGCTGCTTGTGTTGTGTTTGTATGTGTGCTCTGTTTTAAGCAAATTATTGTGCCCTGCGTATTGTTCAGAACCTGTTTGGTTCAGAACCTGGTTACTCTGTCTTATTGCCTGGCCAGAATTTCAATTGGCATCAGAGCAGGCACCCTGCCTGTGTTTTGGGTGAGATCCAGAGGCTTTAATATCTGGCAAGCATGGATAGAGAAGGAGGCTATGTCAATAGACCACCCCTACTAGATGACACAAACTATGAGTATTGGAAGTCTAGGATGTGTGCTTTTCTAAAGTCTATTGACAGCAGGACTTGGAAAGCTGTGATTAAGGATTGGGATCATCCAGTAGTTTTGGACAAAGATGGGAACAAGACTAAGGTTCTGAAGCCTGAAGAAGAATGGACCAAAGCTGAAGATGATCTGTCACTGGGAAATTCAAAAGCTTTGAATGCAATTTTTAATGGTGTGGATCAGAACATGTTCAGACTCATCAAACAATGTACTGTGGCTAAGGATGCTTGGGAAATTCTGAAAACCACTCATGAAGGAACCTCTAAGGTTAAGCTATTTAGACTTCAACTACTCACAACAAAGTTTGAGAACCTGAAGATGATGGAAGATGAATCCATTCAGGATTTCTACATGAATGTGCTGGATATGGCCAATTCCTTTGATTCTCTTGGGGAGAAGATGTCTGATGAGAAGCTAGTAAGAAAAATCCTCAGGTCCCTGCCTAGAAGGTTTGATATGAAGGTTACAGCCATTGAAGAGGCTCATGATATTACCACTATGAAGGTTGAGGAGCTGATTGGATCCCTTTTGAATTTTGAAAGTGCTTTTTGCAAACAGCCAGAGAAGAAAGGGAAAGGAATAACTCTTGCTGTAAACTCTAAAGCTGATGATCAATAAGAACCAGATGAGGATGATAATGATTTATCAGAAGCACTTGGGGTGCTGGGAAAACAGTTTGATAAGATTCTGAAGCTTGTTGATAGAAAGTCAAAATCCAAGGGTCAGAACATCAGGTTTTACAATAGCAAGCCTCATAATGATTTAAAAAGGGCCAAGACTGAAGAAAATAGTAAACAATCACAAGGTGTTCAGTGCTTTGAGTGTGAGGGCTTTGGACATATCAAGACAGAATGTCCTACTTTTCTTAAGAAGCAGAAGAAGAAGAAGAGCCTAGCTGCTTCATGGTCTGATGATGATTCTGAAGAAGATGCTGAGAGTGAATCTGCTAAGGTTAATACAGGCCTGATGGTAAGGTTAAAACAGAACTCAGGAACTGGTTCAAAGTCTGATGCATTTTCAGAGTCTGAGACATTTTCTGAGTCTGACTCAGAGTCTGTAGCCTCATCTGTGTCTGAAGTTGCAAAACTCTAATATGATGAACTGGCGGAAAATTACAAGAATCTATACATCAGAATTTTAGAAGTTTGCAATCAAGTAGTGGATCAGAAGAAGAACATTTGTCAACTGGAGGCGGAGAAAGGTGAACTTTTGGTACAAAACTCTGATTTAAAGGATGAAGTGAGTCAACTGAATTGCCAACTTGATCAGATGAAGAAGCAAGTTAGGATGATGAACTCTGCTACTGATAAGTTGGAGGAAATTCTGGATGTCTAAAAGCAAGGAAAAACTGGGTTAGGTTATGTTGATCAGAGTCTGAAGCTCAAGAAGAAAAATCCTGTTAGTCAGTTTGTTCCTGCTACTCAAACTCATGATTCTATGGTTGGAACATCAAAGAGGAGACCTCAGAAACAAGCACAGGTGCAAGGTCAGAAGCCAGCTCAAATGATACCTCATAAGCAAGTTCAGATGCTGCCTCAGAAGCATGCTCAGATGCATTCCCAGAAGTTTAACAGAAACAAAAGAAGGAATCAACCTTGGGTCTATCATCATTGTGGTAAAAAGGGTCACATTAAACCTTTTTGTTACAAATTGCATGGTTATCCCAAACATTTGCAACACAGAAAAGTTGAACCAGCTGTGAACAAGAGCAAAATCAAGAAAGTTTGGAGACCTAAGAGTGAAGGTATTGCTCAGAATCTGAACAAAGGAAAAGGAAAGGCTGTTGTTGATGACAGCAAGCCAATTCCTGTAGCACAGAAGAATTCTGGTGCTGGACCATCCAAAATCTGGAGCAAAGTTCTTGTTCCTGATCAGAAGGTACTATTTTCTTGTGAATCTGAAGAGGCTAGGACTTATGTTCAGAAAAGAGTTGCTGGGAGGAATGTTTTTGGTTGTGGTTCTTCAAATGTTTGTCAGCATAAGGATTTATAGCAATTATTGCAAACTGGATGTGAGGAAGATAGAGTACCTGCCAGTTTTGCTAATGCTGAATGTGTGTCTGATCCTGGATCTGAAGTTGATGCTGGGACTGATTCTGATGATGTATGTGCAGTTTTTAAACCCTATGTTAAACATGTGGTTTGTTATAATTTTGTGGATAAAAAGGGGGAGAAAAACCTATGTTTAAGATCAGACATGAGCTGTGTAGAGTGTGAGCTGTCAGTTTGTAGTTTGTGCAGTTTTGAGTATGTTGTTCAGAATTCAGAACCAATTGCAGTGCACATGTGTTTAAAGGAGAGTGTGTGTCTCAGGGGGAGTTCAAGGTTATTATATTCCTGAGTGTTGGTGTATTCCTGAAGTGTTTCAAAAGTTACTTGTTTCACAAGTTACTGCAGTTCAGAATTAAGGGGAGTTTTTATGAAGTAATGTTGAATGCTGAGTTGCAGGGGGAGTGTTGTGAAGCTTCAGGAGTGTTTGTGATGATAAGGAGTTGATCAGTAATTGTGTTATGTGTGTTTCAGTGTTCAGAAGCTGAAGCTGCTGTTTAACATAGCTCACAGATTATGTTTGTCCGCTGCTTAGCTCTATGTTATATATTTGTGGAGTTCTTCATTGCTGAGATAGTCTGATGGGAGATTGAAGAACTTGAGTGTGTGAACATTGGTTTTAGCCAAAAAATTTGCCAAAGGGGGAGATTGTTCAGTATTTTGGTGTTGGCTGCATATTTTGGCAAATCCAATGTGTTGAATAGAAGTAAGCATCTCCATATTTAGAACAAGTCTTCAGTTACAAGAATTTGCATTTGAAGCTGTTCAGAAGCACTTTTGGCCTTCAGAAGTTGAATGCACCTTCAGACGCACTATAGCACTTCAGAAGCTGAAATGTGAGTTTGATGCCCGCGTTGACTTTTGTTGACTTCATCAGAAGCTTGTTATTTTCAAGTTATTCTTGCGCGAATCTTGGCGAGATTTAACAAGAATATATCTTCGCATATTGCTTCTAGAATGCTGGTTGTTTTGGAGAAGATTTAATAAAGATTTGGTTCAGTTTTATGAACTTCGTATTTTTCTGTTACAATCTTATTAAGAGTCTTTCCTCGTTTATTTGTTTCCTTATTGGACCAATCATAATTCAGAAACAGATCAATTTAGAAGATTGGATTGGGTTTTATGCTGGACTAAAGGCTATATAAAGAGTGCTTTGCTGCTATTCAAGATATATGAAAAACAGAGTATAATTCAGAAAATTGAGTCTTAGGTTGTGTAAGCTTTTTAGCTTTGTTTTGTGCACCACTCATATGTGTTGAGTTGGTTTAGGTATTTTGAGTTGTAATCACTCTAAGCCTGTAGGTACGAGTGCAGGTCATGTATTGAAGAGTGTTCTTCACAAACTGGGTAGTTTTGTTTAAGAACTGGGTTTAGTTCAAGTTGTTCAAGTGACTGGGTTGTTACTTGAATAGGAAGTTAGTGGACTCTAATACTCATGCGTGGGTAGAAGTCTGACTAGGTGGAGATTGATTGCTTGGGATAGGAACTGGGGGTCAGTGTCTGAGTCTTAAGGATTAATTTCAATAGTGGATTTCCTTCCTGGATTGGTATCCCCCAGAGTAGGAGGTGTTTACTCCGAACTGGGTTAACAAACCTCTGTGCCTTTTACTTTCCTGCACTTTATTTTGCTGCTTGTGTTGTGTTTGTATGTGTGCTCTGTTTTAAGCAAATTATTGTGCCCTGCGTATTGTTCAGAACCTGTTTGGTTCAGAACCTGGTTACTCTGTCTTATTGCCTGGCCAGAATTTCAATTGGCATCAGAGCAGGCACCTTGCCTGTGTTTTGGGTGAGATCCAGAGGCTTTAATATCTGGCAAGCATGGATAGAGAAGGAGGCTATGTCAATAGACCACCCCTACTAGATGACACAAACTATGAGTATTGGAAGTCTAGGATGTGTGCTTTTCTAAAGTCTATTGACAGCAGGACTTGGAAAGATGTGATTAAGGGTTGGGATCATCCAGTAGTTTTGGACAAAGATGGGAACAAGACTAAGGTTCTGAAGCCTGAAGAAGAATGGACCAAAGCTGAAGATGATCTGTCACTGGGAAATTCAAAAGCTTTGAATGCAATTTTTAATGGTGTGGATCAGAACATGTTCAGACTCATCAAACAATGTACTGTGGCTAAGGATGCTTGGGAAATTCTGAAAACCACTCATGAAGGAACCTCTAAGGTTAAGCTATCCAGACTTCAACTACTCACAACAAAGTTTGAGAACCTGAAGATGATGGAAGATGAATCCATTCAGGATTTCTACATGAATGTGCTGGATATGGCCAATTCCTTTGATTCTCTTGGGGAGAAGATGTCTGATGAGAAGCTAGTAAGAAAAATCCTCAGGTCCCTGCCTAAAAGGTTTGATATGAAGGTTACAGCCATTGAAGAGGCTCATGATATTACCACTATGAAGGTTGAGGAGCTGATTGGATCCCTTTTGAATTTTGAAAGTGCTTTTTGCAAACAGCCTGAGAAGAAAGGGAAAGGAATAGCTCTTGCTGTAAACTCTAAAGCTGATGATCAATAAGAACCAGATGAGGATGATAATGATTTATCAGAAGCACTTGGGGTGCTGGGAAAACAGTTTGATAAGATTCTGAAGCTTGTTGATAGAAAGTCAAAATCCAAGGGTCAGAACATCAGGTTTTACAATAGCAAGCCTCATAATGATTTAAAAAGAGCCAAGACTGAAGAAAATAGTAAACAATCACAAGGTGTTCAGTGCTTTGAGTGTGAGGGCTTTGGACATATCAAGACAGAATGTCCTACTTTTCTTAAGAAGCAGAAGAAGAAGAGCCTAGCTGCTTCATGGTCTGATGATGATTCTGAAGAAGATGCTGAGAGTGAATCTGCTAAGGTTAATACAGGCCTGATGGTAAGGTTAAAACAGAACTCAAGAACTGGTTCAAAGTCTGATGCATTTTCAGAGTCTGAGACATTTTCTGAGTCTGACTCAGAGTCTGTAGCCTCATCTGTGTCTGAAGTTGCAAAACTCTAATATGATGAACTGGCGGAAAATTACAAGAATCTATACATCAGAATTTTAGAAGTTTGCAATCAAGTAGTGGATCAGAAGAAGAACATTTGTCAACTGGAGGCGGAGAAAGGTGAACTTTTGGTACAAAACTCTGATTTAAAGGATGAAGTGAGTCAACTGAATTCCCAACTTGATCAGATGAAGAAGCAAGTTAGGATGATGAACTCTGCTAGTGATAAGTTGGAGGAAATTCTGGATGTCTAAAAGCAAGGAAAAACTGGGTTAGGTTATGTTGATCAGAGTCTGAAGCTCAAGGAGAAAAATCCTGTTAGTCAGTTTGTTCCTGCTACTCAAACTCATGATTCTATGGTTGGAACATCAAAGAGGAGACCTCAGAAACAAGCACAGATGCAAGGTCAGAAGCCAGCTCAAATGATACCTCATAAGCAAGTTCAGATGCTGCCTCAGAAGCATGCTCAGATGCATTCCCAGAAGTTTAACAGAAACAAAAGAAGGAATCAACCTTGGGTCTGTCATCATTGTGGTAAAAAGGGTCACATTAAACCTTTTTGTTACAAATTGCATGGTTATCCCAAACATTTGCAACACAGAAAAGTTGAACCAGCTGTGAACAAGAGCAAAATCAAGAAAGTTTGGAGACCTAAGAGTGAAGGTATTGCTCAGAATCTGAACAAAGGAAAAGGAAAGGCTGTTGTTGATGACAGCAAGCCAATTCCTGTAGCACAGAAGAATTCTGGTGCTGGACCATCCAAAATCTGGAGCAAAGTTCTTGTTCCTGATCAGAAGGTACTATTTTCTTGTGAATCTGAAGAGGCTAGGACTTATGTTCAGAAAAGAGTTGCTGGGAGGAATGTTTTTGGTTGTGGTTCTTCAAATGTTTGTCAGCATAAGGATTTATAGCAATTATTGCAAACTGGATGTGAGGAAGATAGAGTACCTGCCAGTTTTGCTAATGCTGAATGTGTGTCTGATCCTGGATCTGAAGTTGATGCTGGGACTGATTCTGATGATGTATGTGCAGTTTTTAAACCCTATGTTAAACATGTGGTTTGTCATAATTTTGGGGATAAAAAGGGGGAGAAAAACCTATGTTTAAGATCAGACATGAGCTGTGTAGAGTGTAAGCTGTCAGTTTGTAGTTTGTGCAGTTTTGAGTATGTTGTTCAGAATTCAGAACCAATTGCAGTGCACATGTGTTTAAAGGAGAGTGTGTGTCTCAGGGGGAGTTCAAGGTTATTATATTCCTGAGTGTTGGTGTATTCCTGAAGTGGTTCAAAAGTTACTTGTTTCACAAGTTACTGCAGTTCAGAATTAAGGGGGAGTTTTTATGAAGTAATGTTGAATGCTGAGTTGCAGGGGGAGTGTTGTGAAGCTTCAGGAGTGTTTGTGATGATAAGGAGTTGATCAGTAATTGTGTTATGTGTGTTTCAGTGTTCAGAAGCTGAAGCTGCTGTTTAAAATAGCTCACAGATTATGTTTGTCCGCTGCTTAGCTCTATGTTATTTATTTGTGGAGTTCTTCATTGCTGAGATAGTCTGATGGGAGATTGAAGAACTTGAGTGTGTGAACATTGGTTTTAGCCAAAAAATTTGCCAAAGGGGGAGATTGTTGAGTATTTTGGTGTTGGCTGCATATTTTGGCAAATCCAATGTGTTGAATAGAAGCAAGCATCTCCATATTTAGAACAAGTCTTCAGTTACAAGAATTTGCATTTGAAGCTGTTCAGAAGCACTTTTGGCCTTCAGAAGCTGAATGCACCTTCAGACGCACTATAGCACTTCAGAAGCTGAAATGTGAGTCTGATGCCCGCGTTGACTTTTGTTGACTTCATCAGAAGCTTGTTATTTTCAAGTTATTCTTGCGCGAATCTTGGCGAGATTTAACAAGAATATATCTTCGCATATTGCTTCTAGAATGCTGGTTGTTTTGGAGAAGATTTAATAAAGATTTGGTTCAGTTTTATGAACTTCGTATTTTTCTGTTACAATCTTATTAAGATTTTTTCCTCGTTTATTTGTTTCCTTATTGGACCAATCATAATTCAGAAACAGATCAATTTAGAAGATTGGATTGGGTTTTATGCTGGACTGAAGGCTATATAAAGAGTGCTTTGCTGCTATTCAAGATATATGAAAAACAGAGTATAATTCAGAAAATTGAGTCTTAGGTTGTGTAAGCTTTTTAGCTTTGTTTTGTGCACCACTCATATGTGTTGAGTTGGTTTAGGTATTTTGAGTTGTAATCACTCTAAGCCTGTAGGTACGAGTGCAGGTCATGTATTGAAGAGTGTTCTTCACAAACTGGGTAGTTTTGTTTAAGAACTGGGTTTAGTTCAAGTTGTTCAAGTGACTGGGTTGTTACTTGAATAGGAAGTTAGTGGACTCTAATACTCATGCGTGGGTAGAAGTCTGACTAGGTGGAGATTGATTGCTTGGGATAGGAACTGGGGGTCAGTGTCTGAGTCTTAAGGATTAATTTCAATAGTGGATTTCCTTCCTGGATTGGTATCCCCCAGAGTAGGAGGTGTTTACTCCGAACTGGGTTAACAAACCTCTGTGCCTTTTACTTTCCTGCACTTTATTTTGCTGCTTGTGTTGTGTTTGTATGTGTGCTCTGTTTTAAGCAAATTATTGTGCCCTGCGTATTGTTCAGAACCTGTTTGGTTCAGAACCTGGTTACTCTGTCTTATTGCCTGGCCAGAATTTCAATTGGCATCAGAGCAGGCACCCTGCCTGTGTTTTGGGTGAGATCCAGAGGCTTTAATATCTGGCAAGCATGGATAGAGAAGGAGGCTATGTCAATAGACCACCCCTACTAGATGACACAAACTATGAGTATTGGAAGTCTAGGATGTGTGCTTTTCTAAAGTCTATTGACAGCAGGACTTGGAAAGCTGTGATTAAGGGTTGGGATCATCCAGTAGTTTTGGACAAAGATGGGAACAAGACTAAGGTTCTGAAGCCTGAAGAAGAATGGACCAAAGCTGAAGATGATCTGTCACTGGGAAATTCAAAAGCTTTGAATGCAATTTTTAATGGTGTGGATCAGAACATGTTCAGACTCATCAAACAATGTACTGTGGCTAAGGATGCTTGGGAAATACTGAAAACCACTCATGAAGGAACCTCTAAGGTTAAGCTATCCAGACTTCAACTACTCACAACAAAGTTTGAGAACCTGAAGATGATGGAAGATGAATCCATTCAGGATTTCTACATGAATGTGCTGGATATGGCCAATTCCTTTGATTCTCTTGGGGAGAAGATGTCTGATGAGAAGCTAGTAAGAAAAATCCTCAGGTCCCTGCCTAGAAGGTTTGATATGAAGGTTACAGCCATTGAAGAGGCTCATGATATTACCACTATGAAGGTTGAGGAGCTGATTGGATCCCTTTTGAATTTTGAAAGTGCTTTTTGCAAACAGCCTGAGAAGAAAGGGAAAGGAATAGCTCTTGCTGTAAACTCTAAAGCTGATGATCAATAAGAACCAGATGAGGATGATAATGATTTATCAGAAGCACTTGGGGTGCTGGGAAAACAGTTTGATAAGATTCTGAAGCTTGTTGATAGAAAGTCAAAATCCAAGGGTCAGAACATCAGGTTTTACAATAGCAAGCCTCATAATGATTTAAAAAGGGCCAAGACTGAAGAAAATAGTAAACAATCACAAGGTGTTCAGTGCTTTGAGTGTGAGGGCTTTGGACATATCAAGACAGAATGTCCTACTTTTCTTAAGAAGCAGAAGAAGAAGAGCCTAGCTGCTTCATGGTCTGATGATGATTCTGAAGAAGATGCTGAGAGTGAATCTGCTAAGGTTAATACAGGCCTGATGGTAAGGTTAAAACAGAACTCAGGAATGTTTTTGGTTGTGGTTCTTCAAATGTTTGTCAGCATAAGGATTTATAGCAATTATTGCAAACTGGATGTGAGGAAGATAGAGTACCTGCCAGTTTTGCTAATGCTGAATGTGTGTCTAATCCTGGATCTGAAGTTGATGCTGGGACTGATTCTGATGATGTATGTGCAGTTTTTAAACCCTATGTTAAACCTGTGGTTTGTCATAATTTTGTGGCTAAAAAGGGGGAGAAAAACCTATGTTTAAGATCAGACATGAGATGTGTAGAGTGTGAGCTGTCAGTTTGTAGTTTGTGCAGTTTTGAGTATGTTGTTCAGAATTCAGAACCAATTGCAGTGCACATGTGTTTAAAGGAGAGTGTGTGTCTCAGGGGGAGTTCAAGGTTATTATATTCCTGAGTGTTGGTGTATTCCTGAAGTGTTTCAAAAGTTACTTGTTTCACAAGTTACTGCAGTTCAGAATTAAGGGGGAGTTTTTATGAAGTAATGTTGAATGCTGAGTTGCAGGGGGAGTGTTGTGAAGCTTCAGGAGTGTTTGTGATGATCAGGAGTTGATCAGTAATTGTGTTATGTGTGTTTCAGTGTTCAGAAGCTGAAGCTGCTATTTAACATAGCTCACAGATTATGTTTGTCCGCTGCTTAGCTCTATGTTATATATTTGTGGAGTTCTTCATTGCTGAGATAGTCTGATGGGAGATTGAAGAACTTGAGTGTGTGAACATTGGTTTTAGCAAAAAAATTTGCCAAAGGGGGAGATTATTGAGTATTTTGGTGTTGGCTGCATATTTTGGCAAATCCAATGTGTTGAATAGAAGCAAGCATCTCCATATTTAGAACAAGTCTTCAGTTACAAGAATTTGCATTTGAAGCTGTTCAGAAGCACTTTTGGCCTTCAGAAGCTGAATGCACCTTCAGACGCACTATAGCACTTCAGAAGCTGAAATGTGAGTCTGATGCCCGCGTTGACTTTTGTTGACTTCATCAGAAGCTTGTTATTTTCAAGTTATTCTTGCGCGAATCTTGGCGAGATTTAACAAGAATATATCTTCGCATATTGCTTCTAGAATGCTGGTTGTTTTGGAGAAGATTTAATAAAGATTTGGTTCAGTTTTATGAACTTCGTATTTTTCTGTTACAATCTTATTAAGATTCTTTCCTGGTTTATTTGTTTCCTTATTGGACCAATCATAATTCAGAAACAGATCAATTTAGAAGATTGGATTGGGTTTTATGCTGGACTGAAGGCTATATAAAGAGTGCTTTGCTGCTATTCAAGATATATGAAAAACAGAGTATAATTCAGAAAATTGAGTCTTAGGTTGTGTAAGCTTTTTAGCTTTGTTTTGTGCACCACTCATATGTGTTGAGTTGGTTTAGGTATTTTGAGTTGTAATCACTCTAAGCCTGTAGGTACGAGTGCAGGTCATGTATTGAAGAGTGTTCTTCACAAACTGGGTAGTTTTGTTTAAGAACTGGGTTTAGTTCAAGTTGTTCAAGTGACTGGGTTGTTACTTGAATAGGAAGTTAGTGGACTCTAATACTCATGCGTGGGTAGAAGTCTGACAAGGTGGAGATTGATTGCTTGGGATAGGAACTGGGGGTCAGTGTCCGAGTCTTAAGGATTAATTCCAATAGTGGATTTCCTTCCTGGATTGGTATCCCCCAGAGTAGGAGGTGTTTACTCCGAACTGGGTTAACAAACCTCTGTGCCTTTTACTTTCCTGCACTTTATTTTGATGCTTGTGTTGTGTTTGTATGTGTGCTATGTTTTAAGCAAATTATTGTGCCCTGCGTATTGTTCAGAACCTATTTGGTTCAGAACCTGGTTACTCTGTCTTATTGCCTGGCCAGAATTTCAGATCTTATCTTTTCAACCTGATTCCTGGGGCAAATGGACGCCTAACTATGAAGGCCCGTATGTCGTCAAGAGAGTTTTCTCCGGTGGGGCAATGACTCTTGCAAATATGGATGGTGATGAGTTTCCCCGTCCTGTAAACTCTGATGCAGTCAAGAAATACTTTGTCTAAAAAAATAAAAGAACAGCTCGGTAAGTCGAGAACCCGAAAGGGCAGCTTAGGCAAAAATGAGCGTCTCGGTGGACTGAAAACCCGAAAGGGTGGTCCAGGCAAAAATTAGAGACATAAAACAGAAATAATCATCCTGATAGGTCAAAAACCCAAAAGGGCGACCTATGCAAAAATTAAGGATCAAAAGACAGAGTAACTGCATTGGGTTGACCGTGATTCACTTGGGGCATACTAACTGTCAAGAGACTCTGAATCTGAAGCATCCAAACAGTGGAATTCAAAGTTGTTAGGGAGAATAGTGGTTATTATTGAAATTCTGGCCAGGCAATGTGACAGAGTAACCAGGTTCTGAACCAACAGGTTCTGAACAATATGCAGGACACACTAAATTGCTTAAAACAGAGCACAAACACAAACACACACAAGCAGCAAATTAAAGTGCAGGAAAGTAAAAAGGCACAGAGGTTTGTTAACCCAGTTCGGAGTAAACACCTCCTACTCTGGGGGATACCAATCCAGGAAGGAATTCCACTATAGGAATTAATCCTTATGACTCAAGACACTGACTCCCAGTTCCCAGCCTAAGCAATTAACTTCCTCCTAGTCTTGAATTCTACCCAACACGTTGAGTATTAGAGACCACTAACTTCCTAATCAAGTAACAACCCTGTTACTGAATCCCTTAACAAAAACTACTCTGTTTTGAAGAACAACTTCAATACATCTGACTTCACTCGTACCTACAGGCTTAGAGTGATTACAACTCAATCAAAACACCTAAACCAACTCTAACAGAGTGGTGCACAATAAAGCTAAAAGCTTAAAAACTCTAAGACTCTTTTCTCTGAATTTTTCTCTCTAATTTCTTTTTTTCTTCAATAGCCAAGCTCCTCCTTTTATAATCTTCAGCAAGCCTCTTAATTATGCTCCAAATCTTCTGAATTGATTTGTTACTGGAATAAGATTGTTCCAATAAAGTAACAAATAAAACTGCATCAAATCTTTGAAAGATTTAAAACAGAAAATATGAATTTTCATAACTTTGAACCAAATCTTCAAAGATATCTTCTCCAATTAAACCAGCCTTCTAGAAGCAATTATACAAAGATAATTCCTTGCTAAATCTCCCAAGATACGCGCAAAAACAATCCAGCAAACCCAGCTTCTGATGTGGTCAACAGAAGTCAACGCTGGCTTCAGAACCTGAAACTGCTACTGAACTGCTACAGTGCTTCTGAAGAGCATTTCAGCTTCTGATGTAGATTTTAGCTTCTGAATGGCTTCAAATGAGAAAACTTGTAACTGAAGAAAAGTTCATCATAAGGAAAAGCTTCTATCCCATACTTTGGTTTTGCCAAACAATGCAGCCAACACTTAAAGACTCAACAATCTCCCCCTTTGGCAAATTTTTGGCTAAAACCAACCAAGTTCTTCAATCTCCCTTATAATCAACTCAGCAATGAAGAACTCCACAAAAATATATCACAGCATAAACATAAGCAGCGGACACAGCTATGAAAAACACAAACCAGCTTCAGTTCTACATAACAGCTACTGAAGCACACATAACCAAGTACTGATCAACTTCTGATCACAACCATGGTATCAGAGCTACTCCAAGGTATCAGAGCTACTGATCAACTCTTGATCATCACAAACACTCCCCCTTACTTCTGAATCTCCACAACACTCCCCCTGCAACTCAGCTTCTCACACAAACTCCCCCTTACTACTGAACTACAGAGAAACAAGGTATCAGAGCATATCAGAAGCACACTTCAGGATCACAGAAACACTCAGGATCATAACAATCTTGTACTCCCCCTGAGACACATATTCCCCCTTGGTCATATCTGGACATATAATGCTTTGGTTTCAGAGCAAAACACCTTCTGAATCAAAGACACATATATCTGAAATGCAGCAATACATCTTCTAACTCTTGGTATCAGAGCCAACAGAGCCAACACATTGCATAAGATTTTCTCCCCCTTTTTAGCCATAAAATTCTGACAAATCATAGTCTTCAAATAGGGAATAAAATCAAAACAGGTAGCACAGATCCTTGAGAACATATCAGATTCAGACTCAGGTTCAGGATCACACGTGGCATAGGCACAACTGGCAGGTACTCTATCTTCCTCACATCCAGTTTGCAGTAATTGCTATAACTCTTCATGCAAACACACACCTAACTTGCTTCTCAGATTCTCAAACTGTTTAGCATCCAAGGCCTTTGTGAATATGTCAGCAATTTGATTCTCAGTATCCACATGTTCCAGCTGAATGACTTTATCCTCCACAAGGTTTCTGATAAAATGATGTCTGATGTCTATGTGTTTGGTTCTGCTGTGCTGAATTGGATTCTTAGAGATGTTGATGGCACTCAAATTGTCACAAAATAAGGTCATAGTGCCTTGTTTCATATTGTACTCCTTCAGCATCTGTTTCATCCACACCAGTTGTGAGCAACTACTCCCAGCAGCAATATACTCAGCTTCAGCAGTTGACAATGAAACACAGTTCTGTTTCTTGCTGAACCATGAAACTAAATTACTTCCTAGAAAGAAACATCCTCCTGATGTGCTCTTTCTGTCATCAGCACTTCCAGCCCAATCAGCATCACAATATCCTATCAGTTCAGAACTTGAACTGTGTGAGTACATGATTCCATAGTCACTTGTGCTATTAACATACTTCAGTATCCTCTTTACTTGTGTCAGATGACTCATCTTAGGATCAGCTTGATATCTTGCACAAACTCCTACAGCAAATGTAATATCAGGCCTGCTTGCAGTTAAGTACAATAGGCTCCCAATCATGCTTCTGTACTGACTTTGGTCTACTGAAACTCCATGCTCATCCTTAGTTAACTTCAGGTGAGTAGCAGCTGGTGTCCTCTTGTGAGCAGCAGATTCCATTCCAAACTTCTTCACTATGTTCTTGGCATATTTACTCTGAGAGATGAAGATTGTATCTTCCATTTGCTTAACTTGTAATCCAAGAAAATATGTCAGTTCACCAACCAAACTCATTTCAAACTCTGATTGCATTTGCTGAACAAACAGTTTGACCATCTTCTGAGACATCCCTCCAAACACTATATCATCTACATAAATCTGTGCAATCATCAGATTCCCATTTTCATCTTTCACAAACAATGTCTTATCAGAACCTCCTTTTCTGTAACCTTGAGCCACAAGAAACTGAGTTAATCTTTCATACCATGCTCTTGGTGCTTGCTTCAATCCATACAAGGCCTTCTTCAGTTTGTAAACATGATTAGGAAAATTATGATCCACAAATCCCTTAGGCTGTTCAACATACACTTCTTCTTGCAGATATCCATTTAGAAATGCACTCTTCACATCCATCTGAAATAGCTTAAACTTGAGAATGCAGGATACACCCAACAGTAGTCTTATGGACTCTAGTCTTGCCACAGGTGCAAAGGTCTCATCAAAATCAAGTCCCTCAACTTGAGTATAGCCTTGAGCAACCAACCTTGCCTTGTTTCTGACTACAGTACCACTTTCATCTGTTTTATTCTTGAATATCCACTTAGTGCCAATCACATTCAGTCCTTCTGGTCTTGGAACTAGATCCCACACTTCACTCCTTTTGAATTGATTCAACTCATCTTGCATTGCTTCAATCCAAAATTCATCAGTCAGGGCTTCTTTCACATTCTTGGGTTCAAACTTGGACACAAAACATGAATCAGTCGCAACATCTGACCTCCTGGTTCTGACACCTTGATCTAAGCTTCCAATGATTAAGTCTTTAGGATGATCCTTCTGAACTCTAATTGATGGCCCTTTACCATTAGGAACTTGATCTGGTTGATCTTCTGCTTCTTCAGACTCTGAATGCTTTTCTGCTTCTGAAGTTTGTTCTTCTGAAGCTTCAGACTCTGGAACAACTTCAGACTCACTTCTATCTTTCTCAGCAGTCAGATCATCAATTACCACATTAATGGACTCCATCACAACCTTGGTTCTGGAATTAAACACCCTGTAAGCTCTGCTGTTCACTGAATAACCCAGGAATATGCCTTCATCAGACTTAGGATCCAGCTTTCTTCTATTTTCTCTATCAGCCAAGATGTAGCATCTGCTCCCAAAAACATGAAAGTATTTGACTGTAGGCTTCCTTCCTTTCCATAGTTCATATAAGGTACAAGTTGTTCCCTTCTTCAGAGTGACTCTATTATGGATATAACATGCAGTGTTCATGGCTTCAGCCCAAAACATATATGGCAGCTTCTTAGCATGCAGCATAACCCTTGCACATTCTGCTAAAGTCCTGTTCTTCCTCTCAACTACACCATTTTGCTGAGGTGTGATAGGTGCAGAGAATTCATGTTTTATTCCTTCAGAAGCACAGAATTCTGAAAAACTCTTGTTTTCAAATTCCTTGCCATGATCACTTCTGATTCTGACAATACCACAGTTTTTTTCTCTTTGTAATTGAGTACATACGTCTTTAAACACTTCAAAAGTATCAGACTTCTCTCTAACAAAGTTGATCCATGTGTATCTTGAGTAGTCATCTACCATTACAAAAGCATATCTCTTGCCTCCAATACTTTCTACTTGCATAGGCCCCATCAAATCCATATGAACAAGTTCTAGTACTTTAGTAGTTACCTGGGGAACTAATCTGGGATGAGACTTTCTTGTTTGTTTACCAATCTGACAATCACCACAAACACTGTCCTCATTGATCTTCAGATTAGGCACACCTCTGATAGCTTCAGTACTTAGGATTTTCTTCATGCCTTTCAGATGCAGATGACCTAACTTCTGGTGCCAGAGCTTGACTTCCTCTTCTGAGCTCATAAGACAAGAAGTCAAACTTCTTTCTTCTTCAGAAATCCACAAGTAACAATTGTCTTTGGATCTGCAGCCTCTCATCTGAATCTTATCTTCCTGATCAGTAACAACACACTCTAGTTTGTTAAAATTAACCTTCAAGTCCTGATCACAAAGTTGACTAATGCTGATCAGATTTGAAGTTAATCCTTCCACCAGTAGCACATCATTAAGTCTGGGCAAACCTTCTCTGATCAAATCACCAATACCCAGAATCTGACCTTTTACACCATCTCCAAATGTCACATAGCTTCTGGAGTATGATCTGATATTGCTCAGCAGCTTCTTCACACCAGTCATGTGCCTTGAACACCCACTATCAAAATACCAGTCTTCTTTAGAGGTGGCTCTCAATGAAGTATGAGCAATCAGGCCTACATTCTGAACCTTAGGTTTCCACACCTTCTGAACACTGTGTCTGGGTGCAGCTGGTTGCACTCTTCTAAATTGAAAGTGTTCAGGGTAACCATACAATTTAAAGCAGAATGGTTTGATATGCCCTCTCTTTCCACAATGATGACAGACCCATGGATGATTCCTCCTCCTTCTGTTTCTGAAAGATTTCTGGGGTTGCTTCTGAGGTAGCATCTGACCATGCTTCTGACCTTGCATCTGAACATACTTCTGACCTTGCATCTGAGGTCTCTTCTGAGCTTGCATCTGGGCTTGTTTCTGAGGTCTCCTCTTTGATGTTCCAACCATAGAGTCATGAGTTTGAGTAGCAGGAACAAAACTCATCTGTTTAGGAATCTGAGTCTGATCAACAAAACCTAAACCAGTTTTTCCTTGTTGCTGATTCCCCAAAATGTCCTCCAACTTATCAGTAGCAGAGTTCAACATTTTCACTTGCTTCTTCATTTGATCAAGTTGGGAGTTCAGTTGGTTCACTTCTTCTTTTAAATCTGAATTCTGCACTAACAGTTCACCTTTTTCAGCCTCCAGTTGAAGAATAGTCTCTTTCTGATCCAAAACTTGTTTGCAAACCTCAGCACTTCTGGCATACAGCTTCTTGTAGTTATCAGCTAGTTCATCATATGAGGTTTTAGTTGCTTCAGACACATATGAGGCTTCAGACTCTGAGTCAGACTCTGAAAAGGTCTCAGACTCTAAAACAGGTTCCTTCTTCAAGATAGCTCCTGACCTTACAACCAGACCAGTATCACACATATCAGATTCACTAACATCATCATCTTCAGAACCATCATCAGACCATGCAACAGCTAGGCTCTTCTTCTGCTTCTTAAGAAAAGTAGGACATTCAGATTTGATATGCCCATAGCCCTCACACTCATAGCACTGCACACCTTTAGCTTGGTTACCTTTCTCCTCAGACTTGGTCTTCTTCTCATCAGTTTGTTGCTTTTTGTTATTGACTCTGAAATTCTGACCTTTGGCTTTGGCTTTTCTGTTAACATTCTTCAGAATCTTGTTGAATTGTTTTCCCAGCAACACTAGAGCTTCTGATAAGTCATTATCCTCCTCATCAGACTCATGTTGATCATCAGCTCCTGAATTAACTGCAAATGCTATTCCTTTCCCTTTCTTATCAGGCTGTTTGCAGAAGGCAGTCTCAAAGTTGAGCAAAGACCCAATCAGCTCCTCAAGCTTCATAGTGGTAATATCATGAGCCTCTTCAATTGCTGTTACCTTCATATCAAACCTTCTGGGCAGGGACCTGAGGATTTTTCTGACTAACTTCTCATCAGACATCTTTTCACCAAGAGAGTCAAATGAATTTGCCATATCCAGCACATTCATGTAAAAATCCTGAATGGATTCATCTTCCTTCATCTTCAGGTTCTCAAATTTGGTGGTCAGCAGCTGCAATCTGGACATCTTTACCTTAGAAGTTCCTTCATGAGTGGTCTTCAGAATTTCCCAAGCATCCTTAGCCACAGTACATTGTTTGATAAGTCTGAACATGTTCTGATCCACACCATTAAAGATAGCATTCAAAGCTTTTGAATTTCCCAATGACAAGTCATCTTCAGCTTTGGTCCATTCCTCCTCAGGCTTCAGAACCTCAGTCTTGTTACCATCTTTGTCTGTATACACAGGATGATCCCAGCCTTTAATCACAGCTTTCCAAGTCCTGCTGTCAATAGATTTTAAGAATGCACACATCCTAGACTTCCAATACTCATAGTTTGTGCCATCTAGTAGGGGTGGTCTATTGACATAGCCTCCTTCTCTATCCATGCTTGCCAGAAATTAGTCCTCTGGATCTCACCCAAATTACAGGCAGGGTGCCTGCTCTGATGCCAATTGAAATTCTGGCCAGGCAATGTGACAGAGTAACCAGGTTCTGAACCAACAGGTTCTGAACAATATGCAGGACACACTAAATTGCTTAAAACAGAGCACAAACACAAACACACACAAGCAGCAAATTAAAGTGCAGGAAAGTAAAAAGGCACAGAGGTTTGTTAACCCAGTTCGGAGTAAACACCTCCTACTCTGGGGGATACCAATCCAGGAAGGAATTCCACTATAGGAATTAATCCTTATGACTCAAGACACTGACTCCCAGTTCCCAGCCTAAGCAATTAACTTCCTCCTAGTCTTGAATTCTACCCAACACGTTGAGTATTAGAGACCACTAACTTCCTAATCAAGTAACAACCCTGTTACTGAATCCCTTAACAAAAACTACTCTGTTTTGAAGAACAACTTCAATACATCTGACTTCACTCGTACCTACAGGCTTAGAGTGATTACAACTCAATCAAAACACCTAAACCAACTCTAACAGAGTGGTGCACAATAAAGCTAAAAGCTTAAAAACTCTAAGACTCTTTTCTCTGAATTTTTCTCTCTAATTTCTTTTTTTCTTCAATAGCCAAGCTCCTCCTTTTATAATCTTCAGCAAGCCTCTTAATTATGCTCCAAATCTTCTGAATTGATTTGTTACTGGAATAAGATTGTTCCAATAAAGTAACAAATAAAACTGCATCAAATCTTTGAAAGATTTAAAACAGAAAATATGAATTTTCATAACTTTGAACCAAATCTTCAAAGATATCTTCTCCAATTAAACCAGCCTTCTAGAAGCAATTATACAAAGATAATTCCTTGCTAAATCTCCCAAGATACGCGCAAAAACAATCCAGCAAACCCAACTTCTGATGTGGTCAACAGAAGTCAACGCTGGCTTCAGAACCTGAAACTGCTACTGAACTGCTACAGTGCTTCTGAAGAGCATTTCAGCTTCTGATGTAGATTTTAGCTTCTGAATGGCTTCAAATGAGAAAACTTGTAACTGAAGAAAAGTTCATCATAAGGAAAAGCTTCTATCCCATACTTTGGTTTTGCCAAACAATGCAGCCAACACTTAAAGACTCAACAATTATGTTCAATGTACCTTCCCTTTATATGTACCATTTCTTTCAAACTTTGTAAGATCCATGGAGTCACGCCATTGGCGGGCCACCACCCCATTAATAAAATTTATTCCCAGTGAAGTCTTTTGCCTTTTATTTGGA
Source organism: Medicago ruthenica (assembly GCA_018208015.1). NCBI lineage: Eukaryota > Viridiplantae > Streptophyta > Magnoliopsida > Fabales > Fabaceae > Medicago > Medicago ruthenica. Next base: position 37,254,324 of record CM031378.1, read on the forward strand.
ATTCCCATTTATTCTGTTTATAAATTCCTTCTATTTTTGATGGTAGTATTTGAAGCAAAACTTTTTTTTTAAAAAAAAAATCATAAATCTTTTACATTTTTTGAAAAGCATAAACAATAAACACATTCTCTCGGAACTCATGAATAAGTGAAGAGTGCGTCAACAGCTATCCTAAGAACGGATAAACTTTGCAGACTGAACATGGTCAATTGCTAAAAAAAAGGCAAAGAGGAAAAAGAAAATATCCCCAGTAAATCGAAAACCCGAGAGGACGATTCAAGCAAATTAGGGACTCGAAGAACAAAGAAAAACAAGACATAAACATCCCCAGCGGAATCACCAGTTCTTCTCCCCAGTGGATTAGCACGGTCTCCCCACTGGATTAACATGTTCTCCCCCAGGAGGTGTTTATTCCTCATCAGTTATTACGTTTTTACCCCGTCAGCATTTGGATATGTCCCCTGTGGCCTCATCCTCAATGAAGATTACCGAGTGTTTGTAATGCGACGTCGGTCCACTTTCCATCTCACTTGTCTAATTTTGTTTCACCAAGTTTATCAATTATACAATCAATCAAGTTAATCCTTCATATATTCATACAACATTCCCAGTGAAAGTCATACAAGTCGTATTGTCATACGTACATACATACATTCATGCATATACACATTCATGCATACAACATACAGACAATATCATTCATACATATCTGCATTAACCACCATAAGTCTTGGTTTAACTGTCTTCTCACACCAATCAATCGTAAATAATTTATAACCTTCTTTTCCCCCAAATGTCATCCCCAGTGTGTCTGGTCCAGAGATGTCACCTTCTTTATGCCAAGTGGCAGTTCTTTAACGAACAGCTTGTGTATCTTCTATCATGTCTTTATGCCAAGTGGCAGTTCTTTAACGAACAGCTTGTGCATTTTTTCTCCCCAGCCAAGTGGCAGTTCTTTAACGAACAGCTTGTGCATTTTTTCTCCCCAGCCATGTGGCAGTTCTTTAACGAACAGCTTGTGCATTTTTTCTCCCCAGTAAAGTGGCAGTTCTTTAATGAACAGTTTGGGCATGTCTTTGTTTTATTTTGCCGTCGGTGGCTAGTTCGGCAATATCCCGAACATCTGACATTTGTGGCTAGTTCGGCAGTAACCCGAGCAGCTGACATTTATCTTTGTTTTTTGTGGGTAGTTCGGCAGTAACCCGAGCAGCTGACATTTATCTTTGTTTTTTGTGGCTAGTTCGGCAGTAACCCGAACAACTGACGTTTATCTTTGTTTCTTGTGGCTAGTTCGGCAATAACCCGAACAGCTGACATTTATCCCCAGTGAAGAGACCATGTCTTTTCTTTTACATTTTACCTTCATTAAGCTACCCTCATAATGGTAGTAGGTAAAGTATGTTGTTGGTCTTCATTAAGCTATCCATACAACGATAGTAGACCTTGTCTTTACATTTACATTTTTACCTTCATTAAGCTACCCCCCAAAATGGTAGAAGGTAAAATACTATTGTCTGCCTTCATTAAGCTATCCATACACCGATAGTAGGCGAAGTCTTTTCTTTTTATGTTACCTTTTCTAAGCTATCAACCATATACTTACATGTCGTATTCCCCAGTGATGTCATCTGTCTTTTTTAAGCTGTCATTTTTATGATAGTAGACAATGTCTCTTTTATATTACCTTTGTTAAGCTATCAGTACACGATAGTAGGTAATACATGTCATCTGTCTTCTTTAAGCTATCCACACACCGATAGTAGACAGTGTCTTTTTCTTTTGCCTTAGTTAAGCTATCATTTACACGATAGTAGCGATAAAGACGACATAGAATCCCCGGTGAAGCCACCAAAGCAACCTTGGTCTTTTGTCTTTATTAAGCTATCATTCTGAATCAATCTGGTAGTAGACAATCCTTTCCCCAATGAAACACGTTATCCCCAACAGAGTCGGATCCCGTTTCTTTAACGAACCCGGGTATCTCTTTGTTTTATTTTATCCCCAGTCAAGTCATCTTTGCCGTCTTTGCATCCATACTTGCATCGCGAGCATTCACAGCATTGCATGCATATATTCATAGCATTTTCAACCCAAAAATTGGTCAAAAAATGGTGTACTCTGTATTTAAGTCTCTTCGACCCGTCGAATTTAAAATTTCACTTTTAATCTCCGCAGCGAAGAAACTTAAATAGGGGCATCTGTCATACCCCATTTTTTGACTCATTCTTTCTTTTGTTTTTCTCATTTTTGTCCCTTATTTTATTTTTTTTGTTTTTGTTTGTTTTGTTTGTTTTCTTTTGCTTTTATTATTATTATTATCTTTATTTTCTTTTTAATATTATTACTTTGTTTTTATTTTATTCTTTACTTTTATTTTACTTTTACTTCTATTATTATTACTATTATTATCTTTATCATTATTATTATTATTATTATCTCTTTTATTATTTTATTATTATTATTATTATTATTATTATTATTATTATTATTATTATTATTATTATCATTACTATTATTAGCATTTGTTATTATCTATTATTACTAATACTATTATCATCTTTTTCATCATTATCATTATTATCACTATTATTATTATTATCACTATTATTTTTATTCAAGTTTATTAAAAAAAAAAAGAAGAGAAGAAAAGGGAGAGAAAACAAGAGAAAAAGAGGAGGGAAGAAGAAAGAAAGAAAAACACGGGCCCAGCCCATTTAAGCAAAAAAGAAAGAAAAAGAACACCACGTGCTGGGCACGTGTGTTCAGACTCAGACTCAAAGGAACAAAGCCAGGCCAGCAAGCACGTGCCTGGCACACAACTTCAGACCCAAGGGGTGCTGACCCTGGGCAGCCCTTCATCCCTGCAATTTCCCTGCTTCTGCCCTGCACTTTCCAGCAACCTTTCCTGCATTTCTCCCCTCTTCTCCTTTATCAAAAACCAGTCAACTTAAGCTGCAAAACAGCTTGCCCAAATTGCAAAACCACTTGCCCAGATTCTGAAAATAGCTGACCCTGTTCCATTGTTTCTCCCCAAGCCCTGCTTTCCAGCACATTACATTTCCAGTTTATCTTTTCAAATCTTCAAAGGTCAATCCCCAAACATCAGCCTGCACTCTGTTTTTCCTTGATTCCAGCAATCCTGTCAAAATCAGCCCCCATTGGGTTCTGAATTAACCCCAAAGTCTTCACCATGATCACAAGGCAAGGTCACTTCCTTCCTTTTGCATTAAATGCTAGCTAAAGTCATGGTCTTGGCACACAACATCCCTGCTGTTAAGGGATTTGCAATGATTACATTTGATCTTTTTTTGCCTATATAAGGCAATGCAATGCAGAGAATTAGAGAGGGTTCTAAGAGATAACACACCTTCTTTGATATACATTTTTAGACAGTTTTCCTTACTAAAAACACAGAATTTCAAATTTAACACAAACCAGAAGAAAAACACAGTTTTTTAACACACAGTTAGAACAGAATTTTGAACACAGTTCAGACCTGATCTTTCAACAATTTCAGAGAGCAGTTTCAGCAGTTTGTTTTAAAAAAATTTTAGAGCAACTCAGAATCAACAGAAACCTTAAAATAAGATTTGTTTTTCTGTTTCCTTCTTTCACAAACCATTACTGACAATCACAAACAAACCAGCCATCTAAACCACCTGAAACATCATATTAAGAGTGAGGAATAACAGCAAAAACATTATTGTTGCAGCTGTTCTTGTTCTTCATTACTTCTATCTTCAAGAAACCACAATCATCCAAAGCCATTTTCATTTTTCTTACATCCAAAGCTTGGGCTAGAAATTTGTAAGTATTCTGAACATTTTCACTTCTTACTTGCATTTCTGTTTGCATTTTGTATTGTTGTTTTTGCTGTCCTGCATATTTCTTTTGCATTCTTAACCCATTTTGCACTAAAAAAAATCATTTTAAAAAACTCCAAAAAAAATCACAAGGTTCACAAATTATCAAAATAGAATTGTTCTTTTCTTCCTATTGTTTTTCCCTTGCCATTTTACCACTGAAACTAAAGAAACCAGAGGCTGGAATGAGCTTCTGAAGTGCTTCTGTGCTACTGAACAGCAGCTTCTGAAGTGCTTCTGTGCTGCTGAACAGCAGCTTCTGAAGTGTTTCTGAAGCAGCTTCTGAAGTGCTTCTGAACAACAGTTTTTGTGCTTCTGAACAGCAGCTTCTGAAGTGCTTCTGTGCTGCTGAACAGTAGCTTTAGAAGTGCTTCTGAAACAGTACTTCTGAAGTGCTTCTGAACAACAGTTTCTGTGCTTCTGAACAGCAGCTTCTGAAGTGCTTCTGAAGTGCTTCTGTGCTGCTGAACGACAGCTTCTGAAGTGCTTCTGAAACAGTACTTCAGACGCACTGTTCACTCAGCTTCAGACTCAGCTTCTGAAGCACTTTTCTAGGCAATTTTGAGGTTCAGAATGAAATTCTGGGCAGGCAAAAAGAGAGTTACCAGTTTCTGAACCAAACAGGTTCTGAACAATACGCAGGGCACAATAAAATGCTAAAACAGAGCACAAGTAAACACAATGCAAGAGCAGAAAATAAAGTGCAGGAAAGCTAAAGAACACACAAGGTTTGTTAACCCAGTTCGGAGTAAACACCTCCTACTCTGGGGGATACCAATCCAGGAAGGAAATCCACTATTGGATTTAATCCTCAAGACTCAGACACTGACTCCCAGTTCCTATCCCAAGCAATTAACCTCCACCTAGTCAGACTTCTACCCAACTCTGAGTATTAGAATCCTCTAACTTCCTATTCAAGCAACTGCAACCCAGCTACTTGAACAACCCTTGAACTAAAACCTAGTTCTGAAAACTACCCTGTTTTTGAAGACACACTTCAACAACAAAACTTCATCCGTACCTAAAGGCTTAGAATGAATTACAACTCAATTAAACCTAAACCAACTCAAAGCATATGAGTGGTGCACAAATAAACTCTAAGTTAAAAACACAGACTCAATTTTCTGAATTATATCTCTAAAACCGTAAATCTTGAATAGCAGCAAAGCTCTCCTTTTATAATCTTCAGTAATCAGAATTAAACTGATTCAAATCTTCTGAATTGATATGTTTCTAATTATGCAAGGCTCAATTAGGAAACATATAATTCTGCAATATATCTCTTCAAAGATTTCTTCTGAAAATATGAACTTCATACATACGAGCCAAATCTTCATTAGATCTTCCACAAAACAATCAGCATTCTAGAAGCATTAATCCATAATAAAACCTTAGCATATCTTGCAAAGATTCTCGTAGAAATAAATTCAAAAACATCAGCTTCTGATGAAGTCAACATAAGTCAACGCTGGCATCAGAACCTGAATCAGCTTCTGAAGTGCTACAGTGCTTCTGATGAGCATTCAGCTTCTGATGTGAAATTCAGCTTCTGAACAGCTTCAAATGAGAAAACTTGTAACTGAAGAAATGTTCTAAATAAGGAGATGCTTCTAAACAACACTTTGGTTTTGCCAAAATATGCAGCCAACACCAAAATACTCAACAATCTTCCCCTTTGGCAAATTTTTGGCTAAAACCATCCAAGTTCTTCAATCTCCCTTATAATCAACTCAGCAATGAAGAACTCCACAATGATCAATCATAACATAGTGATAAGCAGCGGATTCAGTTATGACTATCATGAAAAACATAAGCCAGCTTCAGTTTGATAGACTCAGCTACTGAAGCGCACATAAGATACTGATGGTATCAGAGCTACTGATCAGCTCTTGATCATCACAAACACTCCCCCTGAAGTTTTACATACACTCCTGAATCTCCACAACACTCCCCCTGCAACTCAGCATACATCAAACTCCCCCTTACTACTGAACTTCAGGACCACTCTTCAGGAACACAGTATCACTCAGGATAACAACTATCATGAACTCCCCCTGAGACACATATTTCCCTTTACTCATATCTGGACACATCTTGCTGCAAAGGTTCTGATCTGAACATAATGCTTAGCTTCTGAACAAAACTAGTCACAACCTTCTGAAATCTGACCAAGAGTAAATCTGAACTCAGCACACATTCTGATTTTGAACAGCTCAAGCTCAACTTCAAGTTTTTCTCCCCCTTTTTAGCCATAAAATTCTGACAAATCTCACACTGCAAATAGGGAATAACAACTACACAAGTAACACAGATACTGGAAAACATATCAGACCCAGACTCAGGTTCAGGATCACATTCTGCATGAGCACAACTGGCAGGTACTCTATCTTCCTCTGTTGAGTCTTTAAGTGTTGGCTGCATTGTTTGGCAAAACCAAAGTATGGGATAGAAGCTTTTCCTTATGATGAACTTTTCTTCAGTTACAAGTTTTCTCATTTGAAGCCATTCAGAAGCTAAAATCTACATCAGAAGCTGAAATGCTCTTCAGAAGCACTGTAGCAGTTCAGTAGCAGTTTCAGGTTCTGAAGCCAGCGTTGACTTCTGTTGACCACATCAGAAGCTGGGTTTGCTGGATTGTTTTTGCGCGTATCTTGGGAGATTTAGCAAGGAATTATCTTTGTATAATTGCTTCTAGAAGGCTGGTTTAATTGGAGAAGATATCTTTGAAGATTTGGTTCAAAGTTATGAAAATTCATATTTTCTGTTTTAAATCTTTCAAAGATTTGATGCAGTTTTATTTGTTACTTTATTGGAACAATCTTATTCCAGTAACAAATCAATTCAGAAGATTTGGAGCATAATTAAGAGGCTTGCTGAAGATTATAAAAGGAGGAGCTTGGCTATTGAAGAAAAAAAGAAATTAGAGAGAAAAATTCAGAGAAAAGAGTCTTAGAGTTTTTAAGCTTTTAGCTTTATTGTGCACCACTCTGTTAGAGTTGGTTTAGGTGTTTTGATTGAGTTGTAATCACTCTAAGCCTGTAGGTACGAGTGAAGTCAGATGTATTGAAGTTGTTCTTCAAAACAGAGTAGTTTTTGTTAAGGGATTCAGTAACAGGGTTGTTACTTGATTAGGAAGTTAGTGGCCTCTAATACTCAACGTGTTGGGTAGAATTCAAGACTAGGAGGAAGTTAATTGCTTAGGCTGGGAACTGGGAGTCAGTGTCTTGAGTCATAAGGATTAATTCCTATAGTGGAATTCCTTCCTGGATTGGTATCCCCCAGAGTAGGAGGTGTTTACTCCGAACTGGGTTAACAAACCTCTGTGCCTTTTTACTTTCCTGCACTTTAATTTGCTGCTTGTGTGTGTTTGTGTTTGTGCTCTGTTTTAAGCAATTTAGTGTGTCCTGCATATTGTTCAGAACCTGTTGGTTCAGAACCTGGTTACTCTGTCACATTGCCTGGCCAGAATTTCAATTGGTATCAGAGCAGGCACCCTGCCTGTAATTTGGGTGAGATCCAGAGGACTAATTTCTGGCAAGCATGGATAGAGAAGGAGGCTATGTCAATAGACCACCCCTACTAGATGGCACAAACTATGAGTATTGGAAGTCTAGGATGTGTGCATTCTTAAAATCTATTGACAGCAGGACTTGGAAAGCTGTGATTAAAGGCTGGGATCATCCTGTGTATACAGACAAAGATGGTAACAAGACTGAGGTTCTGAAGCCTGAGGAGGAATGGACCAAAGCTGAAGATGACTTGTCATTGGGAAATTCAAAAGCTTTGAATGCTATCTTTAATGGTGTGGATCAGAACATGTTCAGACTTATCAAACAATGTACTGTGGCTAAGGATGCTTGGGAAATTCTGAAGACCACTCATGAAGGAACTTCTAAGGTAAAGATGTCCAGATTGCAGCTGCTGACCACCAAATTTGAGAACCTGAAGATGAAGGAAGATGAATCCATTCAGGATTTTTACATGAATGTGCTGGATATGGCAAATTCATTTGACTCTCTTGGTGAAAAGATGTCTGATGAGAAGTTAGTCAGAAAAATCCTCAGGTCCCTGCCCAGAAGGTTTGATATGAAGGTAACAGCAATTGAAGAGGCTCATGATATTACCACTATGAAGCTTGAGGAGCTGATTGGGTCTTTGCTCAACTTTGAGACTGCCTTCTGCAAACAGCCTGATAAGAAAGGGAAAGGAATAGCATTTGCAGTTAATTCAGGAGCTGATGATCAACATGAGTCTGATGAGGAGGATAATGACTTATCAGAAGCTCTAGTGTTGCTGGGAAAACAATTCAACAAGATTCTGAAGAATGTTAACAGAAAAGCCAAAGCCAAAGGTCAGAATTTCAGAGTCAATAACAAAAAGCAACAAACTGATGAGAAGAAGACCAAGTCTGAGGAGAAAGGTAACCAAGCTAAAGGTGTGCAGTGCTATGAGTGTGAGGGCTATGGGCATATCAAATCTGAATGTCCTACTTTTCTTAAGAAGCAGAAGAAGAGCCTAGCTGTTGCATGGTCTGATGATGGTTCTGAAGATGATGATGTTAGTGAATCTGATATGTGTGATACTGGTCTGGTTGTAAGGTCAGGAGCTATCTTGAAGAAGGAACCTGTTTTAGAGTCTGAGACCTTTTCAGAGTCTGACTCAGAGTCTGAAGCCTCATATGTGTCTGAAGCAACTAAAACCTCATATGATGAACTAGCTGATAACTACAAGAAGCTGTATGCCAGAAGTGCTGAGGTTTGCAAACAAGTTTTGGATCAGAAAGAGACTATTCTTCAACTGGAGGCTGAAAAAGGTGAACTGTTAGTGCAGAATTCAGATTTAAAAGAAGAAGTGAACCAACTGAACTCCCAACTTGATCAAATGAAGAAGCAAGTGAAAATGTTGAACTCTGCTACTGATAAGTTGGAGGACATTTTGGGGAATCAGCAACAAGGAAAAACTGGTTTAGGTTTTGTTGATCAGACTCAGATTCCTAAACAGATGAGTTTTGTTCCTGCTACTCAAACTCATGACTCTATGGTTGGAACATCAAAGAGGAGACCTCAGAAACAAGCCCAGATGCAAGCTCAGAAGAGACCTCAGATGCAAGGTCAGAAGTATGTTCAGATGCAAGGTCAGAAGCATGGTCAGATGCTACCTCAGAAGCAACCCCAGAAATCTTTCAGAAACAGAAGGAGGAGGAATCATCCATGGGTCTGTCATCATTGTGGAAAGAGAGGGCATATCAAACCATTCTGCTTTAAATTGTATGGTTACCCTGAACACTTTCAATTTAGAAGAGTGCAACCAGCTGCACCCAGACACAGTGTTCAGAAGGTGTGGAAACCTAAGGTTCAGAATGTAGGCCTGATTGCTCATACTTCATTGAGAGCCACCTCTAAAGAAGACTGGTATTTTGATAGTGGGTGTTCAAGGCACATGACTGGTGTGAAGAAGCTGCTGAGCAATATCAGATCATACTCCAGAAGCTATGTGACATTTGGAGATGGTGTAAAAGGTCAGATTCTGGGTATTGGTGATTTGATCAGAGAAGGTTTGCCCAGACTTAATGATGTGCTACTGGTGGAAGGATTAACTTCAAATCTGATCAGCATTAGTCAACTTTGTGATCAGGACTTGAAGGTTAATTTTAACAAACTAGAGTGTGTTGTTACTGATCAGGAAGATAAGATTCAGATGAGAGGCTGCAGATCCAAAGACAATTGTTACTTGTGGATTTCTGAAGAAGAAAGAAGTTTGACTTCTTGTCTTATGAGCTCAGAAGAGGAAGTCAAGCTCTGGCACCAGAAGTTAGGTCATCTGCATCTGAAAGGCATGAAGAAAATCCTAAGTACTGAAGCTATCAGAGGTGTGCCTAATCTGAAGATCAATGAGGACAGTGTTTGTGGTGATTGTCAGATTGGTAAACAAACAAGAAAGTCTCATCCCAGATTAGTTCCCCAGGTAACTACTAAAGTACTAGAACTTGTTCATATGGATTTGATGGGGCCTATGCAAGTAGAAAGTATTGGAGGCAAGAGATATGCTTTTGTAATGGTAGATGACTACTCAAGATACACATGGATCAACTTTGTTAGAGAGAAGTCTGATACTTTTGAAGTGTTTAAAGACGTATGTACTCAATTACAAAGAGAAAAAGACTGTGGTATTGTCAGAATCAGAAGTGATCATGGCAAGGAATTTGAAAACAAGAGTTTTTCAGAATTCTGTGCTTCTGAAGGAATAAAACATGAATTCTCTGCACCTATCACACCTCAGCAAAATGGTGTAGTTGAGAGGAAGAACAGGACTTTAGCAGAATGTGCAAGGGTTATGCTGCATGCTAAGAAGCTGCCATATATGTTTTGGGCTGAAGCCATGAACACTGCATGTTATATCCATAATAGAGTCACTCTGAAGAAGGGAACAACTTGTACCTTATATGAACTATGGAAAGGAAGGAAGCCTACAGTCAAATACTTTCATGTTTTTGGGAGCAGATGCTACATCTTGGCTGATAGAGAAAATAGAAGAAAGCTGGATCCTAAGTCTGATGAAGGCATATTCCTGGGTTATTCAGTGAACAGCAGAGCTTACAGGGTGTTTAATTCCAGAACCAAGGTTGTGATGGAGTCCATTAATGTGGTAATTGATGATCTGACTGCTGAGAAAGATAGAAGTGAGTCTGAAGTTGTTCCAGAGTCTGAAGCTTCAGAAGAACAAACTTCAGAAGCAGAAAAGCATTCAGAGTCTGAAGAAGCAGAAGATCAACCAGATCAAGTTCCTAATGGTAAAGGGCCATCAATTAGAGTTCAGAAGGATCATCCTAAAGACTTAATCATTGGAAGCTTAGAACAAGGTGTCAGAACCAGGAGGTCAGATGTTGCGACTGATTCATGTTTTGTGTCCAAGTTTGAACCCAAGAATGTGAAAGAAGCCCTGACTGATGAATTTTGGATTGAAGCAATGCAAGATGAGTTGAATCAATTCAAAAGGAGTGAAGTGTGGGATCTAGTTCCAAGACCAGAAGGACTGAATGTGATTGGCACTAAGTGGATATTCAAGAATAAAACAGATGAAAGTGGTACTGTAGTCAGAAACAAGGCAAGGTTGGTTGCTCAAGGCTATACTCAAGTTGAGGGACTTGATTTTGATGAGACCTTTGCACCTGTGGCAAGACTAGAGTCCATAAGACTACTGTTGGGTGTATCCTGCATTCTCAAGTTTAAGCTATTTCAGATGGATGTGAAGAGTGCATTTCTAAATGGATATCTGCAAGAAGAAGTGTATGTTGAACAGCCTAAGGGATTTGTGGATCATAATTTTCCTAATCATGTTTACAAACTGAAGAAGGCCTTGTATGGATTGAAGCAAGCACCAAGAGCATGGTATGAAAGATTAACTCAGTTTCTTGTGGCTCAAGGTTACAGAAAAGGAGGTTCTGATAAGACATTGTTTGTGAAAGATGAAAATGGGAATCTGATGATTGCACAGATTTATGTAGATGATATAGTGTTTGGAGGGATGTCTCAGAAGATGGTCAAACTGTTTGTTCAGCAAATGCAATCAGAGTTTGAAATGAGTTTGGTTGGTGAACTGACATATTTTCTTGGATTGCAAGTTAAGCAAATGGAAGATACAATCTTCATCTCTCAGAGTAAATATGCCAAGAACATAGTGAAGAAGTTTGGAATGGAATCTGCTGCTCACAAGAGGACACCAGCTGCTACTCACCTGAAGTTAACTAAGGATGAGCATGGAGTTTCAGTAGACCAAAGTCAGTACAGAAGCATGATTGGGAGCCTATTGTACTTAACTGCAAGCAGGCCTGATATTACATTTGCTGTAGGAGTTTGTGCAAGATATCAAGCTGATCCTAAGATGAGTCATCTGACACAAGTAAAGAGGATACTGAAGTATGTTAATAGCACAAGTGACTATGGAATCATGTACTCACACAGTTCAAGTTCTGAACTGATAGGATATTGTGATGCTGATTGGGCTGGAAGTGCTGATGACAGAAAGAGCACATCAGGAGGATGTTTCTTTCTAGGAAGTAATTTAGTTTCATGGTTCAGCAAGAAACAGAACTGTGTTTCATTGTCAACTGCTGAAGCTGAGTATATTGCTGCTGGGAGTAGTTGCTCACAACTGGTGTGGATGAAACAGATGCTGAAGGAGTACAATATGAAACAAGGCACTATGACCTTATTTTGTGACAATTTGAGTGCCATCAACATCTCTAAGAATCCAATTCAGCACAGCAGAACCAAACACATAGACATCAGACATCATTTTATCAGAAACCTTGTGGAGGATAAAGTCATTCAGCTGGAACATGTGGATACTGAGAATCAAATTGCTGACATATTCACAAAGGCCTTGGATGCTAAACAGTTTGAGAATCTGAGAAGCAAGTTAGGTGTGTGTTTGCATGAAGAGTTATAGCAATTACTGCAAACTGGATGTGAGGAAGATAGAGTACCTGCCAGTTGTGCCTATGCCACGTGTGATCCTGAACCTGAGTCTGAATCTGATATGTTCTCAAGGATCTGTGCTACCTGTTTTGATTTTATTCCCTATTTGAAGACTATGATTTGTCAGAATTTTATGGCTAAAAAGGGGGAGAAAATCTTATGCAATGTGTTGGCTCTGTTGGCTCTGATACCAAGAGTTAGAAGATGTATTGCTGCATTTCAGATATATGTGTCTTTGATTCAGAAGGTGTTTTGCTCTGAAACCAAAGCATTATATGTCCAGATATGACCAAGGGGGAATATGTGTCTCAGGGGGAGTACAAGATTGTTATGATCCTGAGTGTTTCTGTGATCCTGAAGTGTGCTTCTGATATGCTCTGATACCTTGTTTCTCTGTAGTTCAGTAGTAAGGGGGAGTTTGTGTGAGAAGCTGAGTTGCAGGGGGAGTGTTGTGGAGATTCAGAAGTAAGGGGGAGTGTTTGTGATGATCAAGAGTTGATCAGTAGCTCTGATACCTTGGAGTAGCTCTGATACCATGGTTGTGATCAGAAGTTGATCAGTACTTGGTTATGTGTGCTTCAGTAGCTGTTATGTAGAACTGAAGCTGGTTTGTGTTTTTCATAGCTGTGTCCGCTGCTTATGTTTATGCTGTGATATATTTTTGTGGAGTTCTTCATTGCTGAGTTGATTATAAGGGAGATTGAAGAACTTGGTTGGTTTTAGCCAAAAATTTGCCAAAGGGGGAGATTGTTGAGTCTTTAAGTGTTGGCTGCATTGTTTGGCAAAACCAAAGTATGGGATAGAAGCTTTTCCTTATGATGAACTTTTCTTCAGTTACAAGTTTTCTCATTTGAAGCCATTCAGAAGCTAAAATCTACATCAGAAGCTGAAATGCTCTTCAGAAGCACTGTAGCAGTTCAGTAGCAGTTTCAGGTTCTGAAGCCAGCGTTGACTTGTGTTGACCACATCAGAAGCTGGGTTTGCTGGATTGTTTTTGCGCGTATCTTGGGAGATTTAGCAAGGAATTATCTTTGTATAATTGCTTCTAGAAGGCTGGTTTAATTGGAGAAGATATCTTTGAAGATTTGGTTCAAAGTTATGAAAATTCATATTTTCTGTTTTAAATCTTTCAAAGATTTGATGCAGTTTTATTTGTTACTTTATTGGAACAATCTTATTCCAGTAACAAATCAATTCAGAAGATTTGGAGCATAATTAAGAGGCTTGCTGAAGATTATAAAAGGAGGAGCTTGGCTATTGAAGAAAAAAAGAAATTAGAGAGAAAAATTCAGAGAAAAGAGTCTTAGAGTTTTTAAGCTTTTAGCTTTATTGTGCACCACTCTGTTAGAGTTGGTTTAGGTGTTTTGATTGAGTTGTAATCACTCTAAGCCTGTAGGTACGAGTGAAGTCAGATGTATTGAAGTTGTTCTTCAAAACAGAGTAGTTTTTGTTAAGGGATTCAGTAACAGGGTTGTTACTTGATTAGGAAGTTAGTGGTCTCTAATACTCAACGTGTTGGGTAGAATTCAAGACTAGGAGGAAGTTAATTGCTTAGGCTGGGAACTGGGAGTCAGTGTCTTGAGTCATAAGGATTAATTCCTATAGTGGAATTCCTTCCTGGATTGGTATCCCCCAGAGTAGGAGGTGTTTACTCCGAACTGGGTTAACAAACCTCTGTGCCTTTTTACTTTCCTGCACTTTAATTTGCTGCTTGTGTGTGTTTGTGTTTGTGCTCTGTTTTAAGCAATTTAGTGTGTCCTGCATATTGTTCAGAACCTGTTGGTTCAGAACCTGGTTACTCTGTCACATTGCCTGGCCAGAATTTCATCCTCACATCCAGTTTGCAGTAATTGCTATAAGTCTTCATGTAAACATACACCTAACTTGCTTCTCAGATTCTCAAACTGTTTAGCATCCAAGGCCTTTGTGAAAATGTCAGCAATTTGATTCTCAGTGTCCACATGTTCCAGCTGAATAATCTTGTCCTCCACAAGGTTTCTGATAAAATGATGTCCGATGTCTATGTGTTTAGTTCTGCTGTGCTGTATTGGGTTCTTAGATATGTTGATAGCACTCAAATTGTCACAAAACAATGCCATAACACCTTGTTTCATGTTGTACTCCTCCAGCATCTGTTTCATCCAAACCAGTTGTGAGCAACTACTCCCAGCAGCAATATACTCAGCTTCAACAGTTGACAATGAAACACAGTTTTGTTTCTTGCTGAACCAAGAAATAAGATTATTTCCCAAAAAGAAACAACCTCCTGAAGTGCTCTTCCTATCATCAGCACTTCCAGCCCAGTCAGCATCACAATATCCCATTAACTCAGAACTTGAACTATGAGAATACATGATTCGATAGTCACTTGTGCTATTCACATACTTCAGAATCCTTTTAACTTGTGTCAGATGACTCATCTTAGGATCAGCTTGATATCTTGCACATACTCCGACAGCATAAGTGATATCAGGTCTGCTTGCAGTTAAATACAACAAGCTCCCTATCATGCTTCTGTATTGACTTTGATCAATTGATACTCCATGTTCATCTTTGGTCAACTTCAGATGAGTAGCAGCTGGTGTCTTCTTATGAGCAGCAGATTCCATACCAAATTTCTTCACTATGTTCTTGGCATATTTACTCTGAGAAATGAAGATTGTATCTTCCATTTGTTTGACTTGTAACCCAAGAAAGTAAGTAAGTTCACCAACTAAGCTCATTTCAAATTCTGACTGCATTTGCTAAACAAACAATTTGACCATCTTCTGAGACATTCCACCAAACATTATATCATCCACATAAATCTGAGCAATCATCAGACTCCCATTTTCATCTTTCACAAACAAAGTCTTATCAGAACCTCCTTTTCTGTAACCTTGAGCCACAAGAAACTGAGTCAGCCTGTCATACCATGCTTTTGGTGCTTGCTTCAATCCATATAAAGCCTTCTTTAACTTGTACACATGTTCTGGAAATTGATGATCCACAAAACCCTTAGGCTGTTCAATATACACTTCTTCTTGCAGATATCCATTCAAAAATGCACTCTTCACATCCATCTGGAATAATTTGAACTTGAGAATGCAAGATACACCCAACAACAGTCTTATGGACTCTAGTCTGGCCACAGGTGCAAAGGTTTCATCAAAATCCAATCCCTCTACTTGAGTATAACCCTGAGCAACCAACCTTGCCTTGTTTCTGACTACAGTACCATTTTCATCTGTTTTATTCTTGTAAATCCATTTGGTGCCAATCATATTCAACCCTTCAGGTCTTGGAACTAGATCCCACACTTCACTCCTTTTGAATTGATTCAACTCATCTTGCATTGCTTCAATCCAAAATTCATCAGTTAGGGCTTCTTTCACATTTTTAGGTTCAAGCTTTGACACAAAGCATGAATCAGTAGCGGTTGGTTCTGATCTCCTGGTTCTGACACCTTGATCCAAGCTCCCAATGATAAGCTCCTTAGGATGATCCTTCTGAACTCTAATTGATGGCCCTTTATTGGTAGGATCATGTTCTGGATGCACATCTGCTTCTTCAGACTCTGGATGATTTTCTGCTTCTGAAGTTTGTTCTTCTGATGCTTCAGACTCTGGAATAACTTCAGACTCACCTCTATCTTTCTCAGCAGTCAGATCATCAATCACAACATTTATGGACTCCATCACAACCTTGGTTCTGGAATTAAACACCCTGTAAGCTCTGCTGTTCACTGAATAACCCAGAAATATACCTTCATCAGACTTAGGATCCAGCTTTCTTCTATTTTCTCTATCAGCCAAAATGTAGCATCTGCTCCCAAAAACATGGAAATATTTGACTGTAGGCTTCCTTCCTTTCCACAGTTCATACAATGTAGATGCTGTTCCCTTTTTCAAAGTGACTCTGTTGTGTATGTAACAAGCTGTGTTCATTGCTTCAGCCCAGAACATATATGGCAACTTCTTAGCATGCAGCATAACCCTTGCACATTCTGCTAATGTCCTATTCTTCCTCTCAACTACACCATTTTGCTGAGGTGTGATAGGTGCAGAAAACTCATGCTTTATACCTTCAGAAGCACAGAATTCTGAAAAACTCTTGTTTTCAAATTCTTTGCCATGATCACTTCTGATTCTGATTATGCCATAGTCTTTTTCTCTTTGTAATTGAATGCACAAGTCTTTAAATACTTCAAAAGTATCAGATTTTTCTCTAACAAAACTGATCCATGTGAATCTTGAGTAGTCATCTACCATTACAAATGCATATCTCTTCCCTCCAATACTTTCTACTTGCATAGGCCCCATTAAATCCATATGAACAAGTTCTAGTACTTTAGTAGTTACCTGATGAACTAATCTGGGATGAGACTTTCTTGTTTGTTTCCCAATTTGACAATCACCACAAACATTGTCCTCATTGATCTTCAGATTAGGTACACCTCTGATAGCTTTAGTACTTAGGATTTTCTTCATGCCTTTCAGATGCAGATGTCCCAATTTCTGGTGCCAGAGCTTGACTTCCTCTTCTGAGCTCATAAGACAAGAAGTCAGACTTCTTTCTTCTTCAGAAACCCACAAATAACAGTTGTCTTTGGATCTGCAGCCCCTCATCTGAATCTTCCCTTCTTGATCAGCAACAATACACTCTTGCTTGTTGAAATTAACCTTCAATTCTTGATCACAAAGTTGGCTAATACTGATCAGATTAGAAGTTAATCCTTCCACCAGTAGCACATCATTAAGTCTGGGCAAACCTTCACTGATCAAATCACCAATACCCAGAATCTGACCTTTTACACCATCTCCAAATGTCACATAACTTCTGGAGTATGATCTGATATTGCTCAGTAGCTTCTTCACACCAGTCATGTGCCTTGAACACCCACTATCAAAATACCAGTCTTCTTTTGAGGTGGCTCTCAAACAAGTATGAGCTATAAGGCCAACATTCTGAACTTTGGGCTTCCACACCTTTTGAACATTGTGTCTGATAGCAGCTGGTTCAACTCTTCTATACTGAAAACGTTCAGGATAGCCATAAAGTTTGAAGTAGAATGGTTTGATATGCCCTTTCTTTCCACAATGATGACAGATCCATGGATGATTTCTCCTCTTTCTGTTTCTGAAAAAATTCTGGGGTTGCTTCTGAGGTAGCATCTGAACATGCTTTTGACCTTGCATCTGAGGTCTCTTCTGAGCTTGCTTTTGAGGTCTCATCTGAATATGCTTCTGACCTTGCATCTGGGCTTGTTTCTGAGGTCTCCTCTTTGATGTTCCAACCATAGAATCATGAGTTTGAGTAGCAGGAACAAACTGACTAACATAATTTTTCTCCTTGAGTTTCAGACTCTGATCAACATAACCTAACCCAGTTTTTCCTTGCTGTTGATTCCCCAAAATGTCCTCCAACTTATCAGTAGCAGACTTCATCATCCTAACTTGCTTTTTCATCTGATCAAGTTGGGTTTTTAGCTGGCTTACTTCTTCTTTTAATTCTGAATTCTGCACAAGAAAATCTCCTTTTTCAGCCTCCAGTTGAAAAATAGTCTCCTTCTGATCCAAAACTTGTTTGCAAACCTCAGCACTTCTGGTATATAGCTTCTTGTAATTGTCAGCTAGTTCATCATATGAGGTTTTAGCAGCTTCAGACACAGATGAGGCTTCAGACTCTGAGTCAGACTCTGAAAAAGTCTTAGACTCTAAAACAGCATCCTTCTTCAAGATAGCTCCTGACCTTACTACCAAACCAGTATCACACATACCAGATTCACTTCCAGCATCTTCTTCAGAATCATCATCAGACCATGCAACAGCTAGGCTTTTCTTCTTCTGCTTCTTAAGAAAAGTAGGACATTCAGTTTTGATATGTCCATAACCTTCACACTCATAGCACTGCACACCTTTGGCTTGATTACTTTTCTCTTCAGACTTGGTCTTTTTCACATCAGTTTGTTGCTTCTTGTTGCTGAATCTGAAGTTCTGGCCTTTGGCTTTGGCTTTTCTGTCAACATTCTTCAGAATCTTATTGAACTGTTTTCCCAGCAACACTAGAGCTTCTGATAAGTCATCCTCATCAGACTCTTGTTGTTCATCAGCTTCAGAATTCACATTAAAAGCTACACCTTTTCCTTTCTTTTCAGTCTGTTTACAAAAGGAAGTTTCAAAATTGAGTAATGACCCAATCAACTCCTCAAGCTTCATAGTGGTAATATCATGGGCCTCTTCAATTGCTGTCACCTTCATATCAAATCTTCTCGGCAGGGACCTGAGGATTTTTCTCACTAACTTCTCATCTGACATCTTCTCCCCAAGAGAATCAAAGGAATTAGCCATGTCCAGCACATTCATGTAGAAGTCCTGAATAGATTCATCTTCCATCATCTTCAGGTTCTCAAATTTTGTTGTGAGAAGTTGAAGTCTGGATAGCTTAACCTTAGAGGTTCCTTCATGAGTGGTTTTCAGAATTTCCCAAGCATCCTTTGCCACAGTACATTGTTTGATGAGTCTGAACATGTTCTGATCCACACCATTGAAAATAGCATTCAAAGCTTTTGAATTTCCCAGTGACAGATCATCTTCAGCTTTGGTCCATTCTTCTTCAGGCTTCAGAACCTAAGTCTTGTTCCCATCTTTGTCCGAAACTACTGGATGATCCCAGCCCTTAATCACAGCTTTCCAAGTCCTGCTGTCAATAGACTTTAGAAAAGCACACATCCTGGATTTCCAGTACTCATAATTTGTGCCATCAAGTAGGGGTGGTCTATTGACATAGCCTCCTTCTCTATCCATGCTTGCCAGAAATTAAACCTCTGGATCTCACCCAAAACACAGGCAGGGTGCCTGCTCTGATGCCAATTGAAATTCTAGCCAGGCAATAAGAGAGTTACCAAGTTCTGAACCAAACAGGTTCTGAACAATACGCAGGGCACAATAAAAAGCTAAAACAGAGCACAAGTAAACACAATGCAAGAGCAGAAAATAAAGTGCAGAAAAGCTAAAGAACACACAAGGTTTGTTAACTCAGTTCGGAGTAAACACCTCCTACTCTGGGGGATACCAATCCAGGAAGGAAATCCACTATTGGATTTAATCCTCAAGATTCAGACACTGACTCCCAGTTCCTATCCCAAGCAATTAACCTCCACCTAGTCAGACTTCTACCCAACTCTGAGTATTAGAATCCTCTAACTTCCTATTCAAGCAACTGCAACCCAGCTACTTGAACAACCCTTGAACTAAAACCTAGTTCTGAAAACTACCCTCTTTTTGAAGACACACTTCAACAACAAAACTTCATCCGTACCTAAAGGCTTAGAATGAATTACAACTCAATTAAACCTAAACCAACTCAAAGCATATGAGTGGTGCACAAATAAACTCTAAGTTAAAAACACAGACTCAATTTTCTGAATTATATCTCTAAAACCGTAAATCTTAAATAGCAGCAAAGCTCTCCTTTTATAATCTTCAGTAATCAGAATTAAACTGATTCAAATCTTCTGAATTGATATGTTTCTAATTTATGCAAGGCTCAATTAGGAAACATATAATTCTGCAATATATCTATTCAAAGATTTCTTCTGAAAATATGAACTTCATACATACAAGCCAAATCTTCATTAGATCTTCCACAAAACAATCAGCATTCTAGAAGCATTAATCCATAATAAAACCTTAGCATATCTTGCAAAGATTCTCGCAGAAATAACTTGAAAAACATCAGCTTCTGATGAAGTCAACATAAGTCAACGCTGACATCAGAACCTGAATCAGCTTCTGATGTAAAATTCAGCTTCTGAACAGCTTCAAATGAGAAAACTTGTAACTGAAGAAATGTTCTAAATAAGGAGATGCTTCTAAACAACACTTTAGTTTTGCCAAAATATGCAGCCAACACTAAAATACTCAACACAGAACCTGGCTTCCTTTTTAAACTCTCTTTTAAAAAAGGATTAAAACTCATTTGTTTCAAATTATACCAAGTGTTTCTTTGAATTTCATGAGTTTAAAAAACTATTTTGGTTTAACTTGAGCAACAAGTTTGTTCTTAAGTTCCAATGCACTTGAACAATGCTTTGTTCATTCTTTACCTTTGAACAACACTTGTTCATTTTTTTTCCAATCTCAAAACTTAAACAATAAGGTTTGTTCATTGAAATCTAAACAAAACTTAAACAATATTTGTCCATTTTATCAAACTTGAACAAACATTTGTTTATTTATCAAACTTGAACAAAACTTGTTCCTCTTTTAATCCAATTTGAACAAAACTTGTTCATTTTTTTTAATCACAAATTCATTCAAACACTTGTTCATTTTTTCAAATTGGAACCAAACTTGTTCATTTTTTTAACAACACACTTGAACAAATATTTGTTCATTTTTATACACTTGAACAAATACTTGTTCATTTTTATACACTTGAACAAATACTTGTTCATCTTTTATAACTTGGATAACAATTTGTTCATTTTTCAAACTTAAACAAACAATTTTGTTCATAGGTTGCAACAACTAATTTGAACAATAAACTTTTTTTAAGTTTTAAACCAAGTGTTTTTTATTTAGGATTTCTTTGAGTTTCAACAAAAACTTGAATGAAAAAGGATTGGTTTGACGTATGTCTCTCCATTTCCCGGTTGCACGGATACTTGACGTATGTCTCGTTTCGGACAATCGTCGTTCTATTTTCAAAGCATAAAACAAATCCAACACACCAAAACCCTTTCTTGGTCCCCTGTGACCATTTGAATAAATTCTCGATCCCCCGTGGTCAATTTAAACCTTTCTTGGCCCCCGTGGTCAATTCAAACCTTTTACGCCCGTGCGCATTTTCAAGCGGATACCATTGCCCAAGTGCGACTCCGTCCCTTTTTTACCTTCATTAAGTTACCCTCATAACGGTAGTAGGTAAAACTTTTTATCGGTCTTCATTAAGTTATCATCACATCGATAGTAGACCATGTTCTTTTTCCTTTCAAAGCAAACTTTTTCGTCCGAGTGCGATCAAATCATTTTTTCCTAAATAAAAATCAATCAACACACAAACTTTTGCTACAAAGAACTATGTAGCTTTGAATTCTCCATCGCACCAGGAGATACGTAGGAGCAAGATCTCAATCTTGTCAAGCACAATAATAAAAAATATCATTTTCCCCTTTATATATTTTTATTTTTCCCTTTTATATATTTAAGCATGCAAGCAAAACTTCGAAAACACTTTAGCCTTAACTAACTAGGAGGTTCCCGTTGAGTACAACGGATGTGAGGGGTGCTAATACCTTCCCCTCGCATAATCGACTCCCGAACCCAAAATCTTTAACATTGAGGTAATTTAGAACTTTTTCCCCCTTTTCCCCGAAAAATTAAAAGTTCAGTCGTGATTTAAAATCAGTGAGTCAAAGCTCGTCAATAGCTTGATCTCCGAAATTCGACGCGACAATGCTGAAAGAAAGTGTTGGAACAAAATGTATGAACAACTCTCTTTTGGGTTTTGATGATAACAAAGTGTTAAAATTGGAATTGCTAATGCTTGATTCTAAGTGTGCAGAACCATGTACTTAAAGTTTGGTATTTAACATTGGTTATGAAAGAACAAGCTAAGAGCAAGAAGGAAAGCATAGAAGCTTGTGTTGCAAGTTTGAAGCAAATCTATGTCTGAAGGCAGCTACTGAAGGCAGCTTCTGAAGGTGCGTCTAAAAGCAGCTTCTGAAGGCAGCGTCTGAAGACTGCGTCTGAACAGTGCGTCTGAAGAAGTGCGTCTGAAGACTGCGTCTGAAGGTCAACGAAATTCAACGTCTGAAGACTGCGTCTGAAGGTCAACAAAAGTCAACGTCTGAACAGTGCGTCTGAAGAGAGTGTCTGATGAACAGTGCTTCTGAAGGGTGCGTATGAAGACCTGAGTCTGAAGAGAGCTTCTGATGAACAGTTCCTAAAGAAGCTTCTGAAGTCTGACTTTTAAGGAAAAGCAATTGTCACTGTCAACAGTAAAGCCTGCACAGTCAGAACAGCTCAATGGAACAGTTGCCTCCTTCGAAAAAACATTCTCCAGCTTTTAAGGAAACTATTCAAAATTTGTGTGTTCTGTTTTCTGCAGTTTCGCACACAATGTCAGCTGGACATAGCTTCTATTTTGCAACGGCTCTTTGCTGGAAATCTGGTGATTCTCAGCAGCTCTTTTATTCTCTATAAAAGAGTGAAGATTTGAAGAAGAAATACAAGACTCAAGAAACAAAAGACTGAAAAATTATGTGCTCTGTTTTGCTGTCAAATTCGAAAGTCACCCAAAAACAACCTAGAAATTCTTACAAACTTCTATCTTAGAATTTCTTAAGTTTAGAGTCTTAAACTGAGTTGTATTTTGTGAACACCTCTGATAGTTTATCAAGTGTTCAACTCAAACTTATTTTCTTTGTAAATCAGTTTGATTCAAGTCTCAGCCTGCATGCTTGAGCAATTTGGAAGTCTCTTAACTTTGTGTTTTTAGCATATAAGTCTCTTAACTTTATGTTTTGAGAATAGAAGTCTCTTGCTAGGTGCTTGAGCATTGGAAGTCTCTTAGTTGTGTGCTTTGAGCAATTGTAATCAGTTGATTATAGTCAAGATCCCTTGTAAGTGACAGGGGGACTAGACTACTTCCGGTTTGTGGAAGGAACTAGTATAAAAACTCTTGTGTCTCTCTTTCCCTCTCTCATCTATATTTACCCGCTGCTAAATAACTCTGAAAAAGTTTCAGAATCTGATTCTGAACTTAAACAAAGCTTTGAGAAAGAAAAGAAACAGCCCACACAATTCAACCCCCCTTCTTGTGTGTTTTTCTCACTTTCAGAAAGATCTACAAAAAGCATCATAAAGTGAGAGGTATCATTGTTGAAGCTTTACCTCATACTGAATACTTAAAACTGAGTGATAAGTCTACTGCAAAGGCTATATTCACTTTGTCGTGTTCTAAATATGAGGGTAACAAGAAGGTTAAAGAAGCAAAGGCTAAACTTCTTGTTCAACAGTATGAGATGTTCAGAATGAAAGATGATGAAGACATTGAGACAATGTTCTCAAGGTTTCAGACCCTTGTATCTGGACTTCAAATACTGAAGAAAAGATATTCAATAGTGGATGATGTGAACAAGATCCTGAGAAGCTTGCCTGCTAAATGGAAACCTAAAGTGACTGCTGTGCGCACCTCGTTTTTTTCCTGAGAAAAAGACGCGCAAATCCTCCGAGGTCGTTCGTAAACGCTCGGAGGGCCTTTGTGAAGCCGCCACCAAAGTTTTTGTGTAAAGGGAACGTTGATAAACCCTTAAGTATTTTTTGTTTAAAGGGAAACGATAATAAAACCCTTTGACGATGAGGAAAGGATGGTCATCGCAACCATTGTCGGGTTCGGGAGTCGATTACGCAAGGGGAAGGTATTAGCACCCCTCACGTCCGTTGTACTCAACGGGAACCTTCTATTTGGCTAAAGCTTGAATTGTTTTTAAATGTTTTGCCCGCATGCTTACCCATGTCAAAATATAATAAAGGGGGGAAAAAAGAGATAAAAACAAATGAAAGAAAAGAAAAAAAGTTTTTTATTATTGCGCTTGACAAGATGTCGATCTTGCTCCTACATATCTCCCGGTAGTCGGAGAATTCAAAGCGTACGTAGTTCTTTGGTAGAAAAACGTACATGTGTTGGTTAATTTTAAATGGACGATGTTTTAACCGAATTCTTGCGATTTAAACGTAGCTTGTATGCTCGCGCTTTGGGAGACTTATTAAGCGTTTGTTCGTGAATCGCACTAGAATTGTTAAAAGGTACGTCCGTTAGGGTAAAAGGGTTCGAATTGGTCGCTATGGGACCAAGAGAGGTGCAATGGACTCATACAAGTCAATCATTGACCGAGTGGACTCTAACGAGTCGGGCGATTGAATCTAATGGCCAGGGGGGACCAAAAGGTTCGGATTGACCGCAAGGGGCCAAGGTTTGGTTTGGTTATGGTTGGATATTTTTGGAAAAGGAAATGACGATTGTCCGAACAACGAGACATACGTCACGCATTCGTACAATCGGGGCAATGGAGAGACATACGTCACACCATCCCTTTTTCATTCATGTTTTTGGGTAGAAATCCTTTAGAAATCCCAAGGTATGTCAAAACATTTTGTTTGAAAACCCAAATTGGAAAGATTTGGCAATTTGTTAGAAAACGCACAAGTTCGGCTTGTTTTGCGAACGGTTTTGGAAAGCGAACGAATTCGGCGTATGTTCATGTTTGAGTTTGAAAATCATGAACAATATTTATTGTTCAAGTTTCAATTTGGAGTGATGAACATAGCTTGTTTGTTCATGCTGTTTTGAAAGTTTAAGAACATAACTTGTTTTGCAAGTTATCCACAAAATGTCACCCGGACTTGTGATTTTTGTCAAAATTGTGCAAAATCCTTGTTATGGTTTGAAAAACATAGGTTTAAAAACTCTTAGGTTCTGAGCTCTTGGGCTAGAACCTCAAAAATTGCCCATTTGGGCACCTAAACTCAGATTCTGAGTTCTGTCATGGTCGCACTGCGACCATGACTTCGCACTGCGAACAATGCGAATTTTTGAGTTCAGAAGCTGTTTCTGAACTTTTGTTCAGAAACAACTTCTGAACACACTCAGGACCTTTTAGGTGAGTGAAAAGCTTTGAGTTTTTGGGATGAAAAAGGCTGGACAAACCAGTTTTGATGTTTTGAAAACCTTGGGATTTCTTTGAAATTCAAAAGGGGTTTTTTAGAACCAAATGGTTTTGAGCCAAAATTGCTATGCAAACACAAATGAAAATGCAATACAAAGGCTTAGAACACTTACAGAACTCCTTAGCAAAGCTCCAGCTGCAATGGATTTGAATTGATTGAAGGTTCTTGCAAGGTTTTTGATATTGGTGATGAACTTGAAGCTTGGTGATGCTTTGTGTTGGATTGGTTTTTTTCTGGTTGTTTGTGAGTGTTTGTAAGCTGGAATGAGTAGAGTTTCTGCTCTTGAATGCTGGTTATCAGTTGTGTTTTTTTGAAGTGCTTGAAACCTTGGGTAATGCCTTCTATTTATAGGCCAAAACCAAATCTATTTCATCATTAGAGAATCCCAAAATCCAGCTGATTTGTGGCTAAGATCAAGCTGAATCCCTTTGCATTAAATGCTAATGGATAGAGGCAACCTTGCCTTGTGCCAAGGGGCAAGATTCAGCCTGATTTCAGCCACAAATTCAACTAATTCTAGAAGGTAATGATGAGAAACAAAGCTGAATTGCAATTGGCCAAACTTGGGGATCAATCCTTGCAATCTCAATGGTTGATCAATAAAAACGTGCACTGTAATGTGCAGAGATTGAGGGATGAGAAAGGCTACCTATGGCTGGTGTGAGGGGTGAAAAGCTGCTGCAAAAACAGGGTAGGCACTCATGGCTTTTCAAGTGAGAAAATCCAGCTAGTTTGACTGGTTTGGGGGAAGCAAGCAGGAGGAAAGTCACCAAGCAGGTGGCTGGCAACCTTGTGGTGGTTAACAGGTCACTTGGGAGGGACAGGAGCTGCCCAAGGGCAAGCCCACTTGCTTGTCACATGCTAGGTTGGAAGAAAAAGCTTCCAACCTTGGCATTAATGGCAAGTCCTTTAATTCTGGTTTTGCTTGGCCCAATTAGCCATGAATGCTGCTTAAAATAAATATGGAAATGATATGCAACAAATTCTGGAATTAAATCAAAATCACCAAAAATCTGCAGAAAAATCGCAGACTTCGCAGTGCGAAGTGAGCTTCACAGTGCGAAGTCAGCATTTTTGAAATGTTGACTTTTCTGTTGACTTTTGTTGACTTTGACTTTTTTCTCCCTCTTTGATTTTTTTTGGTTTTTGTTTTAAAATGCTTAGGACAAAATTAGGGTACTACAGCTGCCCCTACTTAATTGTGTCTTCGCATAGAGTGCGTGAGTGCCGAGGGCATCTTATGAACTCTTTGCGAAGATCAGTTAAGTAAAAAGAAGGACCCGAATTTTGTCCTTCGCGGAATGCAAATGATATGGTTTGAAAAAGTTGATCGTATCCAGCCGCTAACACTGGAGGTAGACCCACTGGGGAATGAAGGTAATCTTATCTAGGCACTTTCACTAGAGGTCGATACACTGAGGTAGGTGATCTTATCTAGGCACTTTCACTAGAGGTCGATACCTAAGTTAGGTAATCTTATTCAGGCACTTTCACTGAAGGTCGATTCCTAACGAGCTGTGATCTTATTCAGCCGCTAACACTGAAGGTCGATACACTGGGGGAGGTGATCTTGTCTAGGCACTTTCACTAGAGGTCGATACCTAAGCTAGGTAATCTTATTCAGGCACTTTCACTGAAGGTCGATTCCTAACGAGCTGTGATCTTATTCAGCCGCTAACACTGAAGGTCGATACACTGGGGGAGGTGATCTTGTCTAGGCACTTTCACTAGAGGTCGATACCTAAGCTAGGTAATCTTATTCAGGCACTTTCACTGAAGGTCGATTCCTAACGAGCTGTGATCTTATTCAGCCGCTAACACTGAAGGTCGATACACTGGGGGAGGTGATCTTGTCTAGGCACTTTCACTAGAGGTCGATACCTAAGCTAGGTAATCTTATTCAGGCACTTTCACTGAAGGTCGATTCCTAACGAGCTGTGGTCTTATTCAGCCGCTAACACTGAAGGTCGATACACTGGGGGAGGTGATCTTGTCTAGGCACTTTCACTAGAGGTCGATACCTAAGCTAGGTAATCTTATTCAGGCACTTTCACTGAAGGTCGATTCCTAACGAGCTGTGGTCTTACCCTAAATAGGTGCCCCTGGTTGAACTGGAAAACATGATTGTATGATGCATGTTATGCAGTATGATATGCAGTGATATGTAATGCAATATGATATGAGATGGACTCAAACAAAGATTCTTTCTGGGGAATTGGGGACAGTTAGTGAAGGAGGTTCACTGGGGAACGCTTACTTGACTGTTGATGGATGTTGGTAAATATGTGATACTCACTGGAGAATCCTTGTTGAGGATGCATGACATGATATGAAATGCATGTGTATGAATGATTTGTATATGCATGCATGGATGAAAATGACATGATGCATGAATTATGCTATGCATGATATGAGGGATAATGGTTGGGTGCCGAGCAAAGTCGGTCTTGGTTGTGGTTGCGCCAATGACGATTGGACTCGCTTTCTTTTTTTTTGGTTGGTTGGTTGGTTTGGAAGGACAAGGTCCTTTGCCTACATACCCGAATGGGATCAAAACCGGTGTAGTTCGGGCTTGCCCCGAGGATTTGTGTTTGTCTGCCAATAATGATTGGACTTTTTGTTTGGGGTTGAGACTCCCTGGGGAATGTCAATGAGGTTTGGCTTATGGGGATATAAGGATCATTTTGGAAGCATGATCGATATCCAGCCTTGTTCGATGTTTGGATGTTTAGGGTGCTTACTGGGGAATTTGTTCCTCTTATACGACTGATAACCTCGTGGGGACGAGATTAGACTCGTGGGGCGAAAAGTGGACCGGTATAAACATTCGGTAATCTTTGCGGGGATGACGTCTTAGGGGATGTATTTGAATATGGACGGGGTAAGACCGCGATAATTGATAAAGGATAAATACCTCATGGGGATCATTAATCCACTGTGTAAATCGTGCTAAACCGCTGAGGAGCATAACTGATGGTTCCGCTGAGGATGCTTGTGCTCCAGCTGGTCAGTCTCGCTTGAATCGTCCCTCCAGGTTCTTGATTTGACGGGGATATTCCTTTTTAATTTACCGGTGATCAGAAATCCTTTTAGCAATTAAACATGCTTGGCCTGCGAGTCTTATCCGCTCTATGGATAGATTTTGATGCACGTTTTTTAAGTACTCACAATTCAGAGAAAATATGCTTGTTATAAAAACATAAAAGATTCCACGTAATTTTTATTTTTTTTGAATATATATACTATCATAGATGGAATTTTTGACAAAAGTAAAAGACTTCGCTTGGGAAGAATTTTGTTAAGGGGGGAGGTGACCTGCCCCAAAGGTGTAGTTCCTTTAATCCTGTTTGGGATTGCTGATGCCAATTGAGCCTTTTGGTATGATGTTTGAGGAATGTCAAAGACAATTGGGCTTTTTGTGAACTGCAAGGAGAGTGCAGAGCATGGTTGAGCCTTGAATGATTTGTGCATCGGGAGCAATCAGGTTTTGGTTTAAAAATTGCGGGCGCCAATGGAAATTGGGCTTTATTGTTGGTTGCCGAGCGAGGTCGGGCTTTTTGATTTTGGTTGCCGAGCGAGGTCGGGCTTTTCGATTTTGGTTGCCGAGCGAGGTCGGGCCTTTTGATTTTGGTTGCCGAGCGAGGTCGGGCTTTTTGATTTTGGTTGCCGAGCGAGGTCGGGCTTTTTGATTTTGGTGGATTCATATGAAATCTACGCACGCAATTTTATGCCCCCTATTATTCCGAGATTGTACTGAAAAAGTCGAAATAAATACCACACAAAAGATCATATCGTACAGTTCAAATTAATAACATGCTTATCAATGAACCAACCTATCACTCATTTAAGTAAATGCACAAATTGAAGATTAATGTGGGGGGTTATGAACACTCATCCGGCAATTTTGCTAACATTCCGATCGAGTTATATGTCCATCCAATTATTGTTGCTTAAAAACATAAAAGCATTGATCAAAAGGTCTTTGAGGGTTGTAATTTGGCTAGGTTACAAAAGAAATGTCATGTGTGGGGAAATTGAATTCAAATGGCCGAGCGGGAGGGAACATTCTTTCTAACTTACCCCTTTCTTTAAATCACAATTTTGGTGATTCACAAATACTTTTCTCTTTGATCTTGACAACTCTTGGATTTTATCGGTCTTCTTTTCTCTTTTCTCTTTTCTTTTTCTTGGTTTGCTTTGCTTTTCCTTCCTTCTCTTTTTTTTCTTTGGTAGTCAAGATCAATTAAGAAATTCAACGTTGCTTGACTTTCACAACCCTCCTCTTTTTCCCAATTTGTTTCAGTACGATACCCTAAATGAATGTTCCCTCCTTTTTTGGCAAGGGACACTAATCATGATGTTTTAAGGGTTCAAAAATCGAAAGGAAATTACCAGAACTCAGTGATGTTTTAACTATGAACTGAAAATATATATATTTTTTTTTTTACAAACTCCGGCAATCTCATTAAGCAGTTGAGCTTATGAAAGTTGGCAGTTCATAGTTAAAAATTCTGATTTGTTAGGCTCGAAGGGGTTTAACAAGTACTCACTTCTCACAGGGTGGGCTGTTTGTGGTTGATTTGTTTTCTCTCGTTTTTTAAACAAATGCCTTAATCATGTCAATACTTTTATGTAAAAAAAAAACAAAATTCAGATTTAACATAAAAAGATCGAGCTAAACAAAAATGTCGATCTCCTGCATATGTATTATGATGACTTTGGGGATTCCTCACATCTGGCTGGTTCTAAATGGTTCATAGAACAAACATATTAAATAGCCTGAATTGTATGGTATAATTTGGTATGGAACATACATTCTCCTTTCAAATTTTAATCAGGGAAAGAATAGGAAACATGCATTTTAGCTTTGCGAAAATTAATCACGTTTATCACTACCATGCGTCTATGGTTAAAAACTTTGGCTTAATCCGTTGCGGAAAGTTTTGTTGAATTCACATTACCAATGATAGATAACAAAAAAATTCAACATTCACACATATTAAAAATAAGTAGGCATGATTATGATGCAAAAGCTAGGTAATAAAAGCAAAAAGTACTTGAATAACAAAGCAAGAGTACCAACATAGCTACAAAGTACCAAACAAAAGAAACCTCTAATGAGTGTAAGAGAAAAATGACATAAACATAAACAACAAAATATGAGAAAGCATAAATAAATAAAAAGGGGTCACTCAAGGAGTGAAAGCCTCATCATCCTCGGTCTCCTCATCCTCGTCCTCCTCGTCCTCATCATCCCCTCCCTGGCCTCCGGCCGCTGTACCACTGCCTCCAGCCTCTGCATACTCCGGCCTATCCCCGGGCCATCGACCATGAGCTGCAAACATCTGGGGTGTCGGTATCTGATCATCAGGATCTGTCGGCCTACCCAGCTGCCTCTGAAGGCGATACATGGAATCATGCATCATGGTCATGTACCGATGAGTGGAGGCATTCTGCTCCAATAAGAAAGTGCAGGTATGATGATCCCCTGATGCTGGTGGAGGTCTAGGCCGTGGCTGCGGTACCCTCGCCGCTCTCCTCCCTGTGCAGTGTCGGGAGATATACTCATCTATGATGGGGTTCTTAATGATTTCGGACACATGGGGAGGGATGGCGACTCGGGCTTCCCGGCAGAGTCCCATGATAAGACCCGGGAAAGCAAGCGGGCACATCTTCTTGGCCGGTGGCTTGATGCCACTCTCGACTACTATCTTAATCTCCTGGCAGATTGCCCGGGCCACATCTACTTGCTTACCGGTGAGGATATAGTAGATTAGGGGGGTCACGTCCAAAGTGGTGGAGGAGGTATGGCTTTTGGGTTTTATGTTGTGGACTATGAGGTGAAAAATGACTTGGGCGTAGGTGGTGAGGTTGCCCTTGAGGGCCTTTGTGGGCTGCCCCGCCGCGTTAAGCTCATAGCCTTTTCCGGATTGGAAAATGGTCTGAGCGTAGAGATCGTGGTTCCAATTACCACGGTTTTGGTGCTTATGGAAAGCACAAAGCTCATCATTTTCCAATTGGAAGGGGTTTTGGAGATAGGTGTTGATGGCGTCGCGATCGAATCTAATGATCCGACCACGCACCATGGTCTGATATGTAAACTCCCCCTCAGGATCCACGGGAATGGCATTTGCGTAGAATTCCCGGATTATGTCGTAGTTGAGGTTAAGGGGAGGGTTTACCAAAACTCCCCACTGGCGGTGGTTTATCAACCGGGCCAACTCCCTCCAAGTGCCCCTGTCACTTATAATAAACTGCCTCTCAGGCCAGAAGGTCCTGCCAAGAAGCTCTTCGTATCTCTCCTGGTTCCGAAGACTTAGGAAGCGAGAGACGTCAAAACCCCCTTGGGGTCTAGATCCGGATGCTTCCCCTCTCGAGCGTTTTCCTACTGGTCTTGGTGCCATCTGCAAGGAAAAGGGCAAAGTTAGTGGGATTACAGGTGATATGAGGTGAAACAAATGGAATTGAAAGGAAAAATGGGAAGAAACTCAGGTTCTGTTCCTGCTACAGTCGCACTGCGAAGGCATGTTCGCAGTGCGAAGGTGCTCGAAAATTTCTGGGCTGCCCAGAAAAAGGTCGCAGTGCAAAGTTGAACTTTGCTCTGCGACCATGACAGCAAAGACCCAGAAATCTGAACATACACCTCTTGGTTTAAGCTTCTAACATACAATGCATGCAACTAAACGACCTCAGAATCAATGACTGGGTATCAAAAGGAACCCTTTTAACAGCTCTCCCTCTTTCAATTTTCGTAAATGGGGTTTCAACAAAAACAACTTGGAATTTGAAAGAAACAGGCCTGTTGCAGATACCCATGATGCATGCTTGCTAAATCCTAACTTAATACAGCAAACTAAGGACTAAATGTAGCTTATCATGAACTTAAATCTTAACATGGGAACTTTAAAATTAGAAACCCTAAACCCCTAAAC
Organism: Medicago ruthenica; assembly: GCA_018208015.1. NCBI lineage: Eukaryota > Viridiplantae > Streptophyta > Magnoliopsida > Fabales > Fabaceae > Medicago > Medicago ruthenica. The sequence goes on from CM031378.1 coordinate 37,286,309, forward strand.
AGTTGCAATACGAATTAAAGATGAACAGAGGGAAAGAAGAAAGGAAATCATACCTGGTTGTTGGTTCTGAATAGACAAACACGAAATTAATGGAGGGAAGATTCAAAAATGGGTATGCTCACCCTTTCTCTTTTTTAGATTTGAGAGTTTTCTCCCTTTTTGAAGTTATGGCAAAAAGGCTATTTTTTTTTTAAGAGTTAAAGGAAAGAGAAACGTTTGGAATAACAAAAAAGATAGTGGAAATGGGTGGTTGAGAGGGAGTAAATGAAGGGTCAGCTGGGCTGACAAAATTCGCGTACTTCGCACTGCGAAGTACCTTCGCACTGCGAAGTACTTGAATTTTTTTTGAAAATTTTGCTACCCCTCAACACATTGGCCATTCATATCCCCAATTATGATTTTATACATAAAACAAGTAATAAACAAATAAAGGTTGATTGCCCCTGCTAAAATAAAACATAATGTACAAACATGAGCGAATGCGAATGAATGATATGTGGAGGTTCGGAATTTCCCCCATCCTCACATGTAGGCTCTACATTGTGAAATATCCTAAGAAGAGGTCCTTAGAGTCATAGACCTCACATGGAATTAGGGTTGTCTATGGACATACGTCGACATGACTTCAATTAATTCCACATGAAAATCTCATCTAAGCGGGGTTGGACATCCTACCTCACGGACATACGTCAACGCGGGCTTCCGCACACAACCTCCTTCTAACTTAGTTTTTTTCTCAAGCTCGGGTAGAGAGCCTCACACGTCCGGCATTAACCCGAACAATGTGGAGTAACATCACCCAAGTAACCCCCGCATTTGATATATATATGATATGAATATAAAGCAAAACAAAGCAAATATAAACATAAAGCATAAATATGACATGTATGAAAATAATAAACATGGCGCGCAAAGAAAATAAAACAATTGGCTTAAAAGCCAAATAGGTTAGGCTTGACTCGCTAGTGGGAACAGGGATTCCCCAGTGAAGTCGCCAGCTGTGCGCACCTCGTTTTTTTCCTGAGAAAAAGACGCGCAAATCCTCCGAGGTCGTTCGTAAACGCTCGGAGGGCCTTTGTGAAGCCGCCACCAAAGTTTTTGTGTAAGGGAACATTGATAAACCCTTAAGTTTTTTTTGTTTAAAGGGAAACGATAATAAAACCCTTTGACGATGAGGAAAGGATGGTCATCGCAACCATTGTCGGGTTCGGGAGTCGATTACGCAAGGGGAAGGTATTAGCACCCCTCACGTCCGTTGTACTCAACGGGAACCTTCTATTTGGCTAAAGCTTGAATTGTTTTTAAATGTTTTGCGCGCATGCTTACCCATGTCAAAATATAATAAAGGGGGGAAAAAAGAGATAAAAACAAATGAAAGAAAAGAAAAAAAGTTTTTTATTATTGCGCTTGACAAGATGTCGATCTTGCTCCTACGTATCTCCCGGTAGTCGGAGAATTCAAAGCGTACGTAGTTCTTTGGTAGAAAAACGTACATGTGTTGGTTAATTTTAAATGGACGATGTTTTAACCGAATTCTTGCGATTTAAACGTAGCTTGTATGCTCGCGCTTTGGGAGACTTATTAAGCGTTTGTTCGTGAATCGCACTAGAATTGTTAAAAGGTACGTCCGTTAGGGTAAAAGGGTTCGAATTGGTCGCTATGGGACCAAGAGAGGTGCAATGGACTCATACAAGTCAATCATTGACCGAGTGGACTCTAACGAGTCGGGCGATTGAATCTAATGGCCACGGGGGACCAAAAGGTTCGGATTGACCGCAAGGGGCCAAGGTTTGGTTTGGTTATGGTTGGATATTTTTGGAAAAGGAAATGACGATTGTCCGAACAACGAGACATACGTCACGCATTCGTACAATCGGGGCAATGGAGAGACATACGTCACACCATCCCTTTTTCATTCATGTTTTTGGGTAGAAATCCTTTAGAAATCCCAAGGTATGTCAAAACATTTTGTTTGAAAACCCAAATTGGAAAGATTTGGCAATTTGTTAGAAAACGCACAAGTTCGGCTTGTTTTGCGAACGGTTTTGGAAAGCGAACGAATTCGGCGTATGTTCATGTTTGAGTTTGAAAATCATGAACAATATTTATTGTTCAAGTTTCAATTTGGAGTGATGAACATAGCTTGTTTGTTCATGCTGTTTTGAAAGTTTAAGAACATAACTTGTTTTGCAAGTTATCCACAAAATGTCACCCGGACTTGTGATTTTTGTCAAAATTGTGCAAAATCCTTGTTATGGTTTGAAAAACATAGGTTTAAAAACTCTTAGGTTCTGAGCTCTTGGGCTAGAACCTCAAAAATTGCCCATTTGGGCACCTAAACTCAGATTCTGAGTTCTGTCATGGTCGCACTGCGACCATGACTTCGCACTGCGAACAATGCGAATTTTTGAGTTCAGAAGCTGTTTCTGAACTTTTGTTCAGAAACAACTTCTGAACACACTCAGGACCTTTTAGGTGAGTGAAAAGCTTTGAGTTTTTGGGATGAAAAAGGCTGGACAAACCAGTTTTGATGTTTTGAAAACCTTGGGATTTCTTTGAAATTCAAAAGGGGTTTTTTAGAACCAAATGGTTTTGAGCCAAAATTGCTATGCAAACACAAATGAAAATGCAATACAAAGGCTTAGAACACTTACAGAACTCCTTAGCAAAGCTCCAGCTGCAATGGATTTGAATTGATTGAAGGTTCTTGCAAGGTTTTTGATATTGGTGATGAACTTGAAGCTTGGTGATGCTTTGTGTTGGATTGGTTTTTTTCTGGTTGTTTGTGAGTGTTTGTAAGCTGGAATGAGTAGAGTTTCTGCTCTTGAATGCTGGTTATCAGTTGTGTTTTTTTGAAGTGCTTGAAACCTTGGGTAATGCCTTCTATTTATAGGCCAAAACCAAATCTATTTCATCATTAGAGAATCCCAAAATCCAGCTGATTTGTGGCTAAGATCAAGCTGAATCCCTTTGCATTAAATGCTAATGGATAGAGGCAACCTTGCCTTGTGCCAAGGGGCAAGATTCAGCCTGATTTCAGCCACAAATTCAACTAATTCTAGAAGGTAATGATGAGAAACAAAGCTGAATTGCAATTGGCCAAACTTGGGGATCAATCCTTGCAATCTCAATGGTTGATCAATAAAAATGTGCACTGTAATGTGCAGAGATTGAGGGATGAGAAAGGCTACCTATGGCTGGTGTGAGGGGTGAAAAGCTGCTGCAAAAACAGGGTAGGCACTCATGGCTTTTCAAGTGAGAAAATCCAGCTAGTTTGACTGGTTTGGGGGAAGCAAGCAGGAGGAAAGTCAGCAAGCAGGTGGCTGGCAACCTTGTGGTGGTTAACAGGTCACTTGGGAGGGACAGGAGCTGCCCAAGGGCAAGCCCACTTGCTTGTCACATGCTAGGTTGGAAGAAAAAGCTTCCAACCTTGGCATTAATGGCAAGTCCTTCAATTCTGGTTTTGCTTGGCCCAATTAGCCATGAATGCTGCTTAAAATAAATATGGAAATGATATGCAACAAATTCTGGAATTAAATCAAAAGCACCAAAAATCTGCAGAAAAATCGCAGACTTCGCAGTGCGAAGTGAGCTTCGCAGTGCGAAGTCAGCATTTTTGAAATGTTGACTTTTCTGTTGACTTTTGTTGACTTTGACTTTTTTCTCCCTCTTTGATTTTTTTTGGTTTTTGTTTTAAAATGCTTAGGACAAAATTAGGGTACTACAACTGCCATAGAGGAAGCACGTGATCTAGATACTTTAAGTATTGAGGATCTAGTGAGTTCTCTAAAATGTCATGAACTAGGACTCAATGAGGATGAACCTGCAAAGAAAGTTAAGTCTATTGCACTGAAGTCCAAAGGAAAGCCTTCAAAAGCTCTGAAGGCTGATGAGTCTGAAGAAGAACCTTCCGAAGGAGGTTCTGAAGAAGATTCTGAGGCTGATATAATGGCAATGCTTTCCAAAAGACTTCAGTACTTGGCTAAACGAAGCAAAAGTTTCTCTGGAAAGAGCAGTGGCTTCAAAGGATCAGGTTCTAAGAAGGATGATCAGAAGAGCTGCTACAAATTGCAAGAAAGTGGGTCACTTCATTGCTAATTGTCTTGAGCTACAAAAGGACAAGACCAAGGAGAAGTCAAAGAGCAGTAACTCCAAAACAAGCAATTTCATAAACAAGATCAGAAAGAGCTTAATGGCAACTTGGGATGATCTTGAAAAATAATCAGACTCTGACAAGGAAGATGAAGAAGAAGCCAATCTGGCTTTAGTTGCAACAACTTCTTCTGATGCAGAGGCTGAGTCAGAATATGATGATGAAGATGAGATATATTCTAAATTCACTAGATCTGAACTTGTTGATACTATCAAAGAACTTATCAGTCATTATCATAAGAAGTCAAATGAGCTAAAACTTTTGAAAGAAAAACTTGATTGTCTGATTAAAGAAAGTGATAAAGATCACCTTCTGATATCAGAACTGGAAGATAAGAACTTTGAACTTATGAAAGAATTGACTGATAAGAAGGCTAATAAATCCTTGAGTGAAAAAGGTATGTCACTTTAAGAGTTTATTTTGACCAACATTGATAGAAGCAAGGCTGCCTCCATGATTTATGGTGTTAAGAGAAACAATGGTGAAGGTATTGGCTTCTAAGAAGATTTGTTAAGCAAACCTAAGAAAGCCATCCTGTCATCTGGTTCTGATTGCATTAAGAAAGGTCTAAAGGTCTACTTTCTGTCAAGAGTTGACAAAACTGAAGTTCTGGACAAATCAGAACCTAAGACTTCTAAATCCAAGATTCTGAACAAATCAGAATCAAAGAATCTTAAGTCCAAAGTTATGAAGAAAACATAACCTAATCCTTCAAAGGTTCAGACTCTAAAAAGATCAGAGCCAAAGACTTTTAAGTCTCAGGTTCTGAAGAAATATGAGTCAAGAACATTGAAAGCTCAGTTTCTGAAGAAATCAGTGTATGAGACAAAGACTAATTCAAGATCAAGGGATTCATATCCAAGGTATTTGAATAATTCTGAGTCTTACAACTTCAGACACAAGGTGCAACAAAAGACTAAACCTTTCAGAACTATCCCAAGAGGACCCATAAAGATATGGGTACCTAAGTCTGGAATTGTTTCTGGAGCAGATATGTTTAAGAGGAACAGAAAAGCAAATCTCCTGGTACCTGGACAGTGGCTGCTCGTGACATATGACAGGCAGCAAGTCTATGTTCCAAACCCTGGCCATGAAGGAGGGAGGAAATATGGGTTTTGGAGGAAACCAGAAAGGCAAGATCATTGGTATGGGAACTATTGCTAACTCCATCTCTATCAATAATGTGTGGTTTGTAGATGGACTCAGATATAACCTACTTAGCATCAATCAATTTTGTGATAGTGGTTCTGAAGTCTTGTTTGATAAGAACTGTCGCGCCGCTAAAAACGCTCGAGCGCACTAACGCTCAAAATAACTACGGAGTCGCCACCAAAGTTTTATTTTTAAAGGGAAACATTGATAAAACCCTTGACGATTTGGAAAGATGGTCATCACAACCATTAATGGGTCCGGGAGTCGATTATGCAAGGGGAAGGTATTAGCACCCCTCGCATCCGTTGTACCCAACGGGAACCTCCTAATTGATTTAGGGTTAAAAGGTGTTTTAAGGGTTGCTTGCAACATTTTAACATTTCAAAGAAAAAAAGGAAATGGGAAAAAAGTTTGATCCTGCTCCTACATATCTCCTGGTGCGATGGAGAATTCAAAGCTACGTAGTTCTTTGTAGAAAATATTTGTTTGTTGGTTGATGTTGAGTATTTAGAAGTTGGCTGCATGTTTTGGTAAATTCAATGTGTTCAAGAAAAGCATCTCCATGTGTTAGAGAAGTCTTCAGAAGCAAGAAAGTGGATTTGAAGTGGTTCAGAAGCTGTTTTGGCCTTCAGACACACTTTGGACCTTCAGACGCAGGAACAATGCTTCAGACATTGAATTGCCTTCAAACGCACTACAGTGCTTCAGACGCACTATTCCTAAGTTGACCAGCGTTGACTTCTTCAGAAGCTGGGTTTTTATGCGTTCTTTATGTGCGAATCTTTGTAAGATTTATTAAGGATTTATTATGGCTGAAGGTTTCTAGAATGCTGTTTAAATTGATGAAGATCTTATGAAGATTGGCCTCGTGTTTATGCTCAATTATATTTACTGAAGCAATCTTTGAGAGATACATTGAAGAATTATTTGTTTCCTTATTGAGCCATTCATATTTCAGAATCATATCAAATTCAGAAGATTGGATTCAGATTAATGCTGCTTGCTGAAGTCTATAAATGGAGTTGTGCTGCTATTGTTGAAGACTTACAAATCAGAGATTAAAATCAGAGAATTTAGAGTCTTTGTGTTTTAAACTTAGGTTTATTTTGTACACCACTCATCTGAGTTGGTTTAGAGTTTTATTGAGTTGTAATTCATTCTAAGCCTTTAGGTACAAATGAAGTCTTTGATGTATTGAAGTGTTTCTTCAAAACTAGGTTGTGTTTTCAGAAGTTGTTTTGTAACTGGGTTAGTTACTTGAATAGGAAGTTAGTAGTGTTCTAATACTCAAGGTGTTGGGTAGAAATCAGAACTAGAAGGAGATTGATTGCTTAGGCTGGGAACAGGGGGTCTGTGTCTTGAGTCTTAAGGATTAATTCCTATAGTGGATTTCCTTCCTGGATTGGTATCCTCCAGACGTAGGTGGCATTTGCACCGAACTGGATTAACAAATATCTGTGCCTTTTTACTTTTCTGCACCTTAATTCCTGCTTCTGAACTGTTTTTAATTGTGCTCTGTTTTACTATCTTTGTGCCCTGTTTTGCGTATTGTTCAAGTTCCAGCCAGAATTTCTATTGATTTTAAAGAACGATGTTTTTGATCGTATTCTAGCGGTTAAACATAGCTTGTATGCTCGCACGTGGGAGGCTTAAGCGTTTGTTTGCATCGCGTTAGAATTGATAAAACATCGTCCGTTTGTGAAAAGAGATTTGATTTTTATTTGACTGTGAGAGGGCCGAAAGTTAGTTTGGTGTGTTGAATTTGTTTTTTTTATACTTTTTTTTTGTATTTTTTTTTAAAAATAATGACGATTGTCCGAACGACGAGACATACGTCAAGCGCTCGTGCAACCAGGGAATGGAAAGACATACGTCGGACCACTCCTTTTTCATTCAAGTTTATTATCGAAAACTAATTGTCATAAACTACAATTAAAAGTATTAACACTTATTATATTTTTTAAGTCTTTTAATCAATTAAAATGAGTTACACCCCCTTTGGAATTAACTCGATGATAAACTTCCTTTTTTTTTACGCGAAAACGTGTTACGCGAGTAAAACGGCGATTAAGGGGCAAAATGGTCAAAAACCAACCTTAGGGGTAAAACGGTAAAAAAAAATAAGAAAAATAACTCATTTCTGTTCTGGTGATTCTATAATTTTGTGATTTTTTTGGATTTTTCTATGATTTTATAAGTGTAAAAATGAGTTAAAATGACTAAAAATGAGAACAGGGGCAAAATGGTAAATTCACACACACAACAAAAATGCAGAAAAAACAGAAATGCAGGAACAGCTGAAACGTTTTTCTTTATGGTTTTTTCTCAACTTAGTTCGATTTCTCACTCAATATTGAACCAAATACGAAAATAAAAGTATCATGGTAAAGCTTGTCATGGGTACTACATCCTAGTGGTCTTAGATCTACCAAAAGATGTCCTAAAACTAACTATATTTCGATCACAAGTCATGCTCATGAACTTGTGGTGAAAAATGCATTATTTATGAAAAAGACTACTAACCTCTAAACAATGCAAAAATGAAATAATAAATGAACAAGGATACTTACAAACTCCTAGCAAAGCTGTAGATGCACGAAAATGAAAGGGGTTTTGAGTGGTTGTGGTTTTTTTTGAAGATGGTAGTGATGAAGAAAATGAATAGTAACAAAAATGGTGTTTTGCTACTATTCTCCTCTCTGTGTGATGTTTTTTTTATGATTTGGTTGCTGTTTTTTTCACTCTTGTTCAACACTCAAAGCTCTTGCTCTTGCCTCTCTCACTCTAGGGTTTTTTCTCTATCCTTCCTCCTTTTTTTTTCCCACTTAAGAGGGGTATTTATAGAGTGGAGAATTATGGTTTTTGCTAGCTTTGAGAGGATAAGAATGGCCTAAAAAATCTGAAAAATGGCAGCCCTTTGTCTCATTAGGCATGCATGGGAGATGAGGAGCTTGCATGGAAATGATATGAAAAATTAAAAAAATGCAAAAATGATTAAAACATGTAGCATGCAAATGGAAAAAAGGCATCTTTGACTAGGTTTTCTTTGTATATATATATATTTTTTAAAACCATAAGAATGCTTAATCATTATCAATAAATAAATAAAAATAATAATAAAAAACCCTTTTTTCTTTAAAAAAAGAAAAAGAAAAACGAAAATTGGTGCACTGACGGGCGCCACGGGGAGGGGGGGGGTGGGGGGATGACGGGCGTCACGGTGACTGACGGCCAGCCCGTGACGGCCGCCACGGTGAAAAGGGTGGTAAATGATTTTTTTTATTTAATGCATGATGATGATGATGATTTTTTTTCTTTTTAAAAAGACTTGGACAAAATTAGGGTACAACAGCTGCCCCTACTTAATTGTGTTTTCACATAGAGAATGCGAGCGTCGAGGGCACCTCGCAAACTCTTTGTGAAGAGCAATTAAGTATAAAGGACCCAAATTTTGTCCTTCAAAGTGAGAAAAGACTGGAGAAAAATGATGTAAGAGATAATATGAAAGTATTAAAATGAGGAAGTATGGACACAAAAGTAAACGCAGGATCGCCTCCGGATTGGCTACTGGTGCATAGACTAAAAAAAATAAACAGATCGTCGCCTCGGGGGGTGCTTAAATCTAAAAGACAAGTTGTCACCTAGGGGGGTGCTTAGACTGAAAGATAAACAGATCGTAGACTCGAGGGGTACTTAGATCTAAAAGACAAGTCGTCGCCTCGGGGGGGGGGGGGGGGGGGTGCTTAGACTGAAAGATAAACAGATCGTCGCCTCGGGGGGGTGCTTAGACCTAAAAGCCAAGTCGTCGCCTCGGAGGGTGCTTAGACTGAAAAAATAAACAGATCGTCGCCTCGGGGGTGCTTAGATCTAAAAGACAAGTCGTCGCCTCGGGGGATGCTTAGACTGAAAGATAAACAGATCGTCGCCTCGGGGGGTGCTTAGACCTAAAAGACAAGTCATCGCCTTGGGGGGTGCTTAGACTTCCCTGGGGATAAACATATCGTCTCTAGACGTGGCTAGTACTTAGATTGTCGGAAAAGAAAAATGATTGTTGATGCATGATATGCTTTAGGTTGCTTTATGCGGTATGATATGATATGAGGTAGACTCAATAGGGAGTTTATGCTGGGGAAACTTAGTGCCCATAGGTAAGTTTAACGAGAATTGGGATAGTTTGTGAAGGGACCTGTTGGGTTTTTTTTAAGAAACCTACTGGGGAAGCTCTTGAAGGAGGTCCACTCGGAAACACTGGATAACTTGTTGGTGAATGTCGGTGAATATGGGATATTCACTGAGGAGTGTTTGCTGGGGAGCATGAGAAATTGTGAGGAAGAGTGTGATATGAATATGAGATGCATGCTAATGAATGAGTTTGATATGATGCATGCGCTATGCTGACATGTGGGATAAGCAGATGACATGTTGAGCTTCGGTTGTGATCGGGTGCCGAGCATGGTTGGGCTTTGGTTGTGATTAGGTGCCAATGACGATTGGGCTTTGGTTGGAAATTGCGTTTGGGAGTGCCAATGAAATTTGAGCTTTAGTCGGAAAAATAAGGATCATCTTGAAAGCCAATCGATATCCAGCCTCAGTGGATGAACGAAACGTGGGGTATGTTTTATTTGGGGAATCCCGTCTTTCTGACACCCGGGATCATTGTGTTTCATGTACCACAAGTTGCGCACTTGTTTCCGCTGAAGAGTAAGAATCTTAAAATGACTGATGAAGAGTTTCAGGCCTTGAGTCCTTTGATGCAATACTGGAGACCAACGAAATTCTTTCGACATTTAAAAATTCAAGTAAAATACATTTTTTTTCAAGTTTTTATATTATTTCCCATATTTCAATGCATTATTTATCATGAATAAAAACAACATTTTACGAGCAAGTGAGGACACAAAACAATGAAAAGGCTTAAAGATGATTTTTATTCAATGAAACTTAGTCCCTTGAATGGGTAACAATACATGAAGATGGAATCCCTGTAAGAGGTGATTACTAAGATAGAGAAAAGAAAGAAACAAAAAAACAAATGGAGATTTGCATGGGTTTCACTTTGATACAACACGTGCTACTTTCCCTATGACTTCGAAATACTTTGCCTCTGAAAGATGATAACGAGACCGATTCTTCCCCTTTGAATTCTGTCAGGATCTTGTGTGCTGCAACCTTCTGCCTTTCTTATTTGTTTTAAAACCCCTAATTTTTACCTGGACCACTCTTTCGAGTTTTCAGTCCACTGGGGTATATTTCCTTTTTTGATGCTTAATTTTTGCCTAGACCGCCTTTTCAGGTTTTCGATTTACCAAGACGCTCTCTATTGCCTAAACCGCCCTTTCGGGTTTTCGATTTAGCGAGCTCTTATTACACATTTTTTTCTTTTCTCTTTTTTTAGGCATAGTATTTTTTGACTTAGTCGGAATTTATTGAAAGTGGAAACTCCTCTCAATCCATAGTATGTGATAATTAAGGCTCCGCCAGAGAAAGCCTTTTTTTACCATGTATGGTCCTTCATAGTTAAGAGTCCATTTCCCGCGGGGATCCTTGTGGATGAGTAATATCTTTTTCAGCACTAAGTCTCCTTCTCTGAATTCTCGAGAACGAACTTTTTTGTCGAATGCCTTCTTGAGCCTCTTTTCGTACAACAGTTTATGACACAATGCTGTTAGGCGCTTCTCTTCTATGAGGTTCAGTTGGTCGAATATTGTTTGGACCCATTCAACTTCCTCTAATTTAGTTTCCATCAAGACCCTTAATGAGGGAATTTCAACTTCAATGGGAAGCACGACCTCCATACCGTATACTAAGGAAAAAGGGGTTGCCCCAATGGAAGTGCGAACTGTCGTTCTGTAGCCGTGTAGCGCGAAGGGAAGCATCTCATGCCAGTCCTTATAGGTTTTTACAATCTTTTGGATGATTTTCTTGATGTTCTTGTTGGCTTCTTCTATCGCGTCGTTCATCTTCGGCCAATATGGTGAGGAATTATGGTGCTCAATCTTGAAGTCTTTGCATAACTCCTTCATTATGTTGTTGTTTAGATTTTCCCCATTATCTGTGATAATTTTGTGGGGAGTGCCGTAACGGAAAATGATTTCCTTCTTGATGAATCGAGCCACCACTTGTTTTGTTACGTTTGCATAAGAAGCCGCTTCAACCCACTTGGTGAAATAGTCGATGGCAACCAGGATGAACCGATGTCCATTTGAAGCTTTTGGTTCAATCATTTCAATCATGTCTATGCCCCACATAGAGAATTGCCAGGGTGCCGTCATGACACTTGCATGTGCACCTTGTCGGTTTAAATTTGACATTTGTGGCATGTCTTGGCGTAATGGAGACAGCCGGCCTCCATAGTTAGCCAGTAATAACCCGCCCTTAGGATTTTCTTTGCCGTTGCATGTCCGTTGGCATGGGTTCCGAAAGACCCTTCATGGATTTCTTTGATGAGCATGTCTGTTTCACGTTTATCCACACATCTGAGTAAGACCATGTCATGATTTCTCTTGTAGAGTGTACCCTCGCTAAGGAAAAACTGCGATGCCAATCTCTTGAGGGTTTTCTTGTCTGTTTGTGAAACATTCTCTGGATACTTTTGCTCTTCGAGGTATCTTTTGATGTTATAAAACCAGGGTTTTTGTCAAGTTCTTCTTCGACTACTGCACACACAACTGGTCCATCCCTATGATCCATCTTTATGATTGGTGCCTCGTTGTGGAAATTCACTTGGTACATTGGTGATAATGTAGCTAAAGCATCAGCCACCTGATTCTCTTCTCGAGGTATATTATGAAAGGTGATCTCATCAAAATGCTTCATCAATTCTACAACACGGGCACGATAGGGGATCAAATTGGGATGTATTGTTTCCCACTCTCCTTTCACTTGATAGATGACTAGTGCTGAGTCCCCGTATACTTCCAGGATTTTGATCCTTAAGTCAATTGCTGCTTCGAGGCCCAAGATGCACGCTTCATACTCTGCCATGTTATTGGTGCAGTCAAAGCATAACCTTGCTGTGAAGGGTTGATATCCATTTCTTGGTGATATTAGGACAGCCCCGATCACGTGCCCCATTGCATTTGAGGCACCATCGAAAGCGAGCTTCCATCGAGTTCCTGGTTCAAGCCCTTCATCATCACTTATGGTCTTTTCGTCATTCAGGGCTACGACGTCTTCATCGGGGAAGTTAAATCATATGGGTTGATAGTCTTCCAATGGTTCGTGAGCAAGGTGCTTGGATAGCACGCTCCCTTTTATAGCCTTTTGAGTAACATATTGGATGTCATACTCGGATAGCAACATTTGCCAACATGCTAACTTTCCTGTGAGGGCGGGCTTTTCGATGATGTATTTGATGGGATCCATCTTTGATATCAACCAAGTGGTGTGAGTCAACATGTACTGTCTTAAGCGTCGGGCAGCCCATGCTAAGGCGCAACAAGTTTTTTCGAGTGAGGTATACCTTGATTCGCAATCGGTGAACTTCTTACTTAGATAGTAGATGGCGTGCTCCTTTCTTCCCGTTTCATCATGTTGTCCTTGCACACAACCCATTGATCCATCAAGCACTGTCAAGTATAAGATGAGGGGTCTACCAGGGACAGGAGGTATCAAAATTGGTGGCTCTTGTAGGTATCGTTTGATCTTATCAAACGCCTCTTGACAGTCCTCATTCCACTGAATAGTTTGATTTTTCCTTAACAATTTGAAAATTGGTTCACAAGTGGCCGTCATTTGTGAGATGAATCTAGCAATGTAGTTCAATCTTCCTAAGAACCCACGAACATCCTTCTCAGTACTTGGTGCTGGCATATCTTGTATGGCTTTTACTTTGTCAGGATCAACTTCAATTCCTTTTTGGCTGACTATGAACCCCAATAACTTGCCGGACCTAACACCAAAGTACACTTGTTAGGATTTAGGCGTATCTTGAACTTTCTCAGGTGCTCGAACAGTTTTTGCAGATGGAATAGATAATCTTCCTCCGTCTGAGATTTGACAATCATATCATCGACATAGACCTCTATATCCTTATGAATCATGTCATGGAAAAGAGTCACCATCGCTCTTTGATATGTTGCCCAGCGTTCGTTAATCCGAAGGGCATTACCTTGTAGCAGAAAGTCCCCCATGGGGTGATGAAGATGGTTTTCTCCATGTCCTCTGGAGCCATTTTGATTTGGTTGTATCCAGAGAAACCGTCCATAAAAGAGAAGACTGAAAACTGGGTGGTGTTGTCTACAAATACATAAATGTGAGGCAGTGGGAAGTCATCTTTTGGTCTTGCTCTATTCAAGCCCCGGTAATCCACACACATTCTGACTTTGCCATCTTTCTTTGGGACTGGTACAATGTTGGCAACCCACTGTGGATACTTGGTCACTTCTAAGAAGCCGGCGTCGAACTGCTTTTTGACTTCCTCTCTAATCTTGAGAGCCATGTCGGGTCTAGTTCTTCTCATCTTTTGCTTTATTGGTGGGCATTCTGGCTTGAGTGGTAGTCTAAGTACGATTATGTTGGGGTCTAATCCTGACATGTCCTGATATGACCAAGCGAACACATCTACATACTCTCGTAGTAACTCAATCAGCTTTTCCTTCACGTCTTCTTGCAGGGAGGCTCCCACTTTGATCTGTTTCTTGTCCTCTTCGGTCCATAAGTTGATCACTTCTATTGGTTCTTGGTGAGGTTGTATTACCCTATCCACTTGATCGCCAGGCCTGGACAATCCTTCAAGAGGTTCATAATCGTCCTCCTCATCGTCTTCCGTTTGGTTAATCGGGAAATCGAAGTCGTAAGGGATTATAGCAGTGTTATTTTCAGTGGGTGTATTTATGGATCTGCATGAGTATGATTTTTATTTTAGGGTTGCTGAAATTTAAAAAAGAGTAAAATGTTATTATTAAAGAACGAAAGAAAAACGAACTCAATCGAACAGAAAATGCAATTTTATTAATGATAGAAATAATTCGAAACATGGGGGCCCCACAAAGCTAATCATTTAACTTGGGAAGAGCAAAATGATTTTTTTCAAAGCATGATAAATTACTTGGACAAGGAAATGATTTCTGGAATTTCTATGGCCTTCCAATTGCTCGGGATCTCATCAGAAACGCAACGGTACACCAGGTCGGGTACTCCTTCATTCGTGTCTTCTAGCAGGGCCACTTGGCCTTCACGGCTAAATCCAACACTGTAAAATGTCTCTAGGATGGTAGGGATTCCTTGCCGACGAAACTTTGATAAAGCTTCTGCCGATGGCTGATATCCTAGCCCAAAGCGGTCCTTCTTTTCTCTAGAGCTTCCTTCACGGCCTTCCATGAGGACATGGCTGTCTTTGCCTTCTTTATGTGCTTTGAGCTCATGGTCACAACACTGGCTACTTCCAAAGATTAAAAGGGATTATTTGTATCTTCTTCATCCGCCTCTATATAACGGAAGGACGAAAGGTGGCTCACCATCATGTCTTCCTGACTAGAAACTACAATCATTTTGTCACCGATAATGAACTTGAGTTTCTGGTGCAGAGTGGAGGTAATGGCTCCAGCGGCTTGGATCCAAGGTCGTCCTAGAAGACAACTGTAGGTTGGATTGATGTCCATGACCTGGAAAGTGATGGTGAAAAGTTGAGGCCCAATTAGAACAGGTAAGTCAATTTCTCCCACGACGGCCCTTCTAGACCCGTCAAAGACTTTCACCACCAAAGCGCTCGGCTTCATCATTGTTCCTTCACATGATAGCTTCAACAGAGTTGTCTTAGGCATCACATTCAAGGATGATCCTGTATCCACCAGCACTCGGGATAAGATGTTGTACATGCATTTTACTGAGATGTGCAAGGCCCTGTTTTGAACATGTCCATCGTCGGGTAACTCGTCATCATTGAAACCCAGATACCTGCTCGTGGTAATGTTCGCAACTATTCCATCAAATTGATCCATAAGGATATCCTTAGTAACATGTGCCTCGTTAAGGATCCGTAACAATGCTTCTCGATGGGCCTCTGAGCTTAGCAATAATGACAAGATGGAGATTTTAGAGGGAGTCTGACCCAACTGGTCAATTATTTTGTAATCGCTCTTTTGAATGATCCTCAGGAACTCTTCGGCCTCCTTTTGTGGTATTGTTTTCTTAGAGGGTCCTGCTTGGTCCTCCATCTCTTCCACATTCTTTCCTTTGAGTGGTGCCATTGGTAGTTCTGTAGTAGTCTTCCCGAGTTGCTCTGGAGCAAAAACTCTACCGTTTCTTGTCATACCTCCAACACCAGTAATATTAGTGACATTAGATTCTATGTTTGTCAACGGCTTGCCTCCCATATAAGCGACGAACTGGTAATTCCAAGGTACGCTCTTTGTACTTTCAAAGGGAAAAAGCGCAGGTACATGGAATACTATGTGATTTATCGGTATTTGCACCTTCTTTCTCTGATATGGGATTTCAATAGATTCTGGGTTTTGAGACTCCAAAGTGGAAACGTCCGCGCTACCGTTTGAATAGCCAATTTGGACCCAACCTTGGTCCATCAACTTTTGAAGGCATTTCTTCATCTTTTCACATTTGTCCGGATTTACCATGCAGGCTTCACAACTGGCATGCATTTCCTCAAACAAGTCATAGCCTATCAACCTTTCTCGCACGACCGACATAGGAGTCTTTACATTATCCACCTTTTTGACCGGGTCAATGCCTTCGAGTTCTTCCACTGCATTCATAGACGGACCCACATGTCCCGGCAATGGATTACTTTTCACATTCGGGTTTTCTTCCTTGAAAGACAGCAACTTCCGATCAATGAGTTATTGTACTTTGTACTTGAAAGCTTTACAGTTTTCGATGTTGTGCCCCTGTGATCCAGCATGGTACTCACATCTAGCATTTGCATCATTAGTAGGTGGGTATGGTGACATCACAGGTTGTAGCGGTTTTGGCTCGACCATCCCTTTCTGGATTAAGTAAGGCAAGATTTGACCGTAGGGCATAGGCACGTGATCAAACTGCACACCTTTCCTCTCATAGTTATTTATTGGGCCTGATTGATTCCTTGGTGGGTACATATTCCGTTGCTGCTGCTGATTTTGCTGAGGCATCATTGCCGGCTATTGAAGTGGAGTCATGGGGCCTACTTGATACGGATATTGTCCCTGAGCTACTGCTGCCACATAAGGATATTGGTAGTGAGGCATCTGAGTTGAGGGCGCCCGAGGTGGTCCTACCATAACAACATTGTTCTCCCCTTTTTTTCTTCTTCTGATGGTTGTTGAGGAATCTCTTGGCTCCATTTTGAGCATCGGGAGGGCCTTGAATCTTTCCTCTCTTCAACCCATCTTCCACTCGTTCTCCGATTATGACCAAGTCAGAGAAACCTGATGACGTGCTTCCCACCATTTTATAATAGTACGGGCCTTGCAATGTACTCATGAAGGTGTCAACCACATCTCTTTCTAACAGCGGTGGTTGCACACGAGCTGCCAATTCTCTCCATCTCTGGGCATACTCCTTGAAAGATTCGTTACTCCTTTGAGTAAGGTTTTGTAACTGCATCCGATTGGGAGCCATGTCCAAGTTATACTTGTACTGTCTCAAGAAAGCATTTGCCAGGTCTTTCCATGTTTGGGTATGGGTGCGTTCTAACTGCATGTACCAATCCAAAGATGCTCCACTTAAACTATCTTGGAACACATGGATCATAAGCTTCTCATTTGTAGTGTAAGCAACCATTTTCCTACAGAACATTCACAAGTGATTCATGGGACAGTGAATACCCTTATACTTCTCAAAGTCTGGTACTTTAAACTTTGGAGGAATGACCACGTCGGGAACCAAACACATGTCCAGGGCATTGTACCCATATGTGCTGAATCCTTCAACAACCTTTAGCCTCTCCTCCAAGGCACGGTACATCTAAGCGGACTCGATGTTCTGGTGAGTATTGTTGGGAGCAGAACGTCTAAGTTGGGCATCTTCCGTAGCATGGAGGGGAGAGACATTCTCATTTTGAGTGATGGAATTCCCTTGGGGATGATGCTCTTCGTTCCTGATTGGTATGGTAACATGTGGTGGTGGAGGTGGAGCAGGGCTATCATTTTCAGGAGGGGTATAACCGAGAGGAAGACCGTATGGGGGCCATGATCCATTCATTGCATTTCCCGTTGGGTGAGAGTTGTTTTCCTTGTTGGACAAAGCTTGCATGAGCTCTAGCAGCTGATCCATTTTTCCCTTCATCGCGTCAACCTCCTCTCTTAGTGCATTCTGATTTTGCTCCAAATTATCCATGGTACTTTGATAGTTAGCACGTGTCCCGTGGGGGTGTCGAAGAACGGGCTCTTGGGCCAATTGCTTTCTGGGCTTCCTGGCTATGATGAATTTCCTTCTTGGAGTTTTGGGGGGAATGATATGAGTGTTTTTCTTTAAAAATGCATGAAAATGCATGTATGCGATGTAGATGGAAAAAACATGCTTTTATTTTTTATTTTGCTTTGGGAAGGAAATTACAGGCGCACAGTTATTATAAGCAATCAGAAATACTAAAGGCAGAGAAATTAACATTGCTTCAAAAATGATCATTGATTACATAACATTTAAATTAAAGTACAAGGCATAATTAATGAAAATACAAATCAAACGGCCCTTCTTTTTTCAGCCTTGTTTATTTCTTCCTTATAGAACTCCACGGTGTCCGTGCAATACTTCATGAATTTTTGGATTTCCTTAGGGATGTCATAGTAAGGCATAGCCATTTCGACTTTTGCTAGTTTCCTCGGGAGTTGGGCAATGACCACATTTGAGAAAGATACCAATTTTGTGAAATCTTCACTCAATTTGACAGCGTCATGCCACACAAATTCAAGCACCTCCTTGCGTTGAGTCAATTTAGTGTTTGCATTTCTAAGCTCATCATATAGTCGCGAAATATGGTCCTTGTGCTCCCTTGCAATCCGGTCAAAATACTCCTCATACTTCCTGATATTGGCTTTGAGATGCTCGCACTTTAGCTTTCCTTGATGAAAAAGGTTCTCATACTCTTGTCTTTGGATGATCTCTGTCTGTAGCCACTCTTTATATTCCTTGATGACCTCTTGGAGTTGTTGGGCTTTTTCTTGGTATTTCAACCTCCACTTCCTTTGAGCTTCAGTGGCCAACTCCCTAAACTTTTTCAATTCTTGGTTGGAATGCAAGACTTTCTCCAACTCCTCATCCTTGGCTATGATATTGGCGTCTGCACTGACCAAACCATCCCCGATCCTCTCTCTTTTCTCTTCGGAGTCCCTCAACCTTTTTCTGTATCCTTGGAGAGATTTTGTTATTTCCTCTTAATCCCTCTTCATTCTGGCGATCTCTCCCAAAGCTTGATGATGTTTTGATTCTAACTCCTCATTTTTGCTTTGGAGTTCTCGAATCTTGGCTTCAGTTCTTCCGCTTCTTCAATTGGAATAGTTGTTATCGGCTCAGGTGACAGAGGTCTAGTAGGGCCCACAACCGCAAATGGTAGCTTAATTACTTTGACTCTTTCTTTCACCCACTGAGTATAGGGAGGTTTTGATATGCAGTTCTTTCTACCAACCTTCTTCTTGTGTATTTGACTCCAAGCTCTTCGGATCTTTCTTAGCAGCGCTAAGTCCTTATCTCCTTCCTTTATAATGAAAGCTTCCAACAAAATATCATTGGGTTTATCTTCCATTGGATAACCCAATTGGCGGAGAGAGAGGACTGGGTTATAGTTGATACATCCCCTAGTGTCCATGAGAGGCACATTAGGGAATTCACCGCAGCTGAGAATGATTTTTGGATTCTCTAACTCTCGAGAGTACCAGTGGATATTCCCTTCGATGAGAGCCGTCATCCTCTGTGACCACTTGAATCCAGCTTGGTTTTCCACAAAATCCTGCTTTCTTGGCATGTGGGACATTAACCAGATTTGCACTAAGGGAGCACAACAGGAAATTGTGCCTCCCCTTCCTTTTTCATGTCTAGTATAGAGAGAGTGATAGAAATCAGCTAAAAGTGTAGGAACAGGATTTTTAGCCATGAACACCCCTATAGCTGGAAGATCTACGAAGTCATCCATATTAGGGAAGAGAACTATCCCATATACCAAGAGAGCCAGTACTGCATTGAACGCCTTCCCATTTTTGTTGGCCAACAAGTCTCGAGCTTTGGCCTCCAAAACCTTTCTGAATCCCTTAGTGTTCCCTTTGGTTTCCTGGTATGGTGCTATTTCTTTGACACTAAGATGTAAAGATTCGGCGATTGCTTCTAGGGTAGGATCTTCTCCCAAACCGAGATAAGGCCCATGATTCTTCAAACTGCAGCCCAAAATCTTCTCAAATTCTTCTAAGGTTGCAGCTAACTGGAAGTCTTGGAAAGTAAAGCATCTGAGAGGTGGATCATAGAACTGAGCCAGCGTGGTCAAAGCCATTGTGTCTACTTTCACATTTAGGAGGTTAAGTATCAACCCGTAATTTGCTTGGAAGCTACCTTTGTTGATCGTTGTCAGCTGATTACTCAAAACTAGAAGTCTTTCTACTTTGGGAACCCTGATTTTGAGAGCAAGTGTGTTTCTTTTTTCGGAAGCCATATTTCTTTTTGCTGATCACTGATTGCCTGTTTTAGTTCCCTACAAAGCAAAATGTATATGCAAAAATTATTTTCATGGATGCAAATGTTATGGCATGCAAAGGTGTGGTTAAAAGAGGTCAAGGCATAAGTTACCAAGGTAGAAACGTTCAAATACTACCCCCTATTCTCACATGTAGGTTCTAGATTTCAAAATGGTTCCTAGAGTCATTGATCTTATTTGAAAATATTGTTGCCATTGCAAATACTTGCATGACAACAACACTCCAAAAGATCTCCTCTAGGTGAGGTTTTAATGCTAACCCTACAAGACATACGTCAGGAAGGTCAACATTACGCGACCATCGACTCTTGTTCTAACCGGAGGTCCCTAATAACATGTTTATAGGTTCTAGACTGGTTCAAAAAGGTCCCCGGAGTCATGCGTCCAACAAGAAAGTACCGCCGCCATTGCAAATACTCGCAAGACAACAACGCCTCCAAGAGAACCTACTCTAGTCGGGGTTTTCATGCCAACCTTGCAAGACATACGTCAGGAAGGTCAACACTACATGACCACCATCTTATCTTAAGTTTTCTCTCAAAGCTCGGGTATAGAGCTTCACTTATGCGACAACCCACAGTTGACACATATATATATATATATATATATATATATATATATATATATTTATATATAAAGCATAATGAAGCATAGATATAGAGGTGGGAGAAAAAATGAAGATAAAGACATAAGACAAAAACATGCAAGCAAACAAAAAACACTTAACCTAAGACTTAATTAGGATAGGTCTGACTCGCTAGTGAGAAACAAAATTCCCCAACGGAGTCGCCAGCTGTCGCACCGTTAAAAACGCTCAAGCGCACTAACGCTTGGAATAACTACAGAGTCGCCACCAAAGTTTTATTTCTAAAGGGAAACGTTGATAAAACCCTTGACGATTTGGAAAGATGGTCATCGCAACCATTAACGGGTCCGGGAGTCGATTATGCAAAAGGAAGGTATTAGCACCCCTCGCATCCGTTGTACCCAACGGGAACCTCCTAATTGATTTAGGGTTAAAAGGTGTTTTAAGGGTTGCTTGCAGCATTTGAACATCTCAAAGAAAAAAAAGGAAAGGGGAAAAAAGTTTTTTTTTTATATTAGTGTGCTTGACAAGAGTTTCATCCTGCTCCTACGTATCTCCTGGTGAGATGGAGAATTCAAAGCTACGTAGTTTTTTGTAGAAAATATTTGTTTGTTGGTTGTGAAATTCCTGGCAGGACCTGGTTCTGAACCGTAAAACAGAGTATGCAAACAGCAGTTCAGAAGCAGAAATATAAAAGACAGAAAATAAAGGAACACTGTTGATTTGTTAACCCAGTTCGGTGCAACTTCACCTACATCTGGAGGCTACCAAGCCAGGAAGGAAATCCACTAAAATAGTATCAATTCGAAGTCCTATGACACAGCCCCTATGACAACAGCCCCTGTTTCACAGCGCCTTCTCACTTAATCACTACCTGTGGTATTTCTACCTAGGAACTCCTAGATATAAGACCCCTCTTACTTCCCTCAGTCAATCACTGCCCCAGTGATTATCAGACTCTAACAAATCAAACAAAGATGGAGACACTCTGCTAAAAACTCAATACGTCACTTTTGCTTAAAAGCTTCAAGTGATTACAACTCAATAAAAACAACCAACTCTAAACACTTGAGTGGTGTACAAAAACAAAGCACAAAGCTTACAGACTCAAAACCTAAGTATGACTCTATATATCTTCTGTTTTGAATTAACTTTCTTTAATAGCAGCGTTCTCCTTATATAGCTTCAGCAGCAACATAATTCTTGAATCAAATCTTCTTCAAAGATATATTCCCAGAATTCTTTAGAAGCAAATAGAAGCAATTATATTTCTGAAATATATTTTCCAAAGATTTCTTTGAAAATATATTCACAAATAAAAGAAACAAATCTTCAACCAATATCTTCATGCGAATTAATCTGCCTTCTAGAAACATCAGCTTGGATAAATCTTCAATTAAATCTTCACATAAAGATCATGTTCTGAAAATACACAGCTCCAAGGCGCACAAAATAGAACGCAGCTTCTGAACGCAGAAAACGTGCTTCTGAAATGCAGCTTCTGAAGGTCAACGAAAGTCAGTGTCTGAATAGTGTGTCTGAAGGTCAACGAAAGTCAGCGTCTGAACAGTGCGTCTGAAGGTCAACGAAAGTCAGTGTCTGAACAGTGCGTCTGAAGGGCAACGAAAGTCAGCGTCTGAACAATGCGTCTGAAGGGCAACGAAAGTCAGCGTCTGAACAGTGCGTCTGAAGGTCAACGAAAGTTAGCGTCGGAACAGTGCATCTGAAGTACTGTTCCAGCTTCTGAAGTGTACAATCAACTTCTGATGAACATTTCCAGCTTCTGAAATTCTGTTTCTAGCTTTTGAAGGCACATTTCAGCTTCTGAAGACATACTCCTTGAGATTTCAGCTTCTGAAGCACAAATTGCTTGTCTATTTGATTTTAGCAAACATGGAGCCAACAACCAAATATCCAACAATCTCCCACTTTGGCAAATTTTTGGCTAAAATCAATTTGAGCATAGCAACAAGCAAATTCTTCACACAACAAAGAACGCAACCATGAAGAACATAACACAAATGTAGCAATAGAGTCAGCAGCGGATGATTGACTACATTTCACACATATACTCCACCTGAACTACCTCTGAACAGATACTCAGGAACAACACAACTCAGGAACTCCCCCTGAAACACACATTCAGGAACTCCCCCTGAAACAGACATTCAGGAACTCCCCCTGAAACAGACATTCAGGAACTCCCCCTGAAACAGATCAATCAGAAACTCTAACTCCCCCTGAATTGTTGAACAGCTTCTGAAACAGACACATACTTATTTCTCCCCCTTTTTAGCCAAACAATGTTGACAAAACAACTAGCAATCACCAGGAGTAGAGAAACACAAGAAACAGAGCATAAGCACATCACTGAATTCTATTCAGAGTTTATAACTAGCACAACATAGAACAACACACAAAGAACCACATCAGAACCAGTTTCAGAATCAGCATCAAAAAAACATCAGCACAGAACCCATCACAGCACCAACATTAGGATCAGAACCACATAGCATCCACACATAGAAGAACAAAACAAAAAACAACAACTGTAGACCAGAAGCACAAACAGAAATCCAAGACATCAGTCACAAATAGACAGTCTTCAGACTCAGCAACAAATGTTGTTTCATCATCAGACACAGCATCAGAAGCTGTTTAGTTAATGTGTGCTTCAGGCACACTCACAGGAATCTTCTTCCCAGCAATCTGCTTCTCAAGATCAGCAATTCTCTTCTGAACACAGGGCATGGTATCATGCTTAACAACATCTTCAGACTCACTAGGATCCACTTCCTTTCCTTTTAGTGCTTTCTTCTTTGGTACAAGAACCAACACTTTGCTCCAACATTTAGATGGTCCAACAACAAAACTCTTCTTTGCAACAGGAGTGGGCCTGCTGTCAGCATCAACAACCTTTCCTTTCATATTGTTCAGCCTCTGGGCAACACTTGCACATTTTGGTCTTCATTCCTTCTTGACCTTGGTTTTGTTCATAACTGGTACCACTTTTCTTTGTTGAAAGTGCTTGGGGTATCCATGCAGCTTGTAACAAAATGGCTTAATGTGTCCCTTTTTACCACAGTGATGACATACCCAAGGATGAGATGCCCTCTTGCTCTTAGATCCCTGATGTTGGTTCTGGTGTTCCAACTTAGGTTTATCCATCATTGGATCACATGTTTTAACAGCTGCACTGACCCGTTTAGTTGGATTTTGCTGTTTGTTCAAGGTCCTATCATCAAACTCAATTCCTTTTGGTTTCCCTTGGTTCTGACTCTCCAAAATCTCTTCAAGCATATCAGTACCATTGTTCAACATTCTGAGTTGCTTCTTCATATGTTCAAGTTGAGAGTTCAGTTGGGTTACCTTATCATTGAGCTCAGAAATTTGTGCTAGATGGTCACTTCTTTCAGCATGTAGTTGACTGACAGTCTTCTTCTGATTTATATACATATTGTATAGTTGTTTGAAAGAGACAAGAAGTTCTTCATAAGTTAATTCTCCTTCTGAGTCCATTATGCCAGAAAAACCTTCCCTGGAGCTCACCCAAATACAGGCAGGGTTCCTGCTCTGATACCAATTGAAATTCCTGGCAGGACCTGGTTCTGAACCGTAAAACAGAGTATGCAAACAGCAGTTCAGAAGCAGAAATATAAAAGACAAAAAGTAAAAGATTACAGTTGATTTGTTAACCCAGTTCAGTGCAACTTCACCTACATCTGGAGGCTACCAAGCCAGGAAGGAAATCCACTAAAATAGTATCAATTCGAAGTCCTATGACACATCCCCTGTTTCACAGCCCCTATGACAACAACCCCTGTTTCACAGCCCCTTCTCACTTAATCACTACCCGTGGTATTTCTACCTAGGAACTCCTAGATATAAGACCCCCTCTTACTTCCCTCAGTCAATCACTGCCCCAGTGATTATCAGACTCTAACAAATCAAACAAAGATGGAGACACTCTCCTAAAAACTCAATACGTCACTTCAAGTGATTACAACTCAATAAAAACAACCAACTCTAAACACTTGAGTGGTGTACAAAAACAAAGCACAAAGCTTACAGACTCAAAACCTAAGTATGACTCTATATATCTTCTATTTTGAATTAACTTTCTTCAATAACAGCGTCCTCCTTATATAGCTTCAACAACAACATAATTCTTGAATCAAATCTTCTTCAAAGATATATTCCCAGAATTCTTTAGAAGCAAATAGAAGCAATCTTCAAACAATATCTTCACGCGAATTAATCTGGCTTCTAGAAACATCTGCTTGGATAAATCTTCAATTAAATCTTCACATAAAGATCATGTTCTGAAAATACACAGCTCCAAGGCGCACAAAATAGAACGCAGCTTCTGAACGCAGAAAACGTGCTTCTGAAATGCAGCTTCTGAAGGTCAACAAAAGTCAGCGTCTGAACAGTGCGTCTGAAGGTCAACGAAAGTCAGCGTCTGAACAGTGTGTCTGAAGGTCAACGAAAGTCAGCGTCTGAACAATGCGTCTGAAGGTCAATGAAAGTCAGCGTCTGAACAGTGCGTCTGAAGTACTGTTCCAGCTTCTGAAGTGTATGGTCAGCTTCTGAAGAACCAGTTCAGCTTCTGATGAACTTTTCCAGCTTCTGAAATTCTGTTTCTAGCTTCTGAAGGCACATTTCAGCTTCTGAAGACATACTTCTTGAGATTTCAGCTTTTGAAGCACAAATTGCTTGTCTATTTGATTTTAGCAAACATGGAGCCAACAACCAAATATCCAACAGGTTGATTTTAAAGAACGATGTTTTTGATCGTATTCTAGCGGTTAAACGTAGCTTGTATGCTCGCGCGTGGGAGGCTTAAGCGTTTGTTTGCATCGCGATAGAATTGATAAAACATCGTCCGTTTGTGAAAAGAGATTTGATTTTTATTTGACCGTGAGAGGGCCGAAAGTTAGTTTGGTGTGTTGAATTTGTTTTTTTTCTTTCCCTTTCTTTTTTTTTTGAAATATTAAAATGCTGCAAACAACCCTTAAAACACCTTTTAACCCTAAACTAATTAGGAGGTTCCCGTTGGGTACAACGGATGCGAGGGGTGCTAATACCTTCCCCTTGCATAATCGACTCCCGGACCCGTTAATGGTTGCGATGACCATCTTTCCAAATAGTCAAGGGTTTTATCAACGTTTCCCTTTAAAAATAAAACTTTGGTGGCGACTCCGTAGTTATTTCGAGCGTTAGTACGCTCGAGCGTTTTTAGCGGCGCGACAAGAACCACTGCACAATAATCAACAAAGATAACAAGTATGTTGTGTTCAAAGGTAAAAGGAAGAACAATGTATACAAAATTAATTTTTCAGAACTTGTTGATTAGAAGGTAGTTTTCCTTCTATCTGTGAGTGATGAGAAATGACTGTGGCATAGAAGGTTGGGACTTGCTAACTGGAGATTAATCTCCAAGTTTAGCAAGTTACAACTTGTTAGAGGCTTACTGGACATTGACTATCATTCAGATGCACTTTGTGGTGCATGCCAGAAGGGAAAAATTGTGAAAACCTCTTTTAAATCAAAAGACATTGTTTCTACCTCCAGACACTTGGAACTACTTCACATTGATTTGTTTGGACCAGTTTCTACTTCACACTTGGAACTACTTCACTTGGAACTACTTCACATTGATTTGTATGGATTGGTTATTGTTGATGATTACAACAGATGTACTTGGGTTAAATTCCTTAGAACTAAGGATGAACCATATGATGTGTTTAGCAACTTCTGCACACAAGTACAATCTGAAAAGGAGCTAAAAATTTTGAAAGTTAGAAGTGATCATGGTGTTGAATTTGAAAATGAGCCATTTGAAGTTTTTTTGAGAAAAACATGGAATACTCCATGAGTTCTCATCTCCTAGAACTCCACAACAAAATGGGGTTGTGGAGAGAAAGAACAAATCTTTACAAGAAATGGCCAGAACCATGATTCATGAATCTAACATTGCAAAGTACTTTTGGGCAGAATCTGTAAACACAACATGTTATGTTCAGAACTTGATCTATATTAGACCAATCCTGAATAAAACAACATATGAATTATTCAAAGGAAGAAAGCCAAGTATCTCTTACTTTCATCAGTTTGGATGTACATGTTACATTCTGAACAACAAAGTCTATCTAAAGAAATTTGATGCCAAGGCTCAAAAGGGAATCTTTTTAGGTTACTATGAAAGATCCAAGGCATACAGGGTGTATAATTCTGAAACACATGTTGTTGAAGAATCAATGCACATCAGATTTGATGACAAAAAGCCTGATAATGAAATATCAGAGCTAGTTGAGAGTTTGGCAGATATTCAGTTATCAGAAGATGCTTCAGAACCTAATCAGAATCCAGAGTCTGATGAAAGTTCAGAAGCTGATAACTCTCCAGAAGCTGACACCCTTCTAGAAACTGATACATCTCCAGAAGCTAATCCAGATCAAGAAGCTTCTGAAGAAATTCATGATGAGTCTTAAAATGCAACTCAATCCAAAAGAACTTTCAAGTATAAGTCTTCACATCAAGAATAGTTAATCAATGGAAACGAGGATAGCCCAAGAAAGACCAGATCATCTTTCAGACAAAATCATTCTTTGTTGGGATTATTGTCAATGATTGAACCAACTTCTGTTGATGAAGCATTATTAGATGATGGATGGATAGTTGCAATGCAAGAAGAACTAAATCAATTTCAAAGAAATGAAGTCTGGGATTTGGTTGCAAAACCTCCTCAGAAGAACATTATTGGAACAAAATGGGTGTTCAGAAACAAGCTTAATGAGTAAGGAGAAGTAGTCAGAAAAAAAAAAAGCAAGGCTAGTGGCTCAAGGGTACAGTCAACAAGAAGGAATTAACTATATTGAAACTTTTGCTCCAGTTGCAAGATTGGAAGCAATCATGTTACTTCTTTCTTTTGATGTAAACCATGGCGTCACATTATATCAAATGGATGTTAAGAGTGCTTTTCTTAATGGTGTTATTTCTGAAGAAGTGTATGTCAAGCAACCTCCTGGTTTTGAAGATCTGAATCATCCAGATTAAGTTTTTAAACTTAAGAAATCACTATATGGTCTCAAACAAGCTCCCAGAGCTTGGTATGAAAGACTAAGTAATTTCTTACTTAAAAATAATTTTATAAGAGGACAAGCTGACACTACATCTGTTTCAGCGTGGATAATCCCTCAAAAGGATTCTTCAATCAGCTCCTTCCATAGCGTGGAATCAACCCTTTATTAACCTTTTCCCAAGACAAATCATCCTCCGTTTCCATCAAAATATTAAACCAATGTATGGTTGAACCTTCCATGCTCAGACGTGCCAACTTCACACGCATCTCATCAGTCATATTTTGCACATCAAAATAGATTTCTTCTCGCGTGATCCAAGTCACAGGATCATCAGCTTCGAACAGTGGTAACTTCACCTTCTTTCCGGACAACCGCAATTCCCCCTGCGAAGACTCACCCATGGAAAAAATCACTTTCCTGATTTACACCCTTCTGACCGATCTGCTTGCTTAATTCACTGAGAACTAAGCTTTGTTGCTGCATTTGTTGAGCCAACATCTGAAGTGTGGATTTGACATCAGCCATCTGCTTTTCTAACGCGTCGATACGATCTCCCATCTTAGGCTTCTGTGGCATGTACAACTCCGGTATGGTGGTTGGTGATTTTGATCCGGTAGGTCGGACCAATTGATGGGTTTGTGTATGGATTTGTGAATGAAGCAGTGAAAATATGACAGAATAATGGAATAAACTTGCAATTGAATTAATGGAAGAAGCAATAACAAGAGTAGCAAAATGGAATTAAACAAAATAACAAATTGATAGTGTAATACTTTCAGTCCCTAAGCACGTTGTGCTCCCCAAGAAATCACTAAGAAGTGACCCCACACAATAACAAAATTCTAAGATGATTATTCTCTCTGACTCATCCCACTTAAATAGGCAGCTTCTCATGCATTCCATGCATCATACAATCACGTCATCACTCCTTATACCTTTTCCTTTTTTTTCTCTTATATACCCTCCAAATCTTTGGCTTAGGCCAAATGTCAACCCTCACCACATGATTCATATTTCTATCAACTTTATTAAGGCACTTGATCATCATGAAGATGAAGGTGGTCTTATAGTACTGTTTCCTGCTGAATGATTTACCAGCAAGCCTTTGTTATAAATTTGATTTAGAGTTTGGCCATGTCCTTTGACATTTTTTATAAGTAGGTAAATAGACATGAAAGGAACTTCTAGATTCATTAATTTTTTATAAGCAGTTTATAGTGAGTTGTCCAATGATCACAAAAAATATATGTTAATAACAGTTTTCCAACTTCAACTGTGCATTGTGGAAAATAACGGTTTTGTTCAAAATATGTTATGCCTACGCTGCAATGTTGTAACACCGTTACCTAATAATACTTTGTGATGTGGGACTTAACTACTCACACTTGAAACCCAACTATCTCCCCCTCAAGTGTGAGTCACCCACATCACTTGCCTGATTCTCACACTAGGATCCCGCTCCCGCTCCCCAACCGAGCCTAACCAGGGCTCTGATACCACTTGTTGGGGAGTCCGGGGAGCGTCGGGAGTGGCAATAGGCTAAACGTCCAGGACCACTAAGAGACTTAGATACCACATATCCACCCAAAACCTTAAGGCAATGAGTTTATGGGTCTTATCTCTTATATATCCAAAGTTTCCTCCATTCCTAATCGATGTGGGACTTAACAACTCACACTTGAAACCCAACAATATTGCCAAATAATAGTAATTTGTTTAAATACACTACAACTTCTGAGCTACAAAGACCAGTTTATGACATCTAACAGTGTTATTATTATTTTTTTGAAACTTAGTATCCGATCCAGGATAGACTAATCTGAGGGGTCCAATCTTAGTCCACTTACGGGGCCCCATTTAAAGCTAGAACATAGTTTTGTATGGACTTAACCTACCAAAATCGGCACCAGGGGGATCAAATCCGGAACCTTGAGAAGAGCACACTCTAAGGTTTCAAGCCAACACTATTAGGCCAACCCAAATAAGTTGAGATCTAACATTGTTAAAGTATAAAGTTGACAAGTAGGATAATAAGGCCTTGACCAGATCAATTTCTCCCCACAAGTGTATTTGTGGAAACCAAAACCCAAGTCTCAAGATGCACGAGAAGCAATGTTTGGAAGAAAGAATAAAACATGTTAAATCATTTTGAATCACACGATTAAAACAACCATTTATATATTTGGTATACTAAAAGTCTAAAACTATTTATTCAAAAGATAAGTAGCACAAAATATATGAAAATTGGAAAGAAAAAAGTAGTAAGTACCCCTCCTCCACCCTTATGGAGATTGGGACATGACTTTGGGTAGAGATGTAGAAAAGTCAGGTACAAGGGTGTGAAAGGAAAAATTCACCTCCTTCCTATGCCTACCTCTAATTTCTCCTGAGTAAATCACTCGTTTAGCAGTTATTAAAGTAGCATAGAATTCAAGCACAGCAATAGATGTTCAGCTGTTGGGAGCTAATAAGAAAATCTGCATAACTTAAGTTCCTTAAATCAATCTGTGCTTAAATTATGCAGTTAGAATAAACTTATTACGACTGCAATTCAACAACAAAAGCTCTATTCAGTATATAAAATATCTTAAATTCACAAGTCAATCACTATTTATCAATATTAACCCTCCAACATATGAAATCTTTTTAACATACTCATTTAAGGTTCAAAACGTATTCGTATCAGCTAGGGTAGGATAGCAAAATGTATACAGAGAATGTATCAAACGTGTCTACCATTTGATATCATTTAAAGCAATAATACCTACCAATAAAGTGTTCTACCTATAACATTTGTAACGATGGCCTTGCCTTTTGATTTCTTCTTATTTGAGTGAACAATTAGAGAATTAGAAATCGTGTTGACTATTGGTTGACGGACACAAGGAAAAAACTTGGACTTATATATACGTTTAGTCTCTGTATTTGCAGACCCTTCCAATTTTGCCCTGCAAATATTAATCACTTGAGTTTTGGTCCCTGAACACATTTAATTCTCACCATGTCACTAAGTTGCTGAGTTGTCACAACTAATTGATTAAGACATCTGATGAGTCACAAAAATAAAGGGTGGACTGACGATAAAGAATGGACTAACGAAAATGCCCTAAGGTTTCAGGAAAGTGCAAAATGACCAAAAACCTTCATATTTTAGCCTATGGATTTTCTAAAGGTTCCCTCTTTTGATCTCTTTGGATTTCCCTTTTTCCCCACTATCAATCCCCAAACTTGAGCTACCTACTTATAGAATTCAAGAATCCCTTAAAACTTGGCGGCTAAGTGTAGTAATTTTTTAATATTTCAATACTTAATTATTCTACAATTTATTTCAATCCAATTATTTTGTTTTATTTGAGAATTAATTTTGATTAATTTATTTGAAAAACTGCTATATTTGTTTTTATGGGTTACTGACTTGGTCTTTTATGTGTTCATTATGGGTGTGTTTGGTAAAACTAAGCTATAAGATATCTATAGGTAATAAGCTAGCTGGCTAGCTTATAGTTGAAGACCGATAGCTGAAAGCTTATAATTGAAAAACTATCTAATTAAAATTAAAGTGTTTGGTAAAATTAACTTTTGAAGTGACTAATAAATTTAAAATGACGTAAAAGTATACATATGTTTCATATATTATACATTATATTTATAAACATTTTTAACTAATATATTTATTTTAATAATTTGAATTTATTTCAAAGTATTTTTTATCTTTAAAATGTGATATATGAATTTAATTGAGATTATCTTTAACAAATTTTGTTTGACTTCTTTATCATGTATTTTGACTTTCATTCGTTTTATAAAAACTTATTTCTTTTTATTTAAATTAAATTGGTAAATATGTTCAAAGAAAAATTAATGATAAATATGTACATATTAATTTAATAGAAAGAGACTTATCCCTAAAAAAAGACCTTATAAAAAAAATCAAATAGAGTCATGTAAATGTAGCTAAGTGATAAGTAGTATTTTACTAGGTTTTTAAGTGTTTATTTCGTTTTGATTTTAGTCCTTTTACTTCATTTGCTTGAACTATTTTACTTCAAAGCACTTGTTTTTCTTTCTAGGTAAAAATAATGAAGAGCAAGCATCTTGGATCAAAAACATGAAGAACCAAGCATGAAAAATCAAGTTCCAAGGCAATTTTTAGGTGGCACGGTTGTGCCACATTTTGTACTGGTCGTGTGCCCTTTTTGAGCCAGACCGTGCCTATGCTGAAAAAAACACCACGTACGGTCGTGCGCCCAATTGGCACGGTCATGCGCCCTTCCAACTTTTCAGAAATTGCAGTTTTAAAACATAGCACGGTCGTGCGCCCATATGGCACGACCGTGCACGTTATGCAGTCAATTTTAATGATTGAAGACTCTTGGGAAATGCTCATTATTGCTATGTAATCCGTGTTTAATACCTTGTATGAGGTTTTTAGCTATAAATAGGGCTACAATCAGCTTTGTAAGAGAGCTTAGACTTGATGTATTGTTACTATAGTGAAATCCAATTGCTACATTGCTCTAAGTTCATTTCTTTACATTTTCTTGCACTTTTAAGTTCCTGTAATTTATATTTCCTGTTCTTTACTTTTCTGCACTTTATCCTTCTTGTCATTTATCTTTATGCATTTACAATTCATGTCTTTTATAATTTGTCAAGCATCTACGATGAACAATCGTGAGTAAACTTGTCTAGTTTTGGGATTGTTGGTGAAATTCTGGCGCAGTAAAACAGAGTAAAACACAGGAACAATAACAGACAGAAAATAAAAGGCACATGATATTTGTTAACCCAGTTCGGTGACAAACACACCTACGTCTAAAGGCTAACAAGCCAGGAAGGAAATCCACTATGATAGTCCTAGTTCTAAGTTCTCAGCAAACTCACAGTTTACAACTTATCACCTAGCAACTACCCGTATTGACTTCAACCTAGGAACTCCTAGACCTGAAAACCCATCTCACTTCCCCTCAAACAATCACTGCCCCAGTGATTTTAAACTCAAATAACAAACAAAGTAGGAGACACACTCCAAAACAAACAAACGTCACTCTTGCTTAAAAGCTTATGAGTGATTCACAATTACAACTCAACTAAACACAGTCCTAAGCTTGCATCAAGGTGACACAAGAAAGGCTCACAATTAACACACTAGAAACCTAAGAATAATCTTTCAATGATGGCTTCTGTTCTAGTTTCAGTTTCAGTGATTTTCTTCAATAGAGGCGTCCTTTATTTATAGCTTTCAGCAACAACATATTTGTGAATCAAATATTCTTTTCAGAAATATATTGACACAAATATTCTTCAGAAATATATTTTCCAAAGATCTATTTGAAAATATATTCACAAATAAAACAATCCAATCTTGAAAAATATATCACACGTAAATATCTTCCTTCTAGAACCACACGCAGCATGAAAGAATTTTTCAATCAAATATTCAACAGATCAGGTGAGAAAATAAACACTCCAAGGCGCGAAAACAAGAGAACAGTAAAAAGCTTCTAAAGGTACTTCTGAAGAAGTGCTTCTGAAGGTTCAGCGTCTGAAGTTCAGCTTATGATAGTTCAGCGTCTGAAGTTCAGCTTCTGAAGGTTCAGCGTCTGAGGGTACTGTTCAGCTTCTGAGGTACTGTTCAGCTTCTGAAGACCTAGCTTCTGAAGGTTCAGCTTCTGAGGTACTTGTAATTCTGGCCAGGCAAAGATACTTAACTGGTTCAGGTTCTGATTAAAAACTTAGTAGGTTCTGATCAGAACTTGGCACAATTATAAAAGCAAATAATCAGCAGGAATATAAAGTGCAGGAAAGCTAAAAACACACAAGGTTTGTTAACCCAGTTCGGAGTAAACACCTCCTACTCTGGGGGATACCAATCCAGGAAGGAAATCCACTATTGGATTTAATCCTTAAGACTCAGACACTGACTCCCAGTTCTTATCCCAAGCAATTAACCTCCACCTAGTAAGACTTCTACCCAACTTTGAGTAATAGAATCCACTATCTTCCTATTCAAGTAACAAACCTGTTACTGAACCCCTTAAACAAAACTACCCTGTTTTGAAGAAATACTTCAATACATGACCTGCACTCGTACCTACAGGCTTAGAGTGATTACAACTCAATAAAACACCTAAACCAACTCAAAAGAGTGGTGCACAAATAAAGCTAAAAGCTTAAAAACTCTAAGACTCTATTTCTCTGATTTTTCTCTGTTCTGAATCATGTCTTGAATAGCAGCAGCCCTCCTCTATTTATAGCCTTCAGTCTTGCAAAATAAAACTAATCTTCTGAATTGATTTGTTACTGAAATAAGATTGGTCCAATCAAGTAACAAATAAAACTGTTTTGTATCTTTGAAAGATTTAAAACAGAAAATACGATTTTCATATCTTTGAACCAAATCTTCAATAAAATCTTCTCCAAATAAATCAACATTCTAGAAGCCATATGCGTGGATAAATCTTCAATAAATCTTGCAAAGATTCGCATAGAAAAACCTTGAAAATAACCAGCTTCTGATGAAGTCAACATAAGTCAACGCTGGACTTCAGAACCTGAACTGCTACTGAAGTGCTACAGTGCTTCTGATGAGCATTCAGCTTCTGATGTACTTTTGAGCTTCTGAACAGCTTCAAAATGAAAGACTTCCAACTGAAGAAATGTTCTACATATGGAGATGCTTCTATTCAATATCTTGGTTTTGCCAAAACATGCAGCCAACACCATAAGACTCAACAATCTCCCCCTTTGGCAAATTTTTGGCTAAAACCATCCAAGTTCTTCAATCTCCCTTATAATCAACTCAGCAATGAAGAACTCCACAATTATACATCATAGCAATCAGTTTAGGCAGCGGATTCAGCTATGTTAAACAACAGCTTCAGCTTCTGACTCCTGAAGCACACAAAAAAACAAAGTTCTGATCAACTCCTGATCATCACAATCATGGTATCAGAGCTACCAGCTACTAATCAACTCCACACTCCCCCTGCAACTCAGCATACATCAAACTCCCCCTTACTTCTGAATTTATGGTATCAGAGCATATCAGAGCCAACACAGCACACAACTGTTCTTCAGGACCATACCTCAGGATCACAGAAAACACTCAGGACCATAACAACCTTGTACTCCCCCTGAGACACATATTCCCCCTTGGTCATATCTGGGCATATATTGCTTGGTATCAGAGCAAAACACCTTCTGAATCAAGGACACACATATCTGAAATGCAGCAATACATCTTCTAATTCTTGGTATCAGAGCCAACAGAGCCAACACACTGCATAAGATTTTCTCCCCCTTTTTAGCCACAAAATTCTGACAAAACATAGTCTTCATATAGGGAATAAAATCAAAACAAGTAAGACAGATCCTGGAAAAGCTATCAGATTCAGACACAGGATCACACTTAGCATAGGCACAACTGGCAGGTACTCTATCTTCCTCACATCCAGTTTGCAGTAATTGCTATAACTCTTCATGCAAACACACACCTAACTTGCTCCTTAAGTTTTTAAACTGCTTAGCATCCAAAGCCTTTGTGAAAATGTCAGCAACTTGTTCTTCAGTAGCTACATGCTCCAGCTGAATAATCTTGTCCTCCACAAGGTTTCTGATAAAATGATGTCTGATGTCTATGTGTTTGGTTCTGCTGTGCTGAATTGGATTCTTAGAGATGTTGATGGCACTCAAATTGTCGCAAAACAATGTCATAACACCTTGTTCAATGTTGTACTCCTCCAGCATCTGCTTCATCCACACCAATTGTGAGCAACTACTCCCAGCAGCAATGTACTCAGCTTCAGCAGTTGACAATGACACACAGTTTTGCTTCTTGCTAAACCATGAAATTAAGTTATTTCCCAAAAAGAAACAACCTCCTGAGGTGCTCTTCCTGTCATCAGCACTTCCAGCCCAGTCAGCATCACAATATCCCATCAGTTCAGAATTTGAACTGTGTGAGTACATGATTCCATAGTCACTTGTGCTATTAACATACTTCAGGATCCTTTTAACTTGTGTCAGATGACTCATCTTAGGATCATCTTGATATCTTGCACAAACTCCAACAGCATAAGTGATATCAGGTCTGCTTGCAGTTAAATACAATAGGCTCCCTATCATGCTTCTGTACTGACTCTGATCAACTGATACTCCTTGTTCATCTTTGGTTAGCTTCAGATGAGTAGCAGCTGGTGTCTTCTTATGAGCAGCTGATTCCATTCCAAACTTCTTTACTATGTTCTTGGCATATTTACTCTGAGAGATGAAGATTGTATCTTCCATTTGCTTGACTTGTAAACCAAGAAAATAAGTCAGTTCACCAACTAGACTCATTTCAAACTCTGACTGCATTTGTTGAACAAACAGTTTGACCATCTTCTGAGACATCCCTCCAAACACTATATCATCCACATAAATCTGTGCAATCATCAGATTCCCATTTTCATCTTTCACAAACAATGTCTTATCAGAACCACCTTTTCTGTATCCTTGAGCAACAAGAAACTGAGTCAATCTTTCATACCATGCTCTTGGTGCTTGCTTCAATCCATACAAGGCCTTCTTCAATTTGTAAACATGATTAGGAAAATTATGATCCACAAATCCTTTAGGCTGTTCAACATACACTTCTTCTTGCAGATATCCATTCAGAAATGCACTCTTCACATCCATCTGAAACAGCTTGAACTTGAGAATGCAGGAGACACCCAACAGTAGTCTTATGGACTCTAGTCTGGCCACAGGTGCAAAGGTCTCATCAAAATCCAATCCCTCTACTTGAGTATAACCCTGAGCAACCAACCTTGCCTTGTTTCTGACTACAGTACCACTTTCATCTGTTTTATTCTTGAATATCCACTTAGTGCCAATCACATTCAACCCTTCAGGTCTTGGAACCAGATCCCACACTTCACTCCTTTTGAATTGATTCAACTCATCTTGCATTGCTTCAATCCAAAATTCATCAGTCAGGGCTTCTTTCACATTTTTAGGCTCAACCTTTGACACAAAACATGAATCAGTTGCAGCAGCATCTGATCTCCTGGTTCTGACACCTTGATCTAAGCTTCCAATGATTAAGTCTTTAGGATGATCCTTCTGAACTCTAATTGATGGCCCTTTACCATTTGGGACTTGATCTGGTTGATCTTCTGCTTCTTCAGACTCTGAACGCTTTTCTGCTTCTGAAGTTTGTTCTTCTGAAGCTTCAGACTCTGGAACAACTTCAGGCTCACTTCTATCTTTCTCAGCAGTCAGATCATCAATTACCACATTAATGGACTCCATCACAACCTTGGTTCTGGAATTAAACACCCTGTAAGCTCTGCTGTTCACTGAATAACCCAGGAATATGCCCTCATCAGACTTAGGATCCAGTTTTCTTCTATTCTCTCTGTCAGCCAAGATATAGCATCTGCTCCCAAAAACATGGAAATATTTGACTGTAGGCTTTCTCCCTTTCCACAATTCATACAGAGTTGATGTAGTACCTTTCTTCAAAGTGACTCTGTTGTGTATATAACATGCAGTGTTCATAGCTTCAGCCCAAAACATATATGGCAGCTTCTTAGCATGCAACATAACCCTTGCACATTCTGCTAATGTCCTATTCTTCCTCTCAACTACACCATTTTGCTGAGGTGTGATAGGTGCAGAAAACTCATGTTTTATACCTTCAGAAGCACAGAATTCTGAGAAACTCTTGTTTTCAAATTCTTTGCCATGGTCACTTCTGATTCTGACAATACCACAATCTTTTTCTCTTTGTAATTGAATGCACAGGTCTTTAAATACTTCAAAAGTATCAGACTTTTCTCTAACAAAACTGATCCATGTGAATCTTGAGTAGTCATCTACCATTACAAATGCATACCTCTTGCCTCCAATACTCTCAACTTGCATAGGCCCCATTAAATCCATATGAACAAGTTCTAGTACTTTGGTAGTTACCTGGTGAACTAATCTGGGATGAGACTTTCTTGTTTGTTTACCTATCTGACAATCACCACAAACACTGTCCTCATTGATCTTCAGATTAGGCACACCTCTGATAGCTTCAGTACTTAGGATTTTCTTCATGCCTTTCAGATGCAGATGTCCCAGTTTCTGGTGCCAGAGCTTGACTTCCTCTTCTGAGCTCATAAGACAAGAAGTCAGACTTCTTTCTTCTTCAGAAACCCACAAATAACAGTTGTCTTTGGATCTGCAGCCCCTCATCTGAATTTTACCATCCTGATCAGTAACAATACACTCCTGCTTGTTGAAATTCACTTTTAAATCCTGATCACATAGCTGGCTAATACTGATCAGATTAGAGGTTAATCCTTCCACCAGTAGCACATCATTAAGTTTGGGCAGACCTTCTCTGATCAAATCACCAATTCCCAGAATCTGACCTTTTACACCATCTCCAAATGTCACATAACTTCTGGAGTACGATCTGATATTGCTCAGTAGCTTCTTCACACCAGTCATGTGCCTTGAACACCCACTATCAAAATGCCAGTCTTCTTTTGAGGTGGCTCTTAATGAAGTATGAGCAATCAGGCCTACATTCTGAACCTTAGGTTTCCACACCTTCTGAACACTGTGTCTGGGTGCAGCTGGTTGCACTCTTCTATATTGAAAGTGTTCAGGATAACCATACAGTTTAAAGCAAAAAGGTTTGATATGTCCCTTCTTACCACAATGATGACAGGTCCATGTATGATTCCTCCTTCTTCTGTTGTACTTCTGGGGTTGCTTCTGAGGTAGCATCTGAACATGCTTCTGACCTTGCATCTGAGGTCTCTTCTGAGCTAGCTTTTGAGGTTTCATCTGAATATGCTTCTGACCTTGCATCTGGGCTTGCTTCTGAGGTCTCTTCTTTGATGTTCCAGCCATAGAGTCATGAGTTTGAGTAGCAGGAACAAAACTCATCTGTTTAGGAATCTGAGTCTGATCAACAAAACCTAAACCAGTTTTTCCTTGTTGCTGATTCCCCAAAATGTCCTCCAACTTATCAGTAGCAGAATTCAACATCTTCACTTGCTTTTTCATTTGATCGAGTTGGGAGTTCAGTTGCTTCACTTCTTCTTTTAAATCTGAATTCTGCACTAACAGTTCACCTTTTTCAGCCTCCAGTTGAAGAATAGCCTCCTTCTGATCCAAAACTTGTTTGCAAACCTCAGCACTTCTGGTATACAGCTTCTTGTAGTTATCAGCTAATTCATCATATGAGGTTTTATCAGCTTCAGACACATATGAGGCTTCAGACTCTGAGTCAGACTCTGAAAAGGTCTCAGACTCTAAAACAGCTTCCTTCTTCAAGATAGCTCCTGACCTTACAACCAGACCAGTATCACACATATCAGATTCACTAACATCATCATCTTCAGAACCATCATCAGACCATGAAATAGCTAGGCTCTTTTTCTGCTTCTTGAGAAAAGTGGGACATTCAGACTTGATGTGTCCATACCCTTCACACTCATAGCACTGCACACCTTTAGCTTGGTTACTTTTCTCCTCAGACTTGGTCTTCTTCTCATCAGTTTGTTGCTTTTTGTTATTGAATCTGAAATTCTGACCTTTGGCTTTGGCTTTTCTGTTAACATTCTTCAGAATCTTGTTGAATTGTTTTCCCAGCAACACTAGAGCTTCTGATAAGTCATCCTCCTCAGACTCTTGTTGATCATCAGCTTCAGAGTTCACAGTAAAAGCTACACCTTTTCCTTTCTTATCAGGCTGTTTGCAGAATGCAGTTTCGAAATTGAGCAAAGATCCAATCAGCTCCTCAAGCTTCATAGTGGTAATATCATGAGCCTCTTCAATTGCTGTCACCTTCATATCAAATCTTCTGGGCAGGGACCTGAGGATTTTTCTCACTAGCTTCTCATCTGACATTTTCTCCCCAAGAGAATCAAAAGAATTTGCCATATCAAGCACATTCATATAGAAATCCTGGATATTTTCATCCTCCTTCATCTTCAGGTTCTCAAACTTGGTGGTCAGAAGCTGCAATCTGGACATCTTTACCTTAGAAGTTCCTTCATGAGTGGTCTTCAGAATTTCCCAAGCATCTTTAGCCACAGTACATTGTTTGATTAGTCTGAACATGTTCTGATCAACACCATTGAAGATAGCATTCAAAGCTTTTGAATTTCCCAGTGACAGATCATCTTCAGCTTTGGTCC
This sequence comes from Medicago ruthenica, assembly GCA_018208015.1. Lineage (NCBI taxonomy): Eukaryota > Viridiplantae > Streptophyta > Magnoliopsida > Fabales > Fabaceae > Medicago > Medicago ruthenica. Next base: position 37,326,084 of record CM031378.1, read on the forward strand.
ATTCCTCTTCAGGCTTCAGAACCTCAGTCTTGTTACCATCTTTGTCTGTATACACAGGATGATCCCAGCCTTTAATCACAGCTTTCCAAGTCCTGCTGTCAATAGACTTTAGAAAAGCACACATCCTTGACTTCCAATACTCATAGTTTGTGCCATCAAGTAGGGGTGGTCTATTGACATATCCTCCTTCTCTATCCATGCTTGCCAGATATTAAGTCCTCTGGATCTCACCCAAATTACAGGCAGGGTGCCTGCTCTGATGCCAATTGTAATTCTGGCCAGGCAAAGATACTTAACTGGTTCAGGTTCTGATTAAAAACTTAGTAGGTTCTGATCAGAACTTGGCACAATTATAAAAGCAAATAATCAGCAGGAATATAAAGTGCAGGAAAGCTAAAAACACACAAGGTTTGTTAACCCAGTTCGGAGTAAACACCTCCTACTCTGGGGGATACCAATCCAGGAAGGAAATCCACTATTGGATTTAATCCTTAAGACTCAGACACTGACTCCCAGTTCTTATCCCAAGCAATTAACCTCCACCTAGTAAGACTTCTACCCAACTCTGAGTAATAGAATCCACTATCTTCCTATTCAAGTAACAAACCTGTTACTGAACCCCTTAAACAAAACTACCCTGTTTTGAAGAAATACTTCAATACATGACCTGCACTCGTACCTACAGGCTTAGAGTGATTACAACTCAATAAAACACCTAAACCAACTCAAAAGAGTGGTGCACAAATAAAGCTAAAAGCTTAAAAACTCTAAGACTCTATTTCTCTGATTTTTCTCTGTTCTGAATCATGTCTTGAATAGCAGCAGCCCTCCTCTATTTATAGCCTTCAGTCTTGCAAAATAAAACTAATCTTCTGAATTGATTTGTTACTGAAATAAGATTGGTCCAATCAAGTAACAAATAAAACTGTTTTGTATCTTTGAAAGATTTAAAACAGAAAATACGATTTTCATATCTTTGAACCAAATCTTCAATAAAATCTTCTCCAAATAAATCAACATTCTAGAAGCCATATGCGTGGATAAATCTTCAATAAATCTTGCAAAGATTCGCATAGAAAAACCTTGAAAATAACCAGCTTCTGATGAAGTCAACATAAGTCAACGCTGGACTTCAGAACCTGAACTGCTACTGAAGTGCTACAGTGCTTCTGATGAGCATTCAGCTTCTGATGTACTTTTGAGCTTCTGAACAGCTTCAAAATGAAAGACTTCCAACTGAAGAAATGTTCTACATATGGAGATGCTTCTATTCAATATCTTGGTTTTGCCAAAACATGCAGCCAACACCATAAGACTCAACAGTACTGTTCATCTTCTGAAGACCCAACTTCTGAAGTTCTGCTTCTGAAGACGCGAACTTGCTTGTATATTTGATTTTAGCAAACATGAAGCCAACAAGCAAATATCCAACAATCTCCCCCTTGGGCAAATTTTTGGCTAAAATCTATTTGAGAACATTGAGATATCACAAGGCAAATTCTTCACTCATCAAAAAAGTGCAACCATGAAGAATATAAACGTAGCAACCAAATATCAACAGAGTCAGCAGCGGCACATAATAAACAAGAGATATACACTACGTTTCCACACAAAAACTTCCCCTGAAACATGTAATTCAACATTCAGCTTCTGAAACATATACTACTCCCCCTGAAACAGAGATTCCCCCTGAAACACATCAACTCTGTATTGCTTCTGAACTATAGAACTGCCTGTATTGCTTCTGAACTACAGAAATGCTTCTGACACACTTATCTCCCCCTTTTTAGCCAAATAATTTTGACAAAACAACCATGCAATCACCAGGAGTAGAACAAACAAGAAACAACAAAGGTTACAGACCACATGCACACAAACAAAGGAAAAATAAAGGGAACACGCCCTGAAATCATTTCCAACAGAGGCATAAGAAAAAGTTGTTCTTGGAAACATCAGATACAGACCAGCAGAGATAACATCAGTGACACTTCTCATAGCAAACCACTCAGACACACAGTAACAGTAACCACATATTTAGAGCAGTCTTCGGAATGTCAATGATTTCCCTGATTTCTCGTGCAACTCTAGTTATAGTAAATAGAAAGAATTTGTTTGCACGTTTCAACACCTGTAATTGCTACAGATTCTCATATAAGCAACCACTTGCCCAGTCTGCATTATAACACCATTGATCAATATCAACACCATTATCCTCTTTGATTATCTTCACATGTGCTGCATCAGATGTTCTCTTTTGTCTTGTATTCATAAGAGCAAAATTCTTCACCCTACTCTTGGCACACTTGCTTTGAGAAATAAACACACCATCATCCATTAGCTTCAATTCATCACAAATGCTGTCTTCATTAATCTTAAGTTTGGGTAATCCTCTGATGGCATCCACAGATGATGCCCTTAGAGAAGTGTGAGCTATCAGACCAACATTATCACATTTGGGTCTCCATTCCTTCTTGACCTTGATTACAACAGGTTCATATTTCCTTTTGCTGGAACTGCTTAGGATATCCATACAGCTTGAAACAGAATGGCTTTATGTGCCCCTTTCTACCACAGTAATGACATATCTAAGGACGAGATGCCCTCCTGCTCTTAGATCCCTGAGGTTTGATCTGATGTTCCAACTTAGGTTTGCCCATCATTGGATCATATGTTCCAACAGCTATAATGAACCTTTTAGCTGAATTTTGATGTTTGTTGTTCAAGGTCCTATCATCAAACCCTATTCCTTTTGGTTTCCCTTGGTTCTGACTCTTCAATATCTCTTCTAGCATATCAGTACCAGTGTTCATCATTCTGACCTGCTTCTTTAAGTGTTCAGGTTGAGAGTTCAGTTGGGTTACCTCATCTTTGAGATCATAAATTTTCCCTAAGTGGTCACTTCTTTCAGCATGCAGTTGACTGATAGTCTTCTTCTGATTTACTAATAACTTGCAAACTTCTTCACTTCTGATGTATAGTTCTTTGTAAGAGGCAAGTAGTTTTTCATAAGACAATTCTCCATCACTTGACTCAGTATCAGATGGTGCTTCAGAACCTGATGGTGCTTCAGAACCTGATGGTTCTTCTGAAGCCTTAACTTCATCATCAGACAAGCATCTACCAGTTAAAGCATTGACATGCTTAGCAGACTCATTCTCCACTTCTCCTTCTGAGTCATCTTCATCAGACCAAGACACAATCAAACTTTTCTTCTGTCTCTTGAGGTATGTGGCATATTCTGTTCTAATGTGACCATATCCTTCACATTCATGACACTGAACTCCCTTGGATTTATTGCTCTTATCATCAGTTCTTGTCTTCTTCAAGTCATTTGGTTGCTTACTGATGTTGAATCTAATGTTCTGCCATTTGGTTTGGATCTCCTGTCAGCCTGCTTTAAGATCCTATTAAATTGTTTACCAAGCATCACAAGAGCTTACTGATATGCTTTCATCATCCTCAGCATCAACATTTGCTACAAAAGAAACACCTTTCCCCTTCTTATCAGTTTGGTTATTGAAGGCTATCTCAAAATTCTGCAAGGACCCTATTAATTCCTCAACCTTCATACTGGAGATGTCTTGTGCTTCCTCAGTTGCAGTCACCTTCATGTCAAATCTCTTAGGTAGAGACCTGAGTATTTTCCTCACAAGTTTCTCATAAGATATTTTTTCTCCAAGAGAATCAAATGAGTTCGCCATGTCCAGGACGTTCATATAGAAATCTTGTATGTTCTCATCCTCCAACATTTTGAGATTTTCAAACTTGGTGGTGAGAAGTTGAAGTCTGGACATTTTTACCTTGGATGTGCCTTCATGAGTAGTTTTGAGAGCATATTCTTGTCCACTCCATTAAATATAGCATTGCTACAGTGCATTGCTTTATCAGTCTGAACATATTCTTGTCCACTCCATTAAATATAGCATTCAAGGCCTTGGAGTTTCCAAGAGCTAATTCATCTTCTTCCTTAGACCACTCTTCTTCTGGTTTCAGATCAGTTGTCTTCTTTCCATCTTTGTCAAGCACAACAGGATGTTCCCAACCTTTCAGAACTGCTTTCTAGGTTTTACTGTCTATAGACTTAAGGAAAGCACTCATGCGTGATTTCCAATAGTCATAGTTGGAACCATCCAACAGAGGTGGTCTGTTCACAAATCATCCTTCTTTGTCCATTCTGCCAGGAAATAACTTCCCTGGAGCTCAACCTAAAACAGGCAGGGTGCCTGCTCTGATGCCAATTGAAATTCTGGCGCAGTAAAACAGAGTAAAACACAGGAACAATAACAGACAGAAAATAAAAGGCACAGGATATTTGTTAACCCAGTTCGGTGACAAACACACCTACGTCTGGAGGCTACCAAGCTAGGAAGGAAATCCACTATGATAGTCCTATTTCTAAGTTCTCAGCAAACTCCCAGTTTACAACTTATCACCTAGCAACTACCTGTATTGACTTCAACCTAGGAACTCCTAGACCTGAGATCCCATCTCACTTCCCCTCAAACAATCACTGCCCCAGTGATCTTAAACTCAAATAACAAACAAAGTAGGAGACACACCCCAAAACACACAAACGTCACTCTTGCTTAAAAGCTTATGAGTGATTCATAATTATAACTCAACTAAACACAGTTCTATGCTTGCATCAAGGTGACACAAGAAAGGCTCACAATTAACACACTAGAAACCTAAGAATAATCTTTCAATGATGGCTTCTGTTCTAGATTCAGTTTCAGTGATTTTCTTCAATAGAGGCGTCCTCTATTTATAGCTTTCAGCAGCAACATATTTGTGAATCAAATATTCCTTTCAGAAATATATTGACACAAATATTCTTCAGAAATATATTTTCCAAAGATCTATTTGAACATATATTCACAAATAAAACAATCCAATCTTGAAAAATATATCACACGCAAATATCTTCCTTCTAGAACCACACGCAGCATGAAAGAATTCTTCAATCAAATCTTTAACAGATCAGGTGAGAAAATAAACACTCCAAGGCGCGAAAATAAGAGAACAGTAAAAAGCTTCTAAAGGTACTTCTGAAGAAGTGCTTCTGAAGGTTCAACGTCTGAAGTTTAGCTTCTGAAGGTTCAGCGTCTGAAGGTACTGTTCATCTTCTGAAGACCCAGCTTCTGAAGGTTCAGCTTCTGAGGTACTATTTAGCTTCTGAAGACCCAGCTTCTGAAGGTTCAACTTCTGAGGTACTGTTCAGCTTCTGAAGACCCAGCTTCTGAAGTTCTGCTACTGAAGACGCGAACTTGCTTGTATATTTGATTTTAGCATACATGAAGCCAACAACCAAATATCCAACAGTTGGAAAAGTCTAATGACTAGATCCTAATCAAACCTAGCCTAGACTCTATTTTATTCAAAATTATTTTCCTATCTAATCTCATCGTTTTTAAACTCAATAGGAAGTGTTGATCAAAGTACCGAACAGAGAAGTTCAACAACTACTATTTCATCATTTCAAATATCAAGTGAAGTATTGAACGAAGAAGCTTGATATTGGAACAAATGAGATTAGACAAGACATCTCAAAGCTTGACGAGAAAACCTCAAATGAGTAGCTTTATGATGTCTTGAGGCCATAAGATTCATGCGTAATGGGTCTCATATAGCAATCAACAATGAGAATAGGCGTGATTGTTATTGGGATACACTCATGTATTTCGAAAGGAAACGTGAGTTACCTTAGTGAATCTTGTCTTTGTAAAATGGATTCAATATAGAATAGAGATATAGGCTTGAATGTTTATATTCTGTCATTAGATATACCAATAATCCCAAGACGCTTTTTATTTTATAAAAATAAACTAAAGAATTAGTCCAACTCTTAAAACTTAATTTGTTCAGCTAACAATCTCTGAAAACTAAATCGGTACTTACACAACTCTCTGTGGATCGATATTTTTACTACTCGATAATAATCGTATACTTGCGGTGACATATCAAGTTTTTGGCGCCGTTGTCGTGGAGTTGTTGTAATATTGATTGATTTGCAATAACAGCTAGACTGAACTTTTTCTTTTTCTTTTAACTTTCAACTGTTTGGATTCTCTTGTTCTTTGAATGCGAAGAACTAGAAGTCTTGGTGAATTTATTCCCGAGATCGAAAGGTTCATCCACCAAAGAAGAAGATAAGTACACGGTAACGCCATGGCTGCAGAACGTACTCTTAAAGAGTATGCTACACCATCTACGGATGAGCCTCATGCTGTCATCGTGCATCCAGCCATTGAAGCAAACAACTTTGAAATAAAACCTGCACTACTTAACTTGGTGCAGCAGAATCAGTTTTCCAGATCACCCACTAAGGATTCGAATCTGCATCTTTCAAACTTTTTAAGACTCAGTGGAACTTTGAAAAGCAATGGAGTGACCCAGGAAGCCATAAAGCTGCATCTCTTTCCTTTTTCATTAAGGGATCGAGCAAGCACCTGGCTTCACTCCTTGCCTAATGCTTCTATAACAACATGTGATCAACTAAGGGCAGCTTTCCTTGCCCGATTTTCCCCCCGAGCAAAACATCTCAATTGAGGGATCAAATTACTAGATTTACTCAAAAAGACGGGGAATCTCTATACGATGCGTGGGAGCATTTCAAAGAAATGCTTAGGCTTTTCCCCCACCATGGTTTGGAGAAATGGTTAATCGTCCATACCTTTTATAACGGTCTTTTGTATGAAACCAAATTGACTATTGATGCAGCTGCAGGGGGAGCTCTTATGAACAAAAACTACACGGAAACATACAATCTCATCGAGGACATGGCTCAAAACCACTATTAGTGGACTTGTGAGAGAGCCATCACTGTTGTAGCTCCGTCTCCCTCTAAAAAAGAGGCAGGTATGTACGAAATCTCCGCCTTTGATCATTTAGCTGCCAAGGTGGTGTTAGCCTGTATTTTTTACAAAGGATATTAAATATAGTCCTTGAGGGTTGACTAAACGCGTGGAAGAAAAGTGTAATTTTGGACTTAAAGAGTTTCTAGAAGATTGCGCGTGTTCGTTCGACATAATCGAAGGCATGCAGCTGGTCGAAATGCATCTCGACAACGCGAGAGTCAGTTGTGCTATGAAGAGGTTCTTTGACAAACTGTCGAATTCGTGGCTGTCGAAGGGGCGAGATTTGAATTTCAAATAGGTTATTTTCTCTGTTATTAGACGTTAGTAGCAGTTAGAAATGTGGATAGGATAATACAGTTATTTTCTTTAGTATAAATAAGAGTTTTCCATGAGGAAAACGGGGTCACAAAATCACATGCATAACATTCTACAGACTTGAAGTATCCAAGTTACAACGAGAAAAGAGCCACGAATCATGTATGATCCTTGTGAACAACCTTTATTTCGAATCAATGCAATTTGTTTTACTCTAAGTTAATCCTTGCAATTTACTTTTACATCGTAATTTTCATTCGACAAGTTCAAGCAATCAAACTTGAAGATTACTTGTTCTTTTCTTGCATTCAAAACACGTAAAAATCCACAAGAAAATGCAAAGATCCTCAAATAAATTTGACACACAATGGCATGAGATTACTGATTGATCTCGCAAGTAATAAACCTATAACCAGCGGTTGTTTACCGAAATTCAAGGTAAACAGGTGGACACACTTTTTAACAAGTTTGATAAGTTAAGTGTAAGTGATGTCACACCTCCTTCTTCTAGTCCTCCTTGTGAAATATGTGATGTCATGGGTCATTCTGGTGTTGAGTGCCAACTAGGTGTGGCTGCTGAAAGTTTAGAGCAAGCTAATTTTGCTCAATATAATCAAAGGAACAATCAAAACATTGCTTTGAAAAATCCTTTTGGACAACAAGCAGCACCACCTGGTTTTGCAAACAATAATGGAGTCTCTCAAAAATCCAACTTGGAACTTTTGCTCGAAAATTTCATTTTATCTCAAACAAAGCAAAACCAAGAATTGAAAAATCAAACTGGATTTTTAAACGACTTTCTCATGAAATTGTCCACAAAAGTTGATTCAATTGTTACCTGTCATACCCCATTTTTTGACTTATATTTTTATGTGTTTTATCTTTTAATTATCTCATTACTTATTTTTACCTTTTATTATTTCATTCTTGTTATAGTATTTTATTTGCATTTTATCATTATCATTATTAGCATTTCCATTACCCTTAATATTATTAATGTTATTGTTATTCTATTTTTCTTTAATAATATCATTATTATCTTTTACTACTATAGGGGTTTTTATTTTAATTAATATTATTAAGTTTTTATCATTTTTTATTTTTTATCATCATTGTCATTATTATTGTCATTTACTATTTTATTTATTTTCATTATCATTTGCATTTTTGCATTTTTCATTATCATTATTATTATTATTTATTATTATTCATTTCCCACCTTTTTATATTTAAATACAAAAAATCAAAAAAAGGGGAGTTCGCAGTGCGAAATCACCTTCGCACTGCGACCTCTGCGAAATTTTCTGCAGAATTTTATATATTGGTTTATCCTTTTTGCTTTCAACTACAATTGTTATTATTAGTATTATTACTATTATTATTGCTATTTTGTGACTGATTTGGTGCAGCAAGGCAAAAATTAATGTGTGACATTAAAGGTAAAAGGAAAGAAAGATTTTCTTCCAACCTATCATGTGATCAAACAAATTGGCTGCCCTTGGTCAGCTCTTGTCCCTCCAAATTGACCCATCACCCAACCTAAGCTTGCCAGCCAGCTGCTTGATCCCTTTCCTTCCCTTTTTCTCTGCCAAAATCAGCCAAACACAAGTGGTTTTCTTGCCCAAAAAGCTGTTTGGTATGCCCTGTTTTGAGCTGGATTTCTCCTCCCACACACCAGCCCACATGCTCATTTTGCTTCCCCCAATCTCCCTGTACATGGCAGTACACGTTTTCATTGCTTGACCTTCCAAGATTGCAAGGATTGATCCCAAGAATCACCCCTTTGCAGCTGCCCTGTTTTACAGTTTTTTCTCATCATTACCTTCTAGAATTAATGGCATTTGTGGCTGAGATCAGTCAAGACCTTGCCCCTTGGCACAAGGCAAAGCAAGTTCTATCCATTAGCATTAAATGCAAAGTGTTTTAGCCTGGATTTAGCCCACAAACCAGCTAGAATCTAGAGATTTGCCATCATTACATAGATTTGCATTTTGGCCTATAAAAGGAATGCCAAGGCCCAAGGATTAGAGAGAGCCATTACACATTGAAAAAACCTGAAATACACAGCCTTACTCACACGAAATTCATACCAAAATCCCTTGCATTGCAGCACAAAATCAGTCCATCACAAACCAATTAGAACATTGTTCATAACCTCTCACCAAGCAAGCAAACCACTTCCAATCTATTGCTCAAGCACTGCTAGGAGTTCTGTAAGTCTCCTATAATCTTTCTTTTTCATTGTGTTTGCTGCTTTCATCACTTGCTTTGTTCAAATTTGTTTTGTGCACAAAAACCCCTTTTGAAACTCAAAAGGGACCTCAAAGGGGCCAAGCTTTGAAACTGAGTTTTTTCATCCCATTTTCTTCCATTTTGTCAAGCTTTTTAACCCCCTTTAGGTTCTGAAGCTTGCTTAGAAGCAGTTTCTGAACTTCTGTTCAGAAACAACTTCTGAGTTTGAAAATTCGCATACTTCGCAGAGCAAAGTATTGCTCGCACTGCGAACACACCAGAACCTGACTTCGCAGAGCCAAGTTCTGGCCGCTCTGCGAAGTATGTGAAATTCAGAACATGAATCAGGCATTCAAATGTCAAATTTTTGGGGTTCCAGCCCTTGATTCAGAACCTAAAGAGGGTTAAAACCATTTTTGTCCAAACCCAATTCATAATCATGCACAACTTTGAAGATTTCACAAGTTCGTGCGACAAATTTTGAGTAACTTGTGAAACAAGTTATGTTCTTTAATATTTTCAAAACCAAGTTTGAGCAACAAGCTAAGTTCGTCTATTTCAAAACAAACTTGAACAACCATGTTGTTCATGATTTTCAATCCAAACGCGAACTTAAGCCGAGCTTGCTCACTCTTTTAAAACCAAGCTCGAATTGAGCCGAACTTATGAACTTTCCAATTTTTGTGCATGTCTTATGAATTTGTTTCTCATTCAAACTTGAACTATACTCGTTCTTGAGTTTCAATAACTTAAGCAACAAGTAATGTTCATGATTTTTAATAAAATCGAACAACAAATTTGTTCGTGTTTTCTTTTCTTTTCTTTAAGTTTCCTTTTAAAAGCTTTGGTTCCCTTTGAGATTTCTCCGAGTAACGAAACCAAACTTGAATGAAACGGGAATGGCTTGACGTATGTCTCCCCAAACCTCGGTTGCACGAATGCGTGACGTATGTCTCGTCGCTCGGGCAACCGTCATTCCACCCTTGACGCGTCTAGCACGCTCAACCTTCCCTTGGCCCCCTTGTGGCCATTTTTACCCTTTTCTTGGCCCTCGTGGTCAATCCGAACCTCTCGCGCCTTTGCGCGTTTTTTTTTTAACCATTCACGCCTTGCGCGAATTTATCGCCTCCGCGCGTTTATCATTTATTTTCAAGTTTTTTACGCCCCTGTGCGTTTGTCTTTTCATTTATTTTTCAAAACATTCACGCCTTGCGCGAGTTTATCGCCCAGCGTCCATCTTTCACCATTTAAAGCTTTGTACGCCTTCGTGCGTTTTAAAACCTTTGTTCAAGTCCGAGTGCAAAATCCTTTTATCAAATCATTTACTTTTATGCATTGTCGTCAATGGCCAGTTCGGCAGCAACCCGAACAGTTGACATTTACTTTCATTACTTTCTTTTTTTCAAACTTTTTCGCTCGGACGCGATCAAATCTTTTTTAACTAAAACGAACCAACATACAAACTTTTTCTACCAAAGAACTACGTACGCTTTGAATTCTCCGACTACCGGGAGATACGTAGGAGCAAGATCGACATCTTGTCAAGCCCATTAATAAAAAACCTTTTTTTTCCCTTTCGTTCGTTTTTATCTCTTTCTTCATCTCGCATTATGTTTTTATATTTTCTTTTATATATGTTTAAACACGCAAGTAAAACATCGAAGCATTTCAAGCCTAAGCCGACTAAGAGGTTCCCGTTGAGTACAACGGATGTGAGGGGTGCTAATACCTTCCCTTCGCATAATCGACTTTCGAACCTAAAATCTTTTTCAAAAGGGTAATTTTGAACTTTTTTCCTTTTTCCCCGAAAAATTAAAAGTTCAGTCGTGATTTAAATTTAGTGATTCAATGCTTCCCAATAGCTTGACATCCGAAATTCGACGCGACAAAAATGGCGACTTCACTGGGGACCATGCATAAAACACTTTGTTTATGCATAAACGAGTCAAACCTATCTCAGTCGACTTTTAGGCTAATTTGCTTCATTTTACTTGCGTGTTTATATTTTCTTGTCATTTACTTGTTTATTCTTTATGCTCTACATATATATATATATATATATATATATATATATATATATATATATATATCATTTTGCTTCATATCCATATATATACCAATTGTGGGGGTTACTTGAGCGATGTTACTACACATTGTTCGGGTTAATGCCGGACGTGTGAGGCTCTCTACCCGAGCTCGAGAAAAAACTAAGTTAGAAGGAGGTTGTGAGCGGAAGCCCGCGTTGACGTATGTCCGTGAGGTAGGATGCCCAACCCCGCTTAGACGAGATTTTCATATGGAATTAATTGAAGTCATGTCGACGTATGTCCATAGACAACCCTAATTCCATATGAGATCGATGACTCTAGGGACCTCTTCTTAGGAATCTTACCTTTAGAGCCTACACGTGAGGATGGGGGAAATTTTGAACATACATATCGCACCCATGCATATCATACATTTACATTCATGAAAAATAATTTTCGCATATCACTTTGCTTTATAGGAATTTAAAAAGAACAATCAAATATTAGCAAAAAGAAATATGGATTCCGGGAATAAAAGTACGCTCGCTTTCAAGATTAAAGCTCCTAGGGTGGAAAGTTTGTTAGCCTTAAGTAAGAAGCTCTCCCCGGTCAACAAGAGTATTTTTGAAGCAAGCTATGGGTTAATACTTGATCTCCTACCCGTGAGGATAGATTCAACGGCCTTAACCACTTTGGCACAATTCTTCGACCCACCACTCCGGTGCTTTACATTTCAAGATTTCCAACTAGCTCCAACATTGGAAGAATTCGAGAAGATCTTGGGTTGTAGCATGAAAGGTCGTGAACTATATCTCGGTCCCGGGAAAGACCCCACATTAGAGACCATCGCCGAATCCTTATACCTTGATGTCCAAGAAGTAGCATCTAACTTGGAAATTAGAGGAAATGCTAGGGGATTCACAAGAAAGTTTTTGGAAGCCAAAGCTCGGGATTTACTAGCCAACAAAGAGGGAATGGCATTCAACGCCATCTTAGCCCTTTTAGTCTACGGGATTGTTTTATTCCCCAACATGGATGATTTCGTAGACTTTCCGGCTTTAGAGGTATTCATGATTAAAAATCCGGTTCCCACAATTTTGGCGGATTTTTATCACTCCCTCTACTCTAGGCATGAACAAGCAAGGGGACGCAAGATTTCTTGTTGCACTCCTTTAGTGCAAATTTGGATGATGTCCCACATGCCAAGAAACCGAGACTTTGTGGAAAACCGGGCCAAGCTCAAATGGTCACAACGGATGACGACCCTCGCCGCGAAGGACATCCATTGGTTTTCTCCAAATTTAGAGGACCCGGAAATTATCCTCAGTTGCGGGGACTTCCCTAATGTACCCCTCATTGGTACTAAGGGATGTATTAACTACAATCCGGTCCTCTCTCTCCGACAACTAGGTTTTTCAATGGAAAACAAACCTAATGACCTTTTGTTGGAAGCTTTCTTTTTAAGGGAAGGCGATCAAAACCCGGCATTGCTAGAGAGAATCCAAGGGGCGTGGAACCAAGTGCACAAAGGAAGGGTCGGCAAGAGGAATTGTGTCGCCAAACCCCTTTATACTCAATGGGTGAAGGAGAGGGTTAAAACAATCAAATTACCCTTTGTGGTCATATGCCCTCCAAAACCTCCTACACCTAAACCTATCACAATCATTCCCAACCAAGAAGCGGAGGAACTCAAAGCTAAGATTCGAGAGCTCCAAAACAAAAACGGAGACTTAGAATTGAAGCACCTCCAAGCTTTGGGAGAGATCACTAGGACGAAGAGAGATCGTGATGAAGTATCAAATTCTCTCCTAGTGTCCCAAAAACGGCTAAAAATCTCCGAAGGGAAGAGAATTTGGATAGGAGGCGGCTTGGTTAGTGCAGATGCCAACCTTGTGGCCAAGGACGAAGAGTTGGAAAGAATCTTGCATTCCAACCAAGAGCTCAAGAAGTTCGGCGAGCTAGCTATCGAAGCTCAATGGAAATGGAGGTTGAAGTTTCAAGAAAAAAATCAACAGCTCCAAGAAGTGGTCAAAGACTACAAAGAGCAGCTTCAAGCCGAACGCGTCCAACGGCAAAGACATGAGAGCCTTTCTCATCAAGCCGAACGCGGACATCAAGAAATTCGAAGAATACTTCGATAAGATTGCAAGAGAGCATGGAAACCACATTGCACGACTCCTTGATGAGATTAGACATGCAAATATCCAGCTAGCCCAACGCAAGGAAGTGATTGAGTTTGTATGGCAAGATGCCTCCCGACTAAGTGAGGACTTCACTAGATTAGTCGCATTCTCAAACTTAGTCATCGCCGAGCTTCCGAAGAGACTTGCAAAGGCCGAGATGGTCATGCCATACTTTGTCATCCCTACGGAAATCCAGAAATTTATGAAGTTCTGCAAGGACACATTAGATTTCTATAGGGAGGAGATAGGCAAGGCCGAAAGGCGAGCGGCTATTTGATTTGTATTAGCATTAGTTACACTTTGTAATCTCAATGTTATTCAATCAAATATATATTTTTAACAATGTTAATTTTCCGGTTTCTAATACTTTTAATTGCTAATATTAATTGCACACTTTTTAATTTCCTTATAAAGCAAAACAAAATTTTTTTCATGCATACATCATTCATTATCATGCATACGGTCATCCTCGAGTCCAAACTCATTTCCCTTTTTCTTATCCTCAGGATTTCTTATAATCCAAATTGAGTCTTCAGTGTTCGCATTCTCTCCGCAACACTACGTGTCTTCTCGTAAGGAAAAGTGGCTCATCGTCCCGAGGCAACCCACTCCTACAATACCCGAGCAACCCTAAAGAGGAAAATGGAGAACCTCGAGCAAGAGAATCAAGATCTTCGTGAAGAAGTAACATCTATGAGAACGGAAATGGAAAAACTAACGGAGTTAGTGAAACTACTAGCAGCCGCACAAATCCCGGCACCTCCTCCTCCCTCTAGCTCCCAAGCTCCAGCACTAGCTTCTACTTCAACCCCGACCCTACATGATGGAACTCAGCGCTACACTAAACCCCCCGGTTGCACATGGGGTATGCCATTTGAGTTTGGTGAAGAGTCCATCCCTATTCCCACTACCCTTCAAGAAACCCCGGTCACTCAACCCGAGGTTACCTTTACCCAGGCTGCTGCGGCCTTCACTACACCAGTGGTTCATACCACTCAATTTGATCACGGGCCTATCTTTCATGCCGAAAGTTTAGGCGCCCAGGATAGGATGGCTGATTTCCTTGAAAAATTTGATGAGATGCAAAAGGAGATTAAAGCCCTCCGAGGGAAAGATTTATTCGGGAAGGACGCCCATGATCTCTGCCTTGTACCCAATGTCAAGATCCCTCCTAAATTCAAGGTCCCGGATTTTGAAAAGTACAAAGGGAACACTTGCCCGCAAAGTCACTTGGTAATGTACGCAAGGAAGATGTCGACACAAACCGACAACCATCAGCTGCTCATCCATTATTTCCAAGATAGCTTAACCGGTGCCGCTTTAAAGTGGTACATGGGTTTGGATAGTACCAAAATCCAAACCTTCAATGACTTGGGAGAGGCGTTTGTCCGCCAGTACAAATACAATTTGGACATGGCCCCGGACCGGGACCAACTCCGGGCCATGGCCCAAAAGGACAAAGAGACCTTTAAGGAGTACGCACAAAGGTGGAGAGAGATAGCAGCTCAGATTAGCCCGTCTCTAGAAGAAAAGGAAATGACCAAGATCTTTTTAAATACCCTTGGTTCCTTTTACTATGAACGAATGGTTGCCAGTGCGCCAAGTGACTTCACCGAAATGGTAAGCATGGGCGTACGTTTGGAGGATGCGGTCCGAGAGGGACGCTTAGTAAAGGAAAGTGCTCCGTCTAGTAGCACAAAGAGATTCGGGGGTAGCTACCCAAGGAAGAAAGAGCAAGATATCGGCATGATTGGCCACGGAGGACCTCATCAAGGGTACTCGGCATATCCGCATGTCTCTGCTATCTCACCTTCCATCTCTACGCCTCCAAATTACCAAGTTCAAGTCCCGCAAAGATCTCTCCCTCAATATCAACAGTCCTATCAACAACAACATCCGCAAAATCCACAACAATCATACCAACAGCCCCGCCCACAAGGTCAGCAGCAATTCCGACCTCAAGCACCTCAACAGCCTTTCAACCATCAGAATCGCCCAAGAGCGGCATTCGATCCGATACCCATGAAGTACGCGGACTTGCTCCCGGCTTTACTTGCGAGAAATCTCGTACAAACAAGAGCACCACCTCCCGTACCAAGTGTATTACCTCCATGGTATCGACATGACCTTACATGCGCATACCATCAAGGGGCACCAGGCCATGACGTTGAACGTTGCCTTGCTTTAAAGAATGAGGTCCAGAAGCTAGTCCGTACCAAAGTGTTGACCTTCAAGGACTCAAACCCAAATGTCCAAACTAACCCGCTGCCGAACCATGGTTCCTCAATCAACATGGTTCAAGAGCACCAAGGGACCAATCCTATTTTGAAAGTCCAAAACATCAGGACTCCTTTGGTTCCACTACACATCAAAATGTGTAAAGCAGCTATGTTCGAGCACGATCATGCTAGTTGTGAAGAGTGTTCAGTAAGTCCTCAAGGATGTATGCAAATCCAAAATGACATACAAGGACTAATGGACAAGAAGGAGCTCGTTGTCACCAAAAAGGACGAAAGTGTATGTGTCATAACTCCGGAGTTTGATATCCCGGAACACTTGGAGATAGCCTTCAGCAGCCAAGAGCCTGCCACTACTCCACTTGTGATATGTTTACCAGGGCCTGCCCCATACACTTCCAACAAAGCGGTTCCTTACAAGTACCTTGCGACCATGATGAACAACGGCCAAGAGACGCCTATTCCCCCCTTAGCCCCTGTCGATAATATCACGGGCAGCAGCAAAGTGCTAAGGAGTGGACGTGTTCTTCCCACAATAGTCCAAGAGAAGGTCAGTACCCCGGTGTTTAAACCGAAACCAACCCAAGACCCCTGCACGAGCAAAGAAATGGGTCAATCCAGTGGGGCAAATGCCGATTCGGATCTCGATGAGGTATTGAAGCTAATCAAGAAGAGCGAATACAAGGTCGTGGATCAGTTGTTGCAAACGCCTTCCAAGATCTCTATGCTATCCTTATTGTTGAACTCCGACGCACATAGAGAATCATTGATGAGGGTCTTGGACCAAGCCTTTGTGGAGCACGACATAACCCTCGGCCAATTCGGAGGCATTGTCGGAAACATCACTGTTTGCAATAGCTTAAGCTTTAGTGATGAGGAACTCCCGGAGCAAGGAAGACACCATAATTTGGCATTACATATATCGGTAAACTGCAAGTCGGATGCTTTATCAAATGTACTTGTAGACACCGGCTCTTCATTGAACGTAATGGCCAAAACAACCTTCGACCAGCTTTCCTACCAGGGGACCACCATTAGGCAAAGTGGGGTAGTTGTTAAAGCCTTTGATGGCTCGAAGAAATCAGTGATCGGGGAGGTGGATTTACCTATTACCATCGGACCATCTGTCTTCCAAATAACCTTCCAAATAATGGATATACAAGCAGCGTATAGTTGTTTGTTAGGCCGACCATGGATCCACGAGGCCGGAGCAGTGACATCCACACTGCATCAAAAACTGAAATTTGTGAAGAATGGGAAGCTAGTTACTGTGGGAGGAGAGGAAGCTCTGTTAATCAGCCATCTGTCGGCTTTCTCGTTCATCGGTGCTGATATCGTTGACGGGACATCATTCCAAGGTCTTTCCTTAGAAGATGAGAGTGCCACAAAGAATGAAGCGTCCATGTCTTCTTTCAAGAGCGCACAAAGAGCAGTGCAAGGTGACTTACTCCCGGATTGGGGAAAGACAATAAGTCTGCCGGAGCGTAAGCATAGAGAAGGTTTAGGTTTCACTCCAACTACGAGAGTTGCCGAGCCAAGCACTAACATTGAACCGCTCGAGAACATCTTTCGTAGCGCCAGCTTCATTCACTCCACAAGGGAAACCAACGCCATCACTGAAGATGGGCCGGAAGAAACAGCACATGTCCATGTAACGCCCGGAGGAGCTTGTCGCAATTGGGTTGCTATCGATGTTCCTTCTGTTATCCAGTCTTCAAAGTAATGTGTTTGTTTATTTTATCTTTTTCAAAAAAAAACCCCTTCGCCTCGCCCGAAGCGAAAGGAGACTCATGTAGGGCTTGTTTAATATACTATCATCAATTAATAAAAATCGTTGTTTCTATTACAACTTCCACGTATTTATACGTTGTCTTTTTCTTTTTATTTTCAATACAAAAACAAAAAAACATTTTCTCTTTTTTCTATTTTTCAAAAGAGTCTGCATTTTTCATCTTTTACTAAAATCAATCATCCATCACATGCAGACTAAGCACCCATAAACCTGTCGAACACCTTAGCCCTAGGCTCCCTCCCAACTTTGAATTCCCGGTTTACGAAGCGGAAGAGGAAGAGGATGAAGAGATCCCGGATGAGATCAAGCGCCTACTAGAACAAGAGAGGAAGACCATTCAGCCTCACGAGGAAACGATAGAGGTCATCAACTTGGGTTCCGAAGAAGAAAAGAAAGAAGTTAAGATTGGAGCGTTATTGGATGCGCCCGTCAAAGAGAAAATAGTCAAGCTTCTTGAAGAGTATGTGGATATCTTTGCATGGTCATACCAAGATATGCCAGGATTGGATCCTGAGATTGTGGAGCACCACTTACCTCTAAAACCGGAATGTTCGCCAGTCAAGCAGAAGTTGAGAAGAACTCGCCCTGACATGGCTCTTAAGATCAAAGAGGAAGTACAAAAGCAGATTAATGCTGGATTTCTCGTTACCTCGGAATACCCTCAATGGTTGGCCAACATAGTGCCAGTTCCCAAGAAGGATGGTAAAGTCAGAATGTGTGTCGACTATCGAGATTTAAACAAGGCTAGTCCGAAGGACGACTTCCCTTTACCTCACATTGACGTATTGGTTGACAATACTGCCAAATCCAAGGTTTTCTCCTTCATGGATGGTTTCTCGGGGTATAATCAGATTAAAATGGCTGTTGAGGATAGAGAAAAAACGTCTTTCATTACACCTTGGGGCACCTTCTGCTATCAAGTGATGCCTTTTGGCCTAACGAATGCGGGTGCTACCTACCAAAGGGGCATGACTACTCTCTTCCACGACATGATACACAAAGAAATCGAAGTGTATGTCGACGACATGATTGTCAAATCAAGAACGGAAGAAGAGCATGTCGAGTATTTGTCAAAGATGTTTCAACGCTTGAGAAAATATCGGCTTCGCCTGAACCCCAACAAATGTACATTCGGCGTGAGATCAGGAAAACTCCTAGGTTTCATTGTCAGTCAAAAGGGTATCGAGGTAGATCCCGATAAGGTCAAAGCCATCAGAGAAATGCCTGCTCCTCAAACTGAGAAGCAAGTAAGGGGATTTCTAGGACGTTTAAACTACATCTCTAGATTCATATCCCATATGACAGCCACTTGTGGACCTATCTTCAAACTGCTCCGCAAAAATCAAGAAGTGGTATGGACAGAAAATTGCCAAAAAGCTTTTGACAGCATCAAGGAGTACCTGCTAGAACCTCCAATACTCATTCCTCCAGTCGAAGGAAGACCGTTGATCATGTACTTAACCGTATTGGAGGACTCCATGGGTTGTGTGCTCGGACAACAAGATGAGACCGGTAGAAAAGAGCACGCCGTCTACTACCTAAGCAAAAAGTTTACGGACTGTGAGTCCCGGTACTCTCTACTCGAAAAGACTTGTTGTGCATTAGCCTGGGCTGCTAGGCGTCTTCGCCACTACATGCTTAATCATACTACTTGGTTGATATCCAAGATGGATCCAATCAAGTACATCTTTGAAAAACCCGCCTTAACCGGAAGGATCGCCCGTTGGCAGATGTTGTTGTCAGAATACGACATCGAATACCACACTCAGAAAGCCATCAAAGCCAGCATTCTCGCTGACCATTTGGCACATCAACCAATTGAGGATTATCAACCAATCAAGTTTGACTTCCCCGATGAAGAAATCATGTATCTAAAGATGAAGGATTGTGACGAACCACTACCCGGCGAAGGTCCAGATCCCGAATCTAAATGGAAGTTAATCTTTGATGGAGCAGTAAATGTCTATGGCAACGGAATTGGAGCAGTCATCGTCACCCCTGAGGGCAAGCATCTCCCTTTTGCTGCAAGACTATCATTCGACTGTACAAACAATATGGCAGAGTATGAGGCTTGTATCTTAGGAATTGAGGAAGCCATCGACCTAAGGATCAAGAACCTCGACATTTACGGAGACTCAGCTCTTGTGATTAATCAAATCAATGGAGATTGGGAAACTCGCCACACCGGCTTGATCCCTTACAAAGATTACGCAAGACGCTTGCTAACCTTTTTCAACAAAGTCAAGCTGCATCACATTCCTCGAGACGAGAATCAAATGGCGGATGCTCTAGCAACCTTGTCTTCTATGTATGAGGTCAGTCGCCGGAATGAAATTCCAACAATCAAGGTTCAACACCTAGAAAGGCCCGCACATGTATTTGCAGCCGAAGCAGTCGTAGATGACAAACCATGGTTCCATGACATCAAATGTTTCCTCCAAAAGCAAGAGTACCCGCATGGGGCATCCAACAAGGATAAGAAAACTCTGCGAAGATTAGCCGGCAACTTCTTTCTAAACGGAGAAGTTTTATACAAGAGGAATTTTGATATGGTGCTGCTCAGATGTGTTGATGAGCAGGAAGCGGACCTCATAATGCATGAAATACATGAAGGCTCCTTCGGAACCCATTCCAGTGGGCACACAATGGCTAGGAAAATCTTAAGAGCCGGATATTACTGGATGACCTTGGAAAGCGATTGCTACAAGCATGCCAAGAAATGCCACAAATGTCAAATCTATGCGGACAAGATCCACATGCCACCAACGGCTCTGAATGTCCTCTCATCACCATGGCCTTTCTCCATGTGGGGCATTGACATGATTGGTAGGATCGAACCCAAAGCTTCAAATGGACATCGCTTCATCTTAGTAGCAATCGATTACTTCACCAAATGGGTTGAGGCTGCATCATATGCCAACGTCACCAAACAAGTGGTGGTCCGATTTATTAAGAATCATATCATCTGTCGATATGGTATTCCCAGCAAGATCATCACGGACAATGGGACCGACCTGAATAATAAAATGATGAAGGAGCTATGCAAAGAGTTTAAGATCGAGCATCATAACTCTTCTCCTTATAGACCTCAGATGAATGGTGCGGTTGAAGCTGCAAACAAAAACATCAAGAAAATAGTGCAAAAGATGGTAGTCTCATACAAGGATTGGCATGAGATGCTACCATATGCCTTGCACGGGTACCGTACTTCAGTACGTACGTCGACAGGAGCAACCCCTTTCTCTTTAGTATACGGCATGGAAGCAGTGCTCCCCGTAGAAGTCGAAATCCCGTCATTGAGAATCTTGATGGAAGCTAAGTTGTCAGAGGCTGAATGGTGTCAAAACAGATACGATCAGTTGAATTTAATCGAGGAGAAACGCATGACAGCCCTATGTCATGGACAACTGTACCAACAAAGGATGAAACAAGCTTTTGACAAGAAAGTTCGTCCCCGGGAAATCCAAGAAGGAGAACTCGTGCTCAAAAGGATCCTATCCTTTCAACCCGACTCTAGGGGCAAATGGACGCCTAACTACGAAGGCCCGTATGTCGTCAAGAGAGTATTCTCCGGAGGAGCCTTGATTCTCACGACAATGGACGGCGAGGATTTTCCGCGTCCTGTGAACTCCGATGTAGTCAAGAAATACTTTGTCTAAAAACAAAAGAACAGCTCGGTAAGTCGAAAACCTGAAAGGGCGGCTTAAGCAAAAAAGAGCGTCTCGGTGGACTGAAAACCTGAAAGGGCGGTCCAGGCAAAAATTAGAGACATAAAACAGAAACAGCTATCCTGATAGGTCAAACATCTGAAAGGACGACCTATGCAAAAATTAAGGATCAAAAGACAAAGTAACTACATCGGATTAGTCGTAATTCGTTAGGGGCACATCAATTGTCTGAAGACTCCGAATTGGAAGCATCCAAACAAGGAATTCAAAGTTATTAGGGATACTAGTGGCCATCGCGTTCAATGTACCCTTCCCTTTTATATTTACCTTTTTTAGACTTTGTAAGATTCGTGGAGCCACGCCTTTGGCAGGCTACCACCCCTTTAATAAATTTCATTTCCCAACATACATTCTTTACCTTTTGTCAAATCCCTTTCATTCATTTTTATTCTTGATGATAGTATTTCAAAAAACAAAAAAAAACTTTTTCAAAATTTATTTCATGAGTCTTTTATTTTTATCAATAACAAACACATTCCTTTTCGAACTCGTGAATATTCGGAGTGTACATCGATATCTGTCCTTAAAGCAGATAAAGCTTCGCAGGCCGAGCATGGTCAATCGCAAAAAGGAATTCCCCAACAGAATCCTCGGTGAATTAATCGGAAATTCCCCAGTGAGTTAAGAGCCCGAAAGGACAATTCAGGCAAGGACTTGCCAACCAAAGCGTAAGCATTCCCAGCGGAATCGCCAGTTCTTCTCTCCAGCGGATTAGCACAATCCCCAGTGGATTAACAAACTCCCCAGGAAGTCAATCTTTGTCCTACTCTCAAAAGCCCAATTACCATTGGCATCGAAGGCTGGATATCGATCATGCTCCCAAAATGATCCTTATATCCCCAGCGAATTCGTAAGCGAAGCCCAATCTTATTGGCATATCCCCCAGTGGAGTCTTACATCATCCAAGCCCGACTTTACTCGGCATTCAAATCATAATCCCCAGCGTCCCACGTGACGTCTGTCATCCCCCAGGTCAGCATAATTCATGCATCATATCATAGTCATTCATTAACATGCATCTCATATTCATATCATGCATTTCCCACTACAAATAGTCGGATGGCATCCCCAGTCTATCTGGTCTAGGGATATCATCCTCCTTTTCGCCAAGCGGTAGTTCTTTAACGAATAGCTTGTGCAAGTTTTTCATCGTATCAAGGGGCAAATCCTTAACAAACAAGTTGGGTATCCCCAGTACAAGTCCATCCCTCACACGACGTCCTCAGTGACAGTCATGCATTCATGCATTCATACATATGCATACAACATACTACATATCATACATGGTTATTTCTAACCATCATGAGTCTCACCAATCAATCGCGAGCAATTCGTGAATTCTTTTTTCCCCAAGTGTCATCCCCAGTCTGTCTGGTTCAGAGATGTCACCCTTTTACACCAAGTGGCAGTTCTTTGATGAACAGCTTGTGCATACTCCCCAGTGTTGTGCCAAGTGGCGAGTTCTTCAATGAACAGCTTGTGCATTCTTTCTCCCGGATTGATGGGGCATTTCTGTAAGGAACGGCTTGTCAGCCGCATCCCCAGTGTCGTCAGTGGCAAGTTCGGTAACCATCCGAACAGCTGACATCTTACATTTTTTTCCTGTCGTCAATGGCAAGTTCGGCAACATCCGAACAGTTGACATTTTATTTTCCTGTCGTCAATGGCAAGTTCGGCAACATCCGAACAGTTGACATTTTATTTTCCTGTCGTCAATGGCAAGTTCGGCAACATCCGAACAGTTGACATTTTATTTTCCTGTCGTCAATGGCAAGTTCGGCAACAACCCGAACAGTTGACAATCTTTTCATTCTTTTGTCGTCAGTGGCCAGTTCGGCAACAACCCGAACAGCTGGCATTTACCTTTTCATTCTTTGTTGTCAGTGGCAGTTCGGCGACAACCCGAACAGCTGACACTTATCCCCGGTGTGGTCTTCCTTTTTTATCGTCTTTGCATCCATGTTTACATTACAAGCATTCATAACATTTGCATACATGCATTTATAGCATTTATAACTCAGAAAAATATTTAGTCAAAAAATGGCGTACTCTATATTTAAGTCTCTTCGGCCCGTCCATTTCAAATTTCTCTTTCAATCTCCGGGACGAAGAAACTTAAATAGGGGCATCTGTCATACCCCATTTTTTGACTTATATTTTTATGTGTTTTATCTTTTAATTATCTCATTACTTATTTTTACCTTTTATTATTTCATTCTTGTTATAGTATTTTATTTGCATTTTATCATTATCATTATTAGCATTTCCATTATCCTTAATATTATTAATGTTATTGTTATTCTATTTTTCTTTAATAATATCATTATTATCTTTTACTACTATTAGGGTTTTTATTTTAATTAATATTATTAAGTTTTTATCATTTTTATTTTTTATCATCATTGTCATTATTATTGTCATTTACTATTTTATTTATTTTCATTATCATTTGCATTTTTGCATTTTTCATTATCATTATTATTATTTATTATTATTCATTTCCCACCTTTTTATATTTAAATACAAAAAATCAAAAAAAGGGGAGTTCGCAGTGCGAAATCACCTTCGCACTGCGACCTTTGCGAAATTTTCTGCAGAATTTTATATATTGGTTTATCCTTTTTGCTTTCAACTACAATTGTTATTATTAGTATTATTACTATTATTATTGCTATTTTGTGACTGATTTGATGCAGCAAGGCAAGAATTAATGTGTGACATTAAAGGTAAAAGGAAAGAAGATTTTCTTCCAACCTATCATGTGATCAAACAAATTGGCTGCCCTTGGTCAGCTCTTGTCCCTCCAAATTGACCCATCACCCAACCTAAGCTTGCCAGCCAGCTGCTTGATCCCTTTCCTTCCCTTTTTCTCTGCCAAAACCAGCCAAACACAAGTGGTTTTCTTGCCCAAAAAGCTGTTTGGTATGCCCTGTTTTGAGCTGGATTTCTCCTCCCACACACCAGCCCACATGCTCATTTTGCTTCCCCCAATCTCCCTGTACATGGCAGTACACGTTTTCATTGCTTGACCTTCCAAGATTGCAAGGATTGATCCCAAGAATCACCCCTTTTGCAGCTGCCCTGTTTTACAGTTTTTTCTCATCATTACCTTCTAGAATTAATGGCATTTGTGGCTGAGATCAGTCAAGACCTTGCCCCTTGGCACAAGGCAAAGCAAGTTCTATCCATTAGCATTAAATGCAAAGTGTTTTAGCCTGGATTTAGCCCACAAACCAGCTAGAATCTAGAGATTTGCCATCATTACATAGATTTGCATTTTGGCCTATAAAAGGAATGCCAAGGCCCAAGGATTAGAGAGAGCCATTACACATTGAAAAAACCTGAAATACACAGCCTTACTCACACGAAATTCATACCAAAATCCCTTGCATTGCAGCACAAAATCAGTCCATCACAAACCAATTAGAACATTGTTCATAACCTCTCACCAAGCAAGCAAACCACTTCCAATCTATTGCTCAAGCACTGCTAGGAGTTCTGTAAGTCTCCTATAATCTTTCTTTTTCATTGTGTTTGCTGCTTTCATCACTTGCTTTGTTCAAATTTGTTTTGTGCACAAAAACCCCTTTTGAAACTCAAAAGGGACCTCAAAGGGGCCAAGCTTTGAAACTGAGTTTTTTCATCCCATTTTCTTCCATTTTGTCAAGCTTTTTAACCCCCTTTAGGTTCTGAAGCTTGCTTAGAAGCAGTTTCTGAACTTCTGTTCAGAAACAGCTTCTGAGTTTGAAAATTCGCATACTTCGCAGAGCAAAGTATTGCTCGCACTGCGAACACACCAGAACCTGACTTCGCAGAGCCAAGTTCTGGCCGCTCTGCGAAGTATGTGAAAATTCAGAGCATGAATCAGGCATTCAAATGTCAAATTTTTGGGGTTCCAGCCCTTGATTCAGAACCTAAAGAGGGTTAAAACCATTTTTGTCCAAACCCAATTCATAATCATGCACAACTTTGAAGATTTCACAAGTTCGTGCGACAAATTTTGAGTAACTTGTGAAACAAGTTATGTTCTTTAATATTTTCAAAACCAAGTTTGAGCAACAAGCTAAGTTCGTCTATTTCAAAACAAACTTGAACAACCATGTTGTTCATGATTTTCAATCCAAACGCGAACTTAAGCCGAGCTTGCTCACTCTTTTAAAACCAAGCTCGAATTGAGCCGAACTTATGAACTTTCCAATTTTTGTGCATGTCTTATGTTGTGTTTACCATTCAAACTTGAACTATACTCGTTCTTGAGTTTCAATAACTTAAGCAACAAGTAATGTTCATGATTTTTAATAAAATCGAACAACAAATTTGTTCGTGTTTTCTTTTCTTTTCTTTAAGTTTCCTTTTAAAAGCTTTGGTTCCCTTTGAGATTTCTCCGAGTAACGAAACCAAACTTGAATGAAACGGGAATGGCTTGACGTATGTCTCCCCAAACCTCGGTTGCACGAATGCGTGACGTATGTCTCGTCGCTCGGGCAACCGTCATTCCACCCTTGACGCGTCTAGCACGCTCAACCTTCCCTTGGCCCCCTTGTGGCCATTTTTACCCTTTTCTTGGCCCTCGTGGTCAATCCGAACCTCTCGCGCCTTTGCGCATTTTTTTTAACCATTCACGCCTTGCGCGAATTTATCGCCTCCACGCGTTTATCATTTATTTTCAAGTTTTTTACGCCCCTGTGCGTTTGTCTTTTCATTTATTTTTCAAAACATTCACACCTTGCGCGAGTTTATCGCCCAGCGTCCATCTTTCACCATTTAAAGCTTTGTACGCCTTCGTGCGTTTTAAAACCTTTGTTCAAGTCCGAGTGCAAAATCCTTTTATCAAATCATTTACTTTTATGCATTGTCGTCAATGGCCAGTTCGGCAGCAACCCGAACAGTTGACATTTACTTTCATTACTTTCTTTTTTTCAAACTTTTTCGCTTGGACGCGATCAAATCTTTTTTAACTAAAACGAACCAACATACAAACTTTTTCTACCAAAGAACTACGTACGCTTTGAATTCTCCGACTACCGGGAGATACGTAGGAGCAAGATCGACATCTTGTCAAGCCCATTAATAAAAAACCTTTTTTTCCCCTTTCGTTCGTTTTTATCTCTTTCTTCATCTCGCATTATGTTTTTATATTTTCTTTTATATATGTTTAAACACACAAGTAAAACATCGAAGCATTCAAGCCTAAGCCGACTAAGAGGTTCCCGTTGAGTACAACGGATGTGAGGGGTGCTAATACCTTCCCTTCGCATAATCGACTTTCGAACCTAAAATCTTTTTCAAAAAGGGTAATTTCGAACTTTTTTCCTTTTTCCCCGAAAAATTAAAAGTTCAGTCGTGATTTAAATTTAGTGATTCAATGCTTCCCAATAGCTTGACATCCGAAATTCGACGCGACATTACCTATAGTAAGATTCTAGAAACTCAGATTTCTCAAATAGCCCAACAAGTGGCTTCTTCCTCGAAAATGACCTGAATATTTCCAGGCCAGCCAGGAACCAATCCCAAAGCCCAAGTTAATGCTATTACCCTTAGGAATGGTAGGCAGTTAGAGGAACCTCAAAGCAAGACCATCGAGGTTGAGAAAGATAGTGAGAACCCTAAAACCGAGGGAGTAGTTGAAAAGCCAGTTGTGCTAAACAAGCCTAAAATTCCTTTCCCACAAAGGCATGCCAAGACTAACTTGAATGTGCAGTTCCAAAAGTTTGTTGATTTGCTTAAAAAGATTTACATTAACATTCCTTCTACTGATGCTCTATCTCAAATGCCTCTATATGCAAAATTTTTGAAAGATATTCTGTCTAAAAAAAGAAAAATTGAGGACGATGAGGCAGTAGCATTGACAAATGAATGTAGTATTGTTCTTCAAAACAAACTGCCTCCGAAGCTGAAAGATCCTGGCACATGAGAACTAGGGGCTTGTGTGACCTAGGGGCTAGTGTGAGCTTAATGCCCTTGTGTGACCTAGGGGCTAGTGTGAGCTTAATGCCCTTGTCCCTCTTTAAAAAGTTTGGCACATGAGAACTAAAACCCACTAGGATAACCTTGCAGTTTGCCGACCGATCCATCATACATCCTACCAGAATTCTTGAGGATATACCTATTAAGGTAGGAAAAATTTATATCCTAGCAGATTTTGTTGTGATGGAAATGGAGGAAAACTCGCAAGTTCCTATCCTTTTAGGAAGGTCTTTCTTGGCCACTGCTGGTGTTGTGATTGATGTGGAAAATGGCAAGTTGGCTTTCCATGTAGGTGATGACAAAGTCAAATTTGAAATTTCAAAATTAATGAAAAGTCCCTCGATTGAGGATTCATATTTTATGGTTGATCTGGTTGACCATTGCGTGAAAGAATTCTTTATAGCCTCAATTGCATGCAATGGTCTACGCGATCCAGATTAATGAGTGAATCATCTTTGATCGTCAAGCTAGTGACGTTAAAAGAGCGCTGCGTGGGAGGCAACCCACAAGTTTATGTGTTTGTTTGTTTTGTTTTATGCAGGTTAAGATAGAAATAAATGTCTGAAAATACTTGAAAGAGACATGGCTAGAGTGTGGGAAGGTTTTGATCCACAATTTAATAAAAGAAAAGCCACATGAAGGATAAATCCCAGATTCAACAAAAAGTACCAATGTGAGCTTTCCTACCCCCTTCTCTTTTGTTTTGTTTAATTTTGAATCATTGAGGACAATGCTTGTTTCAAGCATGGGGGGGGGAAGGGTAAATAAATTAGTTTGTTTTAAATTTGTTTTTATTATGTCTTTTTTTTTCAATTCCCCTTTGTTTGAATAGTTGTTTGTTGTTAAGTGAAATGCATTGAAGCAACAAAGTCTTAGTGTATGTAAAAAAAAAATGTTTGAAAGGCTAAGTTCTTGTGTTGTGCTTGCAAATAAACCCTTTTTGCTTCAAAATCATCCACTAAACCCACACTTGTTTTATTGTGAATTTTTTCTCTTTGAGAAACGCACAAAGTTGCAGTCTTTGAGTAGGTTGCTAAGTGGTATTTTAAGGAACAGCCGTCTAACTTTAAATGGTAAATTTGTCCTCAAAATTTCAAACAAAAAGTAGTATAAGTTGGTGTGGGGAATAAAAAGGTCAAAAATAAGGTGTAAATAAATAAAAAGGGGTCAGAGCACAAAAATAAGAGGCATTGACTTGGGTTGGTATGACTCACCATCACTAACTTCCCGGGAATGATATGGTTATCCTCAAAACGAATAAAAATGCTTCTGCAGTTCCCCACAATCAAATAAACACCAAAGTGACAAAGTGACCTAGAAAAATTCCCACCTAGCTTATATGAAATGGAAGTGAAATTTTGTCGATTTGTTTACTTTTAAAGTTAGAATCTGTTTTCCTCATAATACCTTTTTGCACAAGAGCAATAAAAAGTTGAACTCCACACACACACTCACATCAAGCTTGTTGTTGGGTTGAAAGATCTTAATTGAGCATTGGGGTAGTAATAATAAGCACTATGAGAACAAGGGCTTAAAAAGAACAAAAACTTGCAAAAAAATTGTTTTACTTTTACTTGTGTTGCTGAAATCCTTTGCCATTTGCTTGAGGACAAGGAAAGATTCAAGCTTGCGGGAGTTTGATAAGTAGTATTTTACTAGGTTTTTAAGGGTTTATTTTGTTTCGATTTTAGTAGTTTTACTTCATTTGCTTGAACTATTTTACTTCAAAGCACTTGTTTTCCTTTCTAGGTAAAAATAATGAAGAGCAAGCCTCTTGGATCAAAAACATGAAGAACCAAGCACGAAAAATCAAGTTCCAAGGCAATTTTTAGGTGGCACGGTCGTGCCACATTTCGTATTGGTCATGCGCCCTTTTTGAGCCAGACCGTGCCTATGCTGACAAAAACATCACGCGCGGTCGTGCACCAAAATGGCACGGTCGTTCGCCCTTCCGACTTATTAGAAATTGCAGTTTTAAAACATGGCACGGTCGTGCGCCCATATGGTACGACCGTGCGCGTTATGCAGTCAATTTTAATGATTGAAAACTCTTGGGAAAAGCCCATTATTGCTATGTAATCCGTGCTTAATACCTTGTCTGATGTTTTTAGCTATAAATAGGGCTACAATCAGCTTTGTAAGAGAGCTTAGACTTGGTGTATTGTTACTATAGTGAAATCCAATTGCTACATTGCTCTAAGTTCATTTCTTTACATTTTCTTGCACTTTTAAGTTCATGCAATTTATATTTCATGTTCTTTACTTTTCTGCACTTTATCATTCTTGTCATTTATCTTTATGCATTTACAATTCATGTCTTTTATAATTTGTCAAGAGTCTACGAT
Organism: Medicago ruthenica; assembly: GCA_018208015.1. Classification (NCBI taxonomy): domain Eukaryota; kingdom Viridiplantae; phylum Streptophyta; class Magnoliopsida; order Fabales; family Fabaceae; genus Medicago; species Medicago ruthenica. The sequence goes on from CM031378.1 coordinate 37,355,767, forward strand.
GAACAATCGTGAGTAGACTTGTCTAGTCTTGGGATTGTTGGAAAATTCTAATGACTAGATCCTAATCAAACCAAGCCTAGACTCTATTTTATTCAAAACTATTTTCCTATCTAATCTCATCGTTTTTAAATTCAATAGCAAGTGTTGAACGAAGTACCGAACGGAGAAGTTCAACAACTACTATTTCATCACTTCCAATATCGAGTGAAGTATCGAACGAAGAAGCTTGATATTGGAACAAATGAGATTAAACAAGGCAACTTAAAGCTTGGTGGGAACACCTCAAATGAGTAGCTTTGTGATGTCTTGAGGTCATAAGATTCGTGCTTAATGGGTTTCATATAGCAATCAACCATGAGAATATGTGTGATTGTTATTGGGATACACTCATGTATTTCGAAAGGAAAGATGAGTTACCTTAGTGAATCTTGTCTTTGGAAAATGGATTCAATATAGAATAGAGATATAGGCTTGAATGTTTATATTCTGTCATTCGATATACCAATAATCCCAATACGCTTTTTATTTGATAAATCTAAACTAAAGAATTTGTCCAACTCTTAAAACTTAATCTGTTCAGCTAACAATCTCTGAAAACTAAGTCGGTACTTACATAACTCTCTATGGATCGATATTTTTACTACTCGATAATATCTGTATACTTGCGGTGACGTGTCACTCAGTTGGTAGCTACCAAGGACATTATGTGTAGGAGACGGGGTTTGAACCCCGGATTCCCCACACATAATGTGTATGAATCTAGCTACTAGGCTACCTGACCAAAAAAAATCAAATAGAAATTGCAACCGCAAAAAAAAATTAGGACATGGGAAGTTTTTATAATTTCGTCTCTTTCAATTTTTTTCCTGGGTAGCATCTCATGTGTTTATAAGATTCAAATTGTTCTGTCACCTCTTATATGATTCATATCAGGGAAGAACCTGTTGAATCCTAGGACGATATGCATTTATGAGGCGGATAAATTTTTAAGGACAGTGACTTCGTCACGCCTCAGGTTACATAGAACGATTTACTATTTTGCAGGTCATCACCGTTCATGATTTCGTGTTTGTTTACTTCGCCGTTACCGACTTCAAATTACCAAAATCTTAAGGACAGATAAATTTATTGATCTCTCTTTATTATATTTGATGAATGTTTATATGTATATATCAATTATTATTTAGAGATAATTCTTATAACTAATTTATGCTACACTAAGAAGACAAAAATTCACTCTTCCACATCGCAGGTCCATCATCCGCATCCAGAGCTATGTAGTAGTTTGGTTCCATGCAATCATTCCACCGTCAGCATTGCAGGCCTTTTCCATGCATCGTGAGATAGACACAAGTTGGTTATGAAGTATCACGAAATCTCTCAAAGATCAAAATTTTAAGACTATGATGCTAAATAAGTGTATAGGCTGTTTCAGATTATTCAAGAAACTAATTTTAAGTGTATAAGACTATTCAGGATTATTCAAGAAACCAATTATGAATTAACATGCATTGTGAAAATTGATTTTTTTTCCTTCTGAAAAAGACATCACTGTAGTATTACAGAATATTTGAAGCAAACATTAAGAAATTTGCACATAACTAAGCATAGATTATAAAATCTAAATTGTAACACAAATCTCAGAAAAACAAATGATAAATCATCTAAAGCAATTCATAATTATGAATGATTTAAACTATTGCATGATGATAGAATCAACAAATTAAACTAACAATTAAAAATATTGCCAAAATTACAACTTTGACCAACCAACTAATCATCCATTAATTAAAAATGATCTCACACGTCAAAATATACGACTTTGACCATTGATATTACAGTTAATTACGACTTTGAGCTTTGACTTTTCATTCAATGATAAGAATTTTCCACGTTTCAAATGAGAAGATCCTGCATTTCCAACATTCAATAAAAGAATGAGAACTAAATCAATGAGATTTTCCACACTCTCAAATTGCTCATCTGTCGTGGTTAGAGCCAAAGAGGTTACATGATTTCTCACACCACCGCCAACAACAACAATGGAAAGTTGATGGTGTTATCATTAGCACAACTATCCTCTAGTAGGTATGTTGATCTCCCTCTAGATCCAAGGGGTAAAATCACCACATGTTTTTTTGAAGAAGAAAAAAACCGCGGGTAAGCCTTTTGGCTCCAACAACAAACCCAAACCACCTGTCATTATAAATGAAAACACTAACACCCTTATGGAACCTATTTTAACATAGACCCCCTCTAGAAACAATGTCATGGAAACTCTCATTAACTTGGATCGATGTCATCAAGCTATCATCACAATGCATACTGGTTCTGGTCCTGTCTCTTGTGTTACTCTTCTCATCTGATTTCTGGTTCTCCTACTCTACCCCCATAAAAGGACCGCTAAAAATGACATCTCTCTTTGGAAGTTATATGAATTCCAATTATCATCATGTTTCTCCTCAATTCATCATATACCCAACATGTTCCTCTTTTTCTATTTTCTTCTCTAGAGATCATAACCAAGTATTTGGTGGAACTGTTGGTGGAGAGGTTGAGGAGTTGGTAATGTTTGTATTGAGGCGACTCTTTTTAAACATTATTAACTGCCTCAACCTTTCCTCTAACAATTCCACCAAGTATCTGTTTATGATCTATAGAGAAGTAAATTTAAAAAGAGGAATATGATGGGTCAATGATGAATTTAAAGAGAAACATGAAGACAATTGGGATTCATATATGTTCATGAGAGAGGTATCATATCGACAGGTTCTTTTATGGGGGATAGGAGGGAAACAAGACATCAGGTGGAGAAAAGTAACATAAGAAGAGACATTACTAGGACCACTATGCGTTATGATGATAGCTTAATGACATCGATCAAAGTCACTAAGAGTTTCAACGACATCATTTCTAGAAGTGATTTATGTTAAAATAGGTTTCATAAGGGTGTTAGTGTTTTCATTTATAATGACAGGTGGTTTGTGTTTATTCTTAGAGCTAAAAGGCCTACCCATGGTTTTTTTTGAAGAGGATGTAGTAATGTTATTCCTTGGTTCTAGAGGGAGATCAAGATACCTACAAGAGGATGGTTGTGCTAATGATAGCACCATCAACTTTCCATTGTTGTCGGTGGTGGTGGTGTGTGAAATCATGTAACCTCTCTAGGCTCCAAGCACGACGGAGGAGCTATTTGAGAGTGTGGAAAATCTCACTGATTTGTTTTCTAAGGATACATTATTTGAATATGGGGAGATAGATGAGGGTATATGGTTATTGTTTGATGTAATTGGCGGTATGAGTTTTTTGTGTGAAAGATACTAACAATGTGGCACAATATTTATAATGGCTTTATCGAATGTTGGAACTGTGGGCTCTGCCCATTGGAAATGTGGGAAATTTTTATCATTGAATGAAAAATTAACGGTCAAAGTTATAATTAACGTATGTACATATACGTAATTTATGAAAAATCAACGGTCAAAGTCGTAAGTTTTGACTTCTTCAAAATAAAGTCATAATTTTTGAAATTGTTAAAATTTAACTATTGTTTCAAATGCCATTTAATGTGGATAGCCAACTAAAAAATTTTAGTCATACTTTCCGTAGTTGATTAGTCATCTACAAAGTTGGTTGGTATACATGGTATGTACATATGATATGGTTAAAGAAAAAAGTAGTTCAATGTGCAAAATTTATCCTTTGAATTTTTTCTTTGTTTTTTTTAAGATACTATTTGTATTTTTTCTCCTATAATAAATTGTGAGAAAACTAACAATTTTTAAAATTAAAGATATGCAACTTTATTGCATGTTAGAATTTAATTGTTATTTTAGAAACTATCTTAAAAGAAAAAAGACTTTATCGTGTGATTTTACTAGGTGCTTGTGTAAAAGTGATTTACAATATCATTGTATAAATTAATATTTATAAGTCAGTAGTCCATATCATTACATTTAATTTGATTGATTTATATATACTAGCGTTTAGACGGGCACTCATGTGGCCATTTATTTGCATTTGTTTAATGAGTCATTTGGGTAAGTTATAAGCAATATATTTTTTGTTTAAGCTTGTATTTATTTATTTATCAATTTGAATTATTTAATTATTTATTTTCTTTGGATATAAGTATGGATATATTTTTTTTGAAGGAAGTATGGATATTTATGAAGTGTGGCTTTCGGATGCAACAATGTGGACTTATATTTTCAATGATACCAATAATATATCATAACAATACTAACCCAATTTTTTTTTTATGTACTAACACAAAATATTATCTTAAAGGGACATGTATAATAATAGTTTAATTTAATTTGCCAAAACAAAGGACAAGGTTGTTTATGGGAATTATGGATCAAAGGAAAAAGTCAGACAAAATTGATGTACTCATTTTATATTTAAGAGACAAAATCCTTGTTCATGATACAACAACTTCGATCATTCCCAAAGCAAACAAACCGGAGTCACACTCGGTTGAGTTGCTTAAAGCAATAGGTGAAACTAAGGTAACACCTGCTTTAGTTGAAAGTTAGAACATAATCATCTGTACAGATGATGATTGATGATGATTATGCTTAATTAAGTTGAGTTTGAACATGGGTATGTGTTTAGTTTGTGAATTCATATGATTTTGATGTTTGGGTCATATTGAAGTTGTTGTTGTTGTTGTTGTTTATGAGCATTTTGATTAAATTGGTGAAAATGAATAAGTTGTTGATGAAATGAATTAAATTGATTCTTGCTAGTTGAATTAAGTGATTTTGATTATATTAAGTTGAAATGAAAGTTGGAATTGTTGTTGTTAAGTTCTGTTTGGTTAATAAAGTTGTTTTGAAAAGAAATGAGTGTTTGAGACGAACTTTGGATTAAATTGATTAAGATGGAGTTAAGTGATTATGGATAAGTTGTTTAAGCTAAGTTGAGGTGTAATTAACTGGAATAAATTGGTTTAAGGCTTTGGAATGATTTTGGTGCGAATTGGATTGAAAAAGGACTTTGAAAATGGTATTTTCGCGAAAACGGAAATAATCAGATTTTCCCTACCTGATGAACACGCACGACCGTTCACCCCTGGTGCACGGACCGTGCATGATCCTCGACATTGAGGGACACGACCGTGCGCCCTGTATTTGAAGGGGAAACCCTAATTTTGTGACTTTTTTAGGTATCCAATGCAGTTAAATGGTTCCCAAACCCTTAAACTTGATTAATAAGTGTTTAATGATGATGTAATTGATGGATTAACTTGGACTTAAGTATGGGAACATTTAGAAGTTAATTGGTAAAGGGACGAACTTAGGAATTGTCTAAAATGAGTCATGATGTGAGTGTGGACTTAGTAATTAAGTGACGAGTTATGAATGATGATGAATGATTAAGAATGATGATGAGCTTATAGGTTAGAGTAACCTTGAATTGTTTGGATGCATATTTTGAATTATGTGCATGTTATGTGATAAGTGACGATGTTGTGTGATAAGTGACAATGTTATATGATAAGTGACAATGTTATGTGATAAGTGACGATCTTATGTGATAATGACAATGAATATATGATATATGATATATTACAAGTGACGATGAAGTGACAACGTTCATATGAAAGAATATATGATAATGTTGATGATGTTAGTGTTGAGTTACATGTATGTATGTGCTGTCGAGTCATCATATATGTACATGCATTCATTCATGAGTCAAAGTCCAATGACGATGAAAGTGACGATGGGATCCCTTGGTAAAATAGCTCTGATATCCAACCCGGTACCACATGCATGTAGAGTCATTAGGCGCATTGCATATACATAATGAGTCGTATGCGATAATGTATTGGTGTGAACTTGTGTATCAAAGTGGTAATTGCTTAATTGGTGATTGTAATGCGATGAGATTGCTATGACTTGATTTGATGATGACTTATTGATGAGAATGTGTTATGTACACTATGAGGATTTTATGGAGATATTGATATGATTAATCTTGATGAATTACTCGGTAATCGATGGTTGTTGATGATATGTTATGTATACTTGATGAACTTGTTATGAAGCATAGAGATAACCAACCTTGTAATTGAATGCGATTATATATGCATGTTTGTAAGATGAAAACCAGACTTTAATATGTTGTATGTCTGTATGATGATGACGTTGTTGTTTTGCTTGAACATACATGCGTTTATTGTGGCTTTTTGTCGCCTCATCATTGTGATGTAGACGTGCAGGTTGAGGAGTAGCTCTTTCTTGTGAGTTGATGAGGACGGCTTGATGTCTACTCATGTTTATTGATGTCTCGAGGAGTCTAGATTTAGGAGCTCTGATCAATGACTTGGGGATTTTACCTTTTGTTGTTTTGATGCTATGAGATCTTTATGATCAAACTGATGTTATTATATTTATGTTGAGATATATATGTTATGATATGAGACATGACATCTGAGATGTGATTTTATTTCCGTTGTGCTATGAATATATTCGATGAAAATTTTATATTGGCATATTTTATATGAGATGTATGTTGAGTAGTGAGACCTTGATGTATGATAATGTGTGATTTATCGCTTTTTAAATGTTCTCGAAGATCGGGGTCTTACAATGTGGTATCAGAGCAGGTTGGTCTAGTCTAGGCCAACACTTGGTTATTGTCCTGTTGTATGCGGCATGTATGTGTATATAATGTCGATGATTTTCTTGTCTAACTAAGTAGTGCTTGTTGTGTAGTGGAGAGATGGCCGGTAGGAATGATGTTGCGATTGCAGAGGTGATGACTGCGATGGCCCAAGCACTAGCTCAAGCTAATGTCGCGGCTCATGTTCATCAGAACCATCAGGGAGGAGCCGACGAGTTACGTTTAGACCGATTCTTGAGGAATCAGCCATCAAAGTTCAAGGGAAGGCACGACCCGGAGGGAGCTCTGTCATGGTTGATGGAGATCGAGCACATTTTCAGAGCTTTGGTCTTGGATGATGCACAGAAGGTGCGATTGGCTACGCACATGCTTGCTGAGGAAGCAGAGTTTTGGTGGTTGAACGCCAAGCAGAGGATGGAGGCTGGTTGAGTGGAGATTTCTTGGGGGGTCTTCAAGGAGGAGTTTCTTGGCAAGTATTTTCGGGCAGATGTCAGAATTAAGAAGGAGATAGAGTTTTTGGAGCTTAAGCAAGGGAACATGTATGTTGCAGATTATGCGGCGAAATTTGAGAGCCTTTCTTGTTTCTGTTTGCATTATAATGCTTTTGGAGCGGAGGCATCGAAGTGCATTAAGTTTGAGAGTGGTCTTTGTCCCGAGATCAAGATGTTAATTGGTTATCAGGAGATTTGAGTGTTTTCTGCCTTGGTGAACAAGTGTCGTATTCTTGATGAAGACAACAAAGCTAAGTCAAGTTACTACAAGAGTTTGAATGGGAAGAAAGGAAAAGGAAATGATCGTGGGAAGCCTTATGGAGGAGATAAGGGTAAGAGGAGTGCTAGTGGTGGAGGTGACATTAAGTGTTACAAGTGTGGAGGACTTGGACAAAAGGCAACTGATTGCAACAGTGCTGCTGTGGTTTGCTACAAGTGCGGTAAATCTGGACATCGTGCTTTTGAATGTAAGAATAAGAAGATTGTTTGTTTCAACTGTGGAGAGGTGGGTCACATTAGTACCAAGTGTACCAAGCTGAAGAAAGAGAAAGCTAGTGGAAATGTTTTGCCTTTAGTATGGAGGAGGGAGCGGAGCTAGACAACCTGATCAGAGGTATATGTTTTATTTACAACACTCTTTTGCTTGCTATCGTTGATACTGGTGCGACTCATTCATTTATTTCTCTTGATTGTGCTAAGCGTTTGAATCTTGTGATGTCTCCTATATTGAGGGGAATGGTCATTGATACACCAGCTAATGGCTCGATGACCACTTCCTTGGTGTGTGTTGGTTGTCCTGTGAATTTTGGTGACGTAGATTTTAGATTGGATTTGGGTTGTTTGCCTTTGGAGCATATGGACGTTATTTTTGGGATGGATTGGTTGTTAGCTTTTGGTATTAACATTAATTATTTAACCAAGAGTGTATTTTTCTCTAATCCGGTGGAGTGCGTTGGGGGCAAGTTTTTGACTGCAAGTCAAGTGGAAACGTCGTTATATGGGGAGTCTCAGTTGTATGTGATGTTTGCTTCTTTGAAGGTGGAAAGTGAGAAGGAAGATAGCAGAGTGTCGGTTGTGAATGAGTTTCTGGAGGTGTTTCCGAATGACATTTCTGATGTACCGCCTGAGAGAAAAGCAGAGTTTGGCATTGAATTAGTTCCTGGAACTAGTCCTGTGTCAATGGAGCCGTATATGATGTCTGCATCCGAGTTGAGAGAGTTGAAGAAGCAGTTGGATGAGCTGTTGGAGAAGAGATTCATCAAGCCGAGTGTTTCGTCGTGGGGAGTTCTAGTGTTGTTGGTTAAGAAGAAGGATGGTAGTTTGAGGTTGTGTGTGGATTATCGGTAGTTGAACAAGGTGACCGTTAAGAACAAATATCCTCTTCCAAGGATAGATGATCTGATGGATCAGTTGGTTGGAGCTATGGTGTTTAGCAAGATTGACTTGAGGTCTGGATATCATCAAATTTTGGTTAAGGCAGAAGATATATCGAAGACTGCTTTTCGAACGAGGTATGGTCAATATGAGTATTCTTTGATGCCATTTGGTGTGTCTAATGCGCCAGGTGTATTTATGGAATCCATAAATATAATTTTCCATATCTTGGTGTATTCGAAGTCTGAAGAAGAGCATGCAGAGCATCTTAGAGTTATGTTACAAACCTTGAAGGATAGGATGTTGTATGCTAAGATGTCGAAGTGCAAGTTTTGGTTGCAGGAAGTGAGTTTCCTTAGTCACATGATTTCTAGAGGTGGGATTGCGGTTGATCCGTAGAAGGTTGAAGCTGGGTTGCATTGGGAAGTTCCTAAGTCAGTTTTTTAGCATCAAAAGCCAGGAGGAATGTTGCAACTGTTGTTTGTTCCAAAGTGGAAGTGGGATAGTATCTCGATGGATTTTGTGAGTGGTTTTTGACGAAGACTATGAAGGGAAGTGATACGATTTGGGTGATTGTGGATCGGTTGACGAAGTCAGTGCATTTTATTCCTATCAAGTTAAGTATGCCTTTGGAGAAATTGGCATAGATTTACATTGAGCAGATTGTCAGATTGCATGGTGTTTCTTCTAGCATTGTGTCGGATCGAGATCTAAGGTTTACATTGAAGTTTTGGGAGAGTTTGCAAGAAACTTTGGGAACAAAGTTGAGAATGACTTATGCTTATCATCCTCAAACTGATGGTCAGTTGGAGAGAACTATTCAGTCTTTGGAAGATTTGTTGAGAGCCTGTGTGTTGGAACAAGGATTAAGTTGGAGTGAATGTTTACTGTTGGTTGAATTTACTTACAACAACAAGTTTCATTCGAGTATTAGTATGGCACCGTTCGAAGCGTTGTATGGTCGGAGGTGTAGAACACCGTTGTGTTGGTTTGAGTCAGGTGATAGTTCTATGATTGGACCAGAGGTAGTTCAGTAGACTACATAAAAGGTTAAGACGATTCAAGAGAAGATGAGAGCATCTCAGAGTAGGTAGAAGAGTTATCATGATAAGAGGAGGAAGGAGTTAGTATTCCAAGTTGGTGATCATTTGTTTTTGAGGATTAACCCAATTACCGGTGTTGGTAAAGCTTTGAAGTTGAAGAAGTTGACGCCACATTTTGTTGGTCCTTATCAGATTGCAGAGAGGGTTGGAGTTGTAGCGTATTAGATTGTGTTACCATCGTCGTTGTCGAATCTTCATGATGTGTTTCAGGTGTCTCAGTTGCGGAAGTATGTGTACGACCCGTCACATGTTATTCAAGTGGATGATTTGGAAGTAAGAGATAATTTGACTATTGAGACTATATCGTTGAACATTGAAGGACGAGAGGTTAATCGGTTGTGTGTGAAAGAGATCATCTTGGTTTAGGTGATTTGGGGAGGTCCTACGGGAGAGAGCATAACTTGGTAGTTGAAGAGTAAGATGAAGGAGTCGTATCCGGAGTTGTTTCCTTCAGGTAAATTTTTTAGGATGAAAATTCTTTAAGGAGGGTATTATTATTACATGTTTATTATATTTATTAAATGTTTATTGTGGTGATTTAGTGGATTTTGGGTGATTGAGGGTATTTTGGTAATTTTGAGGGTTAGTGGCATTTTTGTAATATGTTAGAAGTTAGAAATTTGAATTTAGAGATAGGTGGTGAATTAGTAAAAGGGGAGGTTTAAGTGAAGTAAAAGTGTAGAGAAATAATTATGTGATGAATTGTGATTAAGCCCATTAGAGTGAGTAACCTTAGCCCAATAGTATTTAAAGAGTAGTGTATGTGTTAGTGAACTAGATTTAGCTCATTTCACAAAAATCACAAAGGAGGCTAGGGATAGAATAGAGGAAAGGAAGAAACTTTGGAGAGAAAGAGAAGAGGAACTCAAGAGCACTAAAGGAAAGGGGAGAATTGAAGTTAAGAAGCTAATTTTGAAGAGAATTATGGTAAGAGGAAAGATTACTTTCACCATATAGGTTGTTAATAAGCAATTGGGTAGTTGGGTATTTTTTGCTTATGCTTAAATTCAAGTACTTATGATTAATTGTGCTAAATTCGTGTTCCTTTTTTATGATTAAATTAATGTGATAAGTTGACGAATTAATGTTGTTGTTTTATCAAAAGTCATGTTTCATTATGTTAAGTTGGTAAGATTGTGAATTTTGATGAATTTGATGAAGAACATGATGATTGATGATGATTATGCTTAATTAAGTTGAGTTTGAACATGGGTATGTGTTTAGTTTGTGAATTCATGTGATTTTGATGTTTGGGTCATATTGAAGTTGTTGTTGTTTGTCATACCCCATTTTTTTACTCATATTTTCTCTGTTTTATTATTTCATCATTTATTATTACTTTTTATTATTTCATTTTTTGTTGATGGATTTTATTTACATATATCACCATAAGCATTACTATCACCTTTATTAATATTATCATTATCCTTATTAATACCATTGCTTTTGTTTTTTAATATATTTATTATTATTATTATCTTTTTTATCAATGTTTTATTATTATTATTATTATTATCATTATTTTTTAATTACTAATATTATTAACTTTTTCATCATTTTATTATTATCTTTATTATTATTATCATTACTATTTTTTCCATTATCACTTTCATTAATACTATTACCATTATCATTATTCATTTTTATTATTTTATTTTTTATTTTGTTTTATTTTAAAGAAAATACAAAAAAAAGAAAAGGGGAGTTCGCAGAGCAAAGTCACCTTCGCACTGCGAACTCTGCGAATTTTCTGCAGATTTTTAATTCTGTGATTTATCTTGCTTTTGTTTTCATTTTAGCTATTGTTATTATTCTCTATCATTATTATTATTATTGTTATTGCCAATTGTGGCTGATTAAATGCAGCAAAGCAAGAATCAAATGTGTGACATTAAAGGTTGAGGTAAGATGGTTTTTCTTCCAACCTAGCATGTGCTCAAGCAATTGGGCTGCCCTTGGTCAGCTCTCATCCTTCCCAATTGACCTGTCATTAATCCTGAGCTTGCCAGCCAGCTGCTTGTTCCCTTTTCTTCCTTCTTTCTCCCCCAAAACCAGTCAAACTTAGATGGTTTTGCTTGCAAAAAGGCTATTTGTGCTGCCCTGTTTTCAGCTGTTTTTCTCCTTCCTCACACCAGCCCACATGCTCCCTTTTGTCTTCCCCCAATCTCTGTACATGGCAGTACACGTTTTCCTTGCTTGACCCCTCAAGATTGCAAGGATTGATCCCAAGAACCATCCAATTGCAAAGCTGCCCTGTTTTCAGATTTTTTCTCATCATTGCTATCCAAGATCAGCTGCATTAATGGCGGGATTTGGCTGATCTCTTGACCAAGGTTGCAAGGCAATGTCCCTTCTTCACTTTTGCATTAAATGCAAAGTAAGATAGCCTGGTTTTAGCACACAAATCAGCTGGACTCTATAGATTTTCCATCATTGCAATTGATCCTCATTTTGCCTATTTAAGGAATGCAATGCATAACCATAAACAACACAATTGAAAACACCTGAATACACTTACTTACACTTGAAAAAACCACTGCATTGCAGCATTGTGAGAGTAGAGAAAACAGTTCAAAAACCAATTGGAACATTTGAGCTATTTGATATCCATAACCTCTAACATTCCAACCTTGATCAACCAAGCCACTTCCTATCTCTTGCACAAGCATTGCTAGGAGTTCTGTAAGTGTTCTAAATTCTTATCTTTCATTTTTGTTTGCTATTTGCATTGTTTAATTTCATTTTGCACAAAAAAACCCCTTTTGGAACTCAAGAGGAATCTCAAAGTTGCAAAGCACTAAAACTGAGTTGTTATACTCCTTTTCTTCCAAATTTGCAAAGCTTTTTAACCCCCTTTAGGTTCTGAAGCTTGCTCAGGAGCAGCTTCTGAACTTCTGTTCAGAAGCAGCTCCTGAGTTCATTTTTTCGCATACTTCGCAGAGCAAAGTCAGGGTTGCAGAGCGACCATGACAGAACCTGGGTTCGCAGAGCCAAGTCCTGGTTGCTCTGCGAAGTAGACAAAACTCAGAACATGAATTCAGGCTTCCAAAGGCCAAATTCTTGAGGTTCTAACCAATGATTCAGAACCTAAGAGGGTTAAAAATTTATTTTTGTTCAAACCATACCAAGAATTTTGCATGATGTTGGAAACTTCACAAGTTTTGAGCAATTAATTTTGAATAACTTGCAAAGCAAGTTATGTTCTTAAATTTTCAAAATCAAGCCCGAGCAATAAGCTAAGTTCTTTTTTTCAAAACTAAACTTGAACAACAATGTTGTTCATGATTTTCAATCAAACATGAACTCGAGCCGAACTTGCTCACCTTTTAAAACCAAACTCAAAATTGAGCCGAACTTGTGCATTTTTCAACATTATGCATATTTTCATGATTTGTTCATCTTTAAACTTGAATAAACACTTGTTCTTGAGTTCCAATAACTTAAAAAACAAGTGATGTTCATGAATTTCAATAAACTCGAACAACAAATTTGTTCGTGATTTTCTTAGCAACTTTCCCTTAAAGTTTCAAACCAAGTGTTTTGCCCCTTTGAGATTTTCTTTGAAGTTTCAACAAAACAAAACTTGAATGAAAAAGGAATGGTTTGACGTATGTCTCTCCAAACCCCGGTTGCACGAATGCGTGACGTATGTCTCGTCGTTCGGGCAATTGTCATTCCACTTTCGACGCGTCCAACGCGTTTAACCTTTCTTTGGTCCCCCGTGACCATTTTTAACTTTTTCTTGGCCCTCGTGGTCAATCCGAACTTTTCACGCCTTTGCGCGTTTTCAAACTTTTACGCCTTGTGCGAATACCATCGCCTTAATGTGCGTCCGTCTTTTTTTTCTTTCAAACTTTTACGCCTTGTGCGAATACCATCGCCTTAATGTGCGTCCGTCTTTTATCACTTAAACCTTTTACGCTTTCGTGCGTTTTAAAAACCTTTGTTCACGTCCGAGTGCGAATCCGTCCTTTTTTTATCAAAACCCTTACCTTTTTTAAGCTACCCTCATAATGGTAGTAGGTAAGAGGCTTTTTATCGGTCTTCATTAAGCTATCCATACAACAATAGTAGACCGCGTTTCCTTTTCAAACTTTTTCGCTCGGGCGCGATCAAATCTTTTTTAATTAAAACGAACCAACATACAAATTTTTTCTACCTTGCAAAGAACTACGTACGCTTTGAATTCTCCGTCTACCGGGAGATACGTAGGAGCAGGATTCACATCTTGTCAAGCCCATTAAAACAAACTTTCTTTCCTTTTTATCATATTTTCTTTTTCCCTTTTATATATTCAAGCACGCAAGCAAAACTTTGAAAACATTTTAAGCCTAAGTCGACTAAGAGGTTCCCGTTGAGTACAACGGATGTGAGGGGTGCTAATATCTTCCCCTTGCATAATCGACTCTCGAACCTAAAATCTCTTATTTGAAGGTAATTTCGAACTTTTTTCCTTTTTTCCCCGAAAAATTAAAAGTTCAGTCGTGATTTAAAATTAGTGATTCAACGCTTGTCAATAGCTTGATATCCGAAATTCGACGCGACAAAAATGGCGACTTCACTGGGGACATGCATAAAACATTTTGTTTGTGTATGACGAGTCAAACCTATCTCAGTCGGCTTTTAGGCTAAAATGTTTTATTTTACTTGCGTGTTTGTAGCTTATTATCATTATTTGTTTCTATTCTTTTGCTCTATATTTATATTTCATATTGCTTCATATCTATTTTAATTGTGGGGTTTGTTACTTGAGCGATGTTACTCCACATTGTTCGGGTTAATGTCGGACGTGTGAGGCTCTCTACCCGAGCTTGAGAGAAAATTAAGTTAGAATGGTGGTTGTGAGCGGAAGCCCACGTTGACGTATGTCCGTGAGGTAGGATGCCAAACCCCGCCTAGAGGAGATTTTCACTTGGAAGGTATTGAAGTCTTGCGAAGTTCGCAAACGACGACCTTAATTCCATGTGGGGTCCATGACTCTAGGGACCTTTTTTAGAAAATCTCATCTTTAGAGCCTACATGTGAGGATGGGCGAAGTTTTGAACCTTCATACCATACCCTTGCATACCCATTTGCATTCATTCATAATTTTCGCATACTGTCTCGCTTTATAGAAGGGGCAATCAATAATTTTTGTTTATTACTGTTTTTTAATAATCATAGTTGAGGATAAAAAGGACCAGTTTGATGAAAGGTAGCAATTTTGAAAATTTCAGAGTCTGATGACTTCGTAGAGCAAAGTATCTTCGCACTGCGAAGTTAACTCTGAAGTTCGCAGAGCAAAAGTACTTCGCAGTGCGAAGTATGCGAATTATGTCAGCTCTGTTTTCAAAATTACTAACCCTCCATTACTCCCCCCCAACCACCCATTTCACTCTCTCTCTCTCTTATCCAACCGTTTTCCTTTTTCATTAACTCCTAAAACTAAAAAAACTTTCATTTCTTTTCACAAACTTTTCAAAAACCCCAAATTTTAAAACTTACCCATTTTTCTTGAATCTTTCCATTTTTTCATTAAATTCGTGCTTTATCTTACTCAGAACAAACGACAAGGTACGATTTCCTCCTCTTTCTCTTCTTTTATTTCTGATTCATGTTAGAACAACATGTGTTTTAGGGTTCTTAATTTTGAAACTTCCATTTTAGGGTTTAAGTTTGTGTTAAGCTTCATTTCATTCCTAGTTTGCCATGTTAAGTTGCGATTCAGTAAACATGCATTATGGGTAGTTGAAATAGACCCATTCCTTTCCATTTTTAAGTGATTTTTGCACAAATTCATTTTACCCATTTTGTAGAAATTAAATTGAAACTAGTTGCTGTGTTAAATGTTTTTATACCCATTAAGTAAATCTGAATCATTTGTCTAAGCGTGCATTGTAGGAAGCTTAACCAGGAGTTTAGGGTAGATTTCTGGGGATTTTGCATTTTTCTGTCATGGTCGTAGAGCAAAGTTCAACTTCGCACTGCGACCTTTGTTCTGGGCAACCCAGATTTGCACGTTCAACTTCGCACTGCGACCCTACCTTCGCAGTGCGAAAATGACAGAACAGAACCTCTTTATTTTTCATGTTTCCTTTCCAATTCAATTGGTTTCACCTCATATTGCTTATGATTATGTCTGCTGTTTACTGATTTTATTTCTTTTCTTGTAGATGGCACCAAAACAAACCGGAAAGCGATCACGGGCCGAATCATCCGGGTCGAGACCGCAAGGAGCGTATGATGCGTCTCGTTTCCTCAGCCTCCGCAATCAAGAAAGATATGAGGAGCTCCTCCGAAGAACATTCTGGGCCGAAAGGCAATTTATTATAAGTGAGCGGGGCACTTATCGGTAATTGGCACGGTTGATAGATTCCCGCAATTGGGGAGTTTTAATGAATCCTCCACTGAACTTAAATTATGACATCATCCGGGAATTCTATGCGAACGCTATCCCCGCTGATCCCGAGGGGGAATTCACTTACCAAACCATGGTTTGCGGTCGCGTCATTAGATTCGACCGCGAAGCCATAAACACCTACCTTTGTAACCCCCTCCAGCTTGATAACGAGGAGTTATGTGCCTTCCATAGGCACCAAAACCGGGGGAATTGGAACCATGACCTCTATGGCCAAACCCTTTTTCAATCCGGGAGAGGTTATGAACTTAATGCATCGGGGCAGCCTACCAAGGCCATCAAAAATAACCTCACCACATATGCCCAGGTTATTTTCCACCTCATCGTCCATAACATAAAGCCAAAAAGCCACACATCCTCCACCACTTTAGATGTCACACCCTTGATCTACTACATCCTCACCCACAAACAAGTAGATGTGGCTAGGGTGATTGCCCAGGAGCTTAAAATAGTGGTAGAAAGTGGCATAAAACCTCCGGCCAAGAAGATGTGCCCACTCGCATTCCCGGGCCTGATTATGGGTCTCTGCCGGGATGCACGTGTTGTGATCCCCCCGCACGTGTTGTGATCCCACCGCTTATGAGTAACTGCTATCCATGTTTAAAGATTCTAGAGCAAGCAATGGCATTTTTGTAATTAAGTGAGAATGAAGGAATATTTAAAATGGGAAACAAGATATTTTCCCTCATTTATCTTCCTCCCTTCTCTCTCTACATGCTAGAATCTTCTCCTCCCTCCCTCATGAAACTCGGCCACCAACATCCCTCACCCCCATCCTCCAAAATTCATCAATCTTCATCTATAATTCACAAGCTTCATGCTAGCTCTCAATTTTGGGAAGTTTGGAGCAAAGAAGAGCAAGGAAAGATCAAGAATCAAGCTTGGGCTTTGGGAAGAGATCAAGCTAGGATTTGGAAGGGAACTTGGCAAGGGAGCAAGCTAGTGATTCAGGTGAGCTCCCTAGGGGTTATAGAACCCACTTTGTTGAATATTCATGAGTATTTAGTACTTGAGCAAAGTTTACAAATTTTAGCACCCTAATTCTATGTTATGAGTAATCCTTAATCATTACATGTTGTAATATGTTAATATGCGTTAGAAACGATCCTTTAAAGTTGTATGATGTTTGGGCATGATTAGATAAGTCAAAATGGTGGAAATCATGTTTTGAACTTGCCCTATGCTGTCCAACTGAAGGTAAAATCGTGTCACGATTTTCCAATCGTGTCACGATTTCACAGGCAGAACCAAACACGATTTCTGGGCATGAAATCGTGACACGATTTCCAAATCGTGTCACGATTTTGAAGGGGACAGAACAATGTTGTTTTTCATCTTTACTTACACCGTTTCGGCTATCTAATACTGCTTCAGACTCAAGGAACAACATGTAATGGTTAAGCATTGCTATTAAGCAATTAAAGACCTATCCTTGAGAAGGTTTAGATCATTATTATGGATTGAGGATAGGCACAATAGTGAGAGAATGGATGCCTTAATCCACAAGATATCATAGAGAAGTATAAGAGCTAGTATTGAGCTTATCCCTTACTAGGCAATTCTCAAACACTCAATGAAGTACGAGCAAGCCAAGAACGATATAGTATTCAAGTTTAGAACCTATTATAAGTTAAGGAGATTTAGAATGGTACTCATCATGTACTAAGCACAAGAATGATACTATGCTCATAGTTAAGAACCTTTAATAGGTTAAGCATTCAAGAATGCATCAGATATGCAATAGACACAAGTTATAAGTTATATATATAAGAACAAGAGTTATATGACAACCTTATGTGTCTCCAGTGTTCTCGCCAGTTAGAACACGGGGGTTCCCGCCAGTTGGAACGGTGTAGTTATCATCCGCGAGGATAGCCGCACATAAGAGTTTAATTAAAACATTAAGCCGTGACTTTCGTTGTTCACACCAGTGGGACACGAAAGGTTCAAGCATAAGTTAAGACTAATAATGAAAGTATATTAATTCGCGTCTTCCGTCGTTCACGCCAGTGGGACACGGGAGGTATACGCGTAAGATAAGATTATTATTAAGTCATGTCTTCTGTTGTTCACGCCAGTGGGACACAGGAGGTTCACGCCAGTGGGACGTGTTATTCCGCAAGGATGACCGCACGACGACAAGAGGAGTCCGGTGTTAGCCTGATATGATAGGAATTTTCACCGGTTATCAGGGGAATGTGCTTCGGGGTTACTCCACCCGGGGGCATTCCGTAAAATGAACCCAAATAATATTGCTTGTTCAACGCTAACAGCTAACATAAAGACATGTAACAGTTAATATTTTATTATGTTATCAGACAGAGATTAGTTATCAGACAAGTATCAGATATTAGGTAATCAGTTATCAGGCGGTGATCCTAGATTCCCCTCGATCACCCAGTTATCAGGATATAGTCTAGACCCCATGACTATTCAGTATCAGACTCAGACAGTGATCCTAGGTTTCCCCTTGATCACTAGTTTAGCAGGACAGTCAGGTATCCCTCTATGGGTAAAGGTAAGACTTGGCGATCATAGGTATTCCCAAGATTGCCAAGAGTAGGCACGGCGACCCTAGGTTTCCCCCGTGGTTGCCAACAGTAGGTTGGGCTGGAGCTCACTGAGACGTAATGTCTCACCCCAATCCTTCTGGTGCAGGCTTGCAGGTTAGCAAGAGACTTTTCAGATGAAGTTCCTCAGGAAGACGCTGGATGGAGTGCAGTTGCTCATCGCGGTCAGGCATCAGAAGTTTAACAGTACATGTTTAAGTATTTGTATATGATTTTGGATTAATGTATAAACGAGCTACTTGTACCCCTTTCAGTTGTATTGTATTTATTATTATTATTGAAAATTTTAATGTATCTGATATCAGATTAATACGCATGCTAAATATTCTAGATAATTTAGTATGGGTGTTACAATTGGTATCAGAGCAAGTCGATTCAGACCGTGCCATGGGTCATTAAAGTTTCAATAAAAGTAGTGGGACCATTGGGTTCCGGATGTTGTTCTAAATGTCACATCTAGTTGAGCCTGATCAACTCAATCTAGTATATGACAGTTAGGATAAATGTCCGAGAGCTGAATGTGACCAGGAAGGAATGAAGTCTATGAAGGGCGAAGATTAAAGTGACAGAATTTTAAGACGGAATTGGCGAAGAAGTATTCATGCCAAATGGTGGCCATCAAACTGTAAAGTGACGAAGCCTGATAGTGGCAAGGTCTCAGAGACGTAAGGGATATTTAACAGTGAGGTGAAGCGCCTCAACCCAGATGGACGCATCGTTGGACGATGCCTCGTCTGCGTAAGACATACGAATTAAGGAATTGCTGTACCAAACCTAGAGAAATGAAATGAGGAATTATCGGTCAGTTTTTGAAACCTCTGATTCTCAGCAAAGATAAAGTGTTGAAGAATCGAACTTGAATCGAATGAGATTTTAATGTCCGGACAGTCAAGGGAATTAATTATGGATTAAGTGAGTTATTTGGACAGATGAAACTAACCACTCAAGTGTGGTCTTTGAGTATGCAACGCAAGTAAGTTTAACCCCATCAGATTAGCCCCGTCTCCTGAGCCGGATATGTGAAATAAGAAGAGAAGATGGTATGCAACCTAAGAATTAAGAGGGATATTGAATAATAAGTTAGTGGAATTTAGTGAACTGATGGACGAACAAGTCGGATTTCTTTGATTGGATGAACAGTATTGAATTTCCTCAATTGGTCGAATTTCAGCCGAGGAACTATGTTGAGATTTTAGTATACGAAGGATCGTCTTGAATATGAAAGGTTAAGATTAAGGTTAATGTTAAGGAGTTATATGTTCTTAACTGAAGAGTTTTCTTCCACAACTATTTTAGAAGCTGAAGAGATCACCTCGTGTCAATAAGTTTCCGAGGGCAGTAATAAAGTATAGACTTCGGGCTGTTCAACTATATGCAGAATTACTCAGATGTTAAGAATCGAGATTTGAATTGTGAATCCAGTAACAAGTTATTGGAGGAATCCAATAGATAATGATGTTGTACAAAAGTTTAAGATCGATTATCCGGGTGCTCGAAGAAACGTAACCTATGTTTGGGCATTCAAGAGGACCAATAAGAGTTTAAATCTTATCCAGGACGGAGCTTAAGGGACATGACAGAGCTAAGGAGACCGAAGTTGTCTCGGAAAGATTATGGATATGAAATCATTACGGATAAAGATAGAACGAATAGTAACAAGACTCAAAGGAAAGATGTGAACCTTCAGAAGCCATAAGTTGCTTTTAGAAGTTGCCACAAAAGAATGTACATGAATTTAAGTTGCCCCAGATATACTTTCAGTCGGGTTTCTGCAATGTTTAATGATTATACATGAAGAGCTGACCAAGAGATGGTTACAGAATTCAGGATATGGAAAGTAAAGTTGGAACCAGAGTATAAGCTGTTTGACAGGGGCATTATTAGGCTCGTAACAGTTGCTAAAGACCATTTATAGGTTTTGACATATTTTCTTGAAAGTAAGTATATGGCCCTTGTGCGAAAGGAAAGGTAAAGTCAGGAGATGACCGGTCTGTAAGTTAAGCAGATGGTTTAACCTACAAGAGAGATGATAACGTCAGACGAATTTGTTACAGTGATTACAAGGTGATAAAGTAAAAAGGTTTGGTCGGTGAATTTTATGTGACAATAGTGGTGTATTGCTCCAATTCTAACTAGAGCTGTTACGAATCAGAGTGGCGCAGCGGAGTAGTAATTCAAGAATGAATTGATGAACAACGCTAAGCTGAGGGTTAGAGGATGAGAAGATGTTAAGTGTTTGATCCTTAATATACGAAGTATCAGTAAGTAGCGACGACCCGAATATATCACAAGTTCTAATGGAAAATTTTGGAAGTTAAGTTGAGGAATACTTCGAACTTCGAAAGCCATGAGAAAAGGAATATTGGAATAGTCTAAGAATATGTGGCAAGAAATTAGAAGAATGTGTTTTTAGCACAATAAGTACAAAGCTAAGAAGTCACCGCTAGTAAGGTAACCCAGCTATTGTAGCTCCATAATTTCAAGTAGGCTTGAAGAATAAGTTCAGCCAAGAAAGAATTATCCATGAGGTAACAACAGTAAAGGTTGTGGATGCAAAATAAAATATTTGAAATCGAAGCATTGGTCAGAAGCGACAATGCAGTGGCGAATGAGTTTAATTTCACATTATACCAATGTCATGTCAACATATATTAACCGAAGAGTATGGGAAGTCTCGAACTTAATGTTCACCAGTAAAGGACTATGTAATTTCAGGTTATGACTAAAGGATTAAAGACTAAGTGTGCCAATAGGGTAGCAATCGAGTAAAGTTTTCCGTTGAAAATAAGGATTTTGAATTCGACGTCCAGAACGAGAAATAAGTTGGTGATGCCGGTGGATTGTAACCATAAATTTACATTATAGGTTGTTGTATACTTAAGAATAAACATGAGTAACATTGGCGGGGCAAACCTGGCAAGCCAGTTGAAAGGCAAATCCCGGATGTTACGAAATGAGTTAAGAGTAAGAAAAGATTCCCAAGTGATGTGGTAGTGTCTCAAATGTGTTAAGATTAAGAATGATGTCCCGTTAGTCGGACAAAGATGAGGTGATGTATTGTGTACCGTCAGTAGTGTACACGTGCTCGCTTATGTATGTAAATTATATGCTATGAATTATAATATTGATTTTATGTGAGACGATTTATACCACTCATCACTTGGGTTAGACTCCTATGAGTTTGGATTATCAGTGTAGAAAATATTTACGCTACGGCTAAAACACAAGAATAAGACGTGACATAAATGATGGAGGAACATCAAACTCCAAGTAATGAAGAATGATTTCTAAGCTATTAAGATAAGTGACGTCGTAGACCAATTGGAACGGAACAAGAATAATCTGTAAACTCCGCGAGCTCTTGAGAATTCCGCAGTGAAAGTAATGATCAGGAATGTTCTAAATAACACGTCGTGATGTCGGAAAGAGAGGAGCATGTACTAGAGATGAAACTCCTGCTTGTACTCAGAATCTTAAATGAAGTTGGAATGATCCTTGCATTTACATGTGCGTATGATTCTATATGGAAATGTATGATGTAAGTCTATAAGTAAGATGTCGTCGTGTAAGACGAAAGATAAAGATAATAATTCATTGGTATTAGTCGTAGTGCAATAGACCTCTCTAAAGGAGGGGAATAATTGAGGAAATGAGATCGATCCAATGTCGTCAGAATAAGAATGCATGGATTCAGAGCAAGTGTTAGGACTGGTTAACTTTAATTGAATTTGCAAGAAGTGCATATACAAGAAGCATAGCTAAGTGAGTCGGGTAGATTGGTTCAGACAACCGCACACCCTGCTATGTAAGAATTATGTAGTGTATATCAGGCCTTTCTATTAAGGGAAAGATTGTCGAGCATAATTGGTTTATATAGAGTTGGAAAACTAAGGGATTATGACAAGTAAGACGAACTGGAGTTTTGACTAGTAGTATGAGAGGATTCTAAATTTTAAGGACGAAATTTCTTTAAGGGGGATAGATTGTAATATCCCGCTTATGAGTAACTGCTATCCATGTTTAAAGATTGTAGAGCAAGCAATGGCATTTTTGTAATTAAGTGAGAATGAAGGAATATTTAAAATGGGAAACAAGATATTTTCCCTCATTTATCTTCCTCCCTTCTCTCTCTACATGCTAGAATCTTCTCCTCCCTCCCTCATGAAACTCGGCCACCAACATCCCTCACCCCCATCCTCCAAAATTCATCAATCTTCATCTATAATTCACAAGCTTCATGCTAGCTCTCAATTTTGGGAAGTTTGGAGCAAAGAAGAGCAAGGAAAGATCAAGAATCAAGCTTGGGCTTTGGGAAGAGATCAAGCTAGGATTTGGAAGGGAACTTGGCAAGGGAGCAAGCTAGTGATTCAGGTGAGCTCCCTAGGGGTTATAGAACCCACTTTGTTGAATATTCATGAGTATTTAGTACTTGAGCAAAGTTTACAAATTTTAGCACCCTAATTCTATGTTATGAGTAATCCTTAATCATTACATGTTGTAATATGTTAATATGCGTTAGAAACGATCCTTTAAAGTTGTATGATGTTTGGGCATGATTAGATAAGTCAAAATGGTGGAAATCCTGTTTTGAACTTGCCCTATGCTGTCCAACTGCAGGTAAAATCGTGTCACGATTTTCCAATCGTGTCACGATTTCACATGTAGAACCAAACACGATTTCTGGGCATGAAATCGTGACACGATTTTGAAGGGGACAGAACAATGTTGTTTTTCATCTTTACTTACACCGTTTCGGCTATCTAATACTGCTTCAGACTCAAGGAACAACATGTAATGGTTAAGCATTGCTATTAAGAAATTAAAGACCTATCCTTGAGAAGGTTTAGATCATTATTATGGATTGAGGATAGGCACAATAGTAAGAGAATGGATGCCTTAATCCACAAGATATCATAGAGAAGTATAAGAGCTAGTATTGAGCTTATCCCTTACTAGGCAATTCTCAAACACTCAATGAAGTACGAGCAAGCCAAGAACGATATAGTATTCAAGTTTAGAACCTATTATAAGTTAAGGAGATTTAGAATGGTACTCATCATGTACTAAGCACAAGAATGATACTATGCTCATAGTTAAGAACCTTTAATAGGTTAAGCATTCAAGAATGCATCAGATATGCAATAGACACAAGTTATAAGTTATATATATAAGAACAAGAGTTATATGACAACCTTATGTGTCTCCAGTGTTCTCGCCAGTTAGAACACGGGGGTTCCCGCCAGTTGGAACGATGTAGTTATCATCCGCGAGGATAGCCGCACATAAGAGTTTAATTAAAACATTAAGCCGTGACTTTCGTTGTTCACACCAGTGGGACACGAAAGGTTCAAGCATAAGTTAAGACTAATAATGAAAGTATATTAATTCGCGTCTTCCGTCGTTCACGCCAGTGGGACACGGGAGGTATACGCGTAAGATAAGATTATTATTAAGTCGTGTCTTCTGTTGTTCACGCCAGTGGGACACAGGAGGTTCACGCCAGTGGGACGTGTTATTCCGCAAGGACGACCGCACGACGACAAGAGGAGTCCGGTGTTAGCCTGATATGATAGGAATTTTCACCGGTTATCAGGGGAATGTGCTTCGGGGTTACTCCACCCGGGGGCATTCCGTAAAATGAACCCAGATAATATTGCTTGTTCAACGCTAACAGCTAACATAAAGACATGTAACAGTTAATATTTTATTATGTTATCAGACAGAGATTAGTTATCAGACAAGTATCAGATATTAGGTAATCAGTTATCAGGCGGTGATCCTAGATTCCCCTCGATCACCCAGTTATCAGGATATAGTCTAGACCCCATGACTATTCAGTATCAGACTCAGACAGTGATCCTAGGTTTCCCCTTGATCACTAGTTTAGCAGGACAGTCAGGTAGCCCTCTATGGGTAAAGTTAAGACTTGGCGATCATAGGTATTCCCAAGATTGCCGAGAGTAGGCACGGCGACCCTAGGTTTCCCCCGTGGTTTCCAACAGTAGGTTGGGCTGGAGCTCACTGAGACGTAATGTCTCACCCCAATCCTTCTGGTGCAGGCTTGCAGGTTAGCAAGAGACTTTTCAGATGAAGTTCCTCAGGAAGACGCTGGATGGAGTGCAGTTGCTCATCGCGGTCAGGCATCAGAAGTTTAACAGTACATGTTTAAGTATTTGTATATGATTTTGGATTAATGTATAAACGAGCTACTTGTACCCCTTTCAGTTGTATTGTATTTATTATTATTATTGAAAATTTTAATGTATCCGATATCAGATTAATACACATGCTAAATATTCTAGATAATTTAGTATGGGTGTTACACTATGAGTGATTAATGATGAGAATGTGATGAGTAAATTAGTGATGGGCTAGTATGACTTTGTTTGAGTAAAATTTGTGATGTGAATATGTGAATGATGATATTGACGATGCTATTGATGATGCTATTAAGGGATGATGTTTGATTAAATGATGACGATACATGTTATGTATTAAGTGACGATGTTTGAGTAGATGATGATGATACATGTTATGTATTTAAGCGAAGATGTTTGATCATATGAAGGTTTATATGATAAGTGATGATGTTAATAAGCGACGATGTTTAATCATATGAGAATATATGATAGTGATGATGATGATGATGTTGTTGTCGAGTCTTATGTGTACTTGATGTGAGTCGAATATATGATCATGCATTCATTCATGAGTCAAGTCCAGTGACGATGGTGCATTTAGTGTACAAAGTGATGGTGGTATATTTAGTATACAAAGTGACGATGGGATTACTCAGTAAGTTCCAATATCCAAAAAGCGACGATGTTTGTTACCACATGCATTTAGAGTCGTCTAGGAACATTGCATAAGTATGAGTCTTATGTATAAACGTGTTGATGAGAATTTGTGCATCTAATTGGTAAATGTGCATTGAAGATGTGATGTGATGAATTGTCATAATTAACTTGATAATTGTTTATCGATGATGGTATGAATTGGATGATTGTAATTGATGAGTTGATATGATGGAGTAGTTAGACTTGTATGAGAATATGATTATGAGTTACATGTTCTTGAATTTTGGATAACCCAATTTGCTATGTTTGAATATTGTTGTTAATATGAATGTTGTCTGAACTACATTTGTTTATTATTTCTTATTAATGAATGTATATCTTACCCTCCAGTGACTGTTGTTGTCTCATCCCTTGTGGATGTAGATTTGCAGGATTGAGTACTTTGCTATCGGTGAGTCGTGATGGGTTGTGGCTTGACGCCTAGTTCATGTTTTTATGCTTTGCTTGGAGACTTCTAGAGTTAGGATGTCGTTTGGGATTTTATTTTCGTACTATGTTGGATTTATTTTTAGTGATCTGTATGATACAAATACTTATGTATTTATTTTGAGATGTTTTGAAATAACCCGAGATGATTATTGTATGTTGAGATATTCTGCTGCGATATGTTTCTTTTATTGATGAGATTTTCATATTACATGTTTAATATGAGTTTTATGAAGAAATGTAAGGTTCCGATTGCATGTTAGATGTTTATTTATCGTTGAATAGTAGTCTCGGGGATCGGGTCCTTATATAAAGCATGAGGTATCTAAGATATCTAGTTCCTTACAGATCTTGAGGAAGGAGTCGGATGGAAGTGGTTTTGTAAAAATATCAGCAAGTTGACACTTAGTGTCAACATACTCAAAAATCACATCTTTCTTTTCAACATTATCCCTAAGGAAATGGTGCCGAATTTCAATGTGTTTAGTCTGAAGGTGAGAAAAACACAAGAAGGGTGGGGTTGAATTGTGTTGGCTTTTTCTTTCTCAAAAACTAAGAATTAGTTCAGCTTCTGATGTATGATCAGAATCTGAAACTAAGCTCAGAGTTTAGAAGCATCGAATTAAAAGTAAATGAGAGAGAGAGAGAGGACACAAGCAATTATCCTGGTTCCTTCACCAATCAGGACGTAGTCCAGTCCCCTTGTCACTTACAAGAGATTTTTCACTATAATCCAATGATTACAAATTGCTCAAGCACAAAGCAAGAGACTTGCTATGCTTAAACACTAAGTAAGAGACTTCTGATTACTCAAGCACAAAGCAAGAGACTTCTGATTGCTCAAGCACAAATCAAGAGACTTCCTAACAAGCAGAATTACAAAGAAATATGTTTGGTTTGAACACTTGATATACTATCAGTGGTGTTCACAAAATACAACACAGTTATCAGACTCTAGACTTAAGAAATTCTAAGATAAGAAAGTTTGTAAGAATTTCTAAATGTTTGATGCATATTGAATTTGACAGAGTTTTGGCACTTGTAAGAATCTGATAGAGTCTCTCGTATTTCTTCAAGTCTTCAGTCCTTTATATAGAGGAGTAGAGAGACGTCTAGAAGATGCCAAATCATCAAAAGTGTCATTTTATTTGAAGCTTGATCCAACGTTGATTTGTTCTTGATTTGGACTACATACCATGAAGAATACCATTTAAATCATTTCCTTAAAATGGATTGAATGTCTTTTCCAAGGAGACAAAGTTGTAGAGTACGTTTCTGATTCTGAGAAGTTTGCAGAGGTCGTGGTTGTACTATGTCCTTGATGACAGTGACACCAGTTGACTTCTGATACTTCAGACTTCAGAGTCTGAGTCTTTAGCTTCTGATCCTTCAGACTTCAGAGTCTGAGTCTTCAGCTTCTCAGTCTGACTCTTCAGAGTCTGAGTCTTCAGCTTCTGATCTTCAGCTTCTCAGTCTTCAGCTTCTGACTTACAACACAAGCTTCCAACAAATTTCCTTGCTCTTAACTTGTTCCTTCAGAACTTAAAACTTGATTGATACTTGAATAAATTTTTAGTCTATGGTCCTGTACACTTGGAACAAGCATTAGCTTATCCAATTTTCTTTTTAATACCTTGTTATCATCAAAACTCAAAGAGGCATTGTTTACACATTTTGTTCCAACAATCTCCCCTTTTTTGATGATGACAAACACAAGTATTAATAGAAAATTGTTGTTAATTTAATTAACAATTTGACTATGGGGTCTGAGGTTTGTAAGCTCCCCCTAAGTCTGATAGTTCACAAGGTGAGGTTTGTAAGCTCCCTCTGAGTTCTATCCAGGTTAATTAAATTCAGATTTTAATCAAAAGATTACTTAGAATTTTCTCAAAATTTAAAATTCAGAGGCAGGCTAAAAGATGAGAAGAAGTTCTCCTAAGTTAATTAATTTTCAAGAATTCACTTATTGGCTCAGAGCCCGAAACTACTATATTTTACTCCCCCTTTTGTCATCAACAAAAAGTTAAATAAGAAAAACATAAAAGAGAGAAAAATATTGAGATCAGAGTGAGAAAACATCATTCATTAACAAGCAAACATTGTATCAGAGGCAACGTAAAGAACAATAGCATTCATAAGCAAAAAGTTTTAAACAGACAAAATTCAGAAGAAAGCAAAATAAAACTAGGCGTGCATTCTAAGGTTGGGGAGGTTTCTTCAGAAGCTCCAATATTGCACTAATCACAGATTTCATCTCATCTTGGCTTGCCAGGATCTGAGTTTGTTGTTCAGCCATGACATCCTGTTTGGCCGTCAAATCTTGAATCTTGCTTTCCAAAGCGTCTTCTCTTGCCCTTTATGCAACCTGTTCAACTTGTACTTGCTCCATCATATGCTTCATCAGAGGTTCTCCTAAGTCCAGTTTCAGAGCTTCAAGATTGAGAGGCTTCTGAGCAACCTTGGCAATGAAGGAGTTCTGAAGACCATACTTCAGGATCTTAGGAACTTCAGAGGTTGTCTCTACTTTTGATGAAGAGCCACCAGGTAATTACCGTGAAGGGTCTCTTTTGAATTCTACAGATTCCATGCTTCTGAACACTTCTTACAACCACTTCTGAAGAGCTTCATGTTGAGATACCACTGAGACAAACTGTAGTGTGTCAAGTGTAGTGTTGACTAGCTCTCTGAGGTTATTCCATTTCTCCACATAGTTGTCCAGTTGAATGGGATTCTGCCTTGCTTGCACCAGCTCTTCCAAACTCTTAAAGATATTACTACAAACATTCTGCAAATCTAAATTTGATGAAGGGATATGGGTTGGTTGAATGTTGTGAGTAAGGTTTAAAGGTGATGGTAAGTCTGATAGAATTTGATCTGAAGTATCAGTTTGAGGTTCTGATACAGTGACCAAGTTTTAATCAGAGGCTAGAGTGGTTTCAAGTTCAGGAATTTCAGCTTCTGATGTTCCACAGATGAGAGGAACATCAGGGTTTTCTTGGGTAGGTTCTGGCTTGGCAAAGTGTAAGGGTTCAACTTCTATTGGCTGATCTTCTGACACTGAGTCAGTATCAGAAGTAGGTTTTGAAGTGTTTGTACTTTCTTGTAGGTCTGAGGGGAGCTCTCCACCTCGATGTTGTTGTAGCACCTATAGTGATGATGAAGAACTTGTACTAGGGACAGGTGGTGTGTTAGTTTGTTCAATATCAATAGAAATTCAAAGGAATTCTTCTTTTGATAATTTTGGTAAAAAGGGCTTCAGTTTCTGGTCTAACTGTTCTTTCTAAGTTTGGTGTTTCACCAGGCTTACAAGTTTGAATGGGGGGGTATATCCAAACATCTTTCAGGTATGGATGATGTTTGAGGTTTAGGGATTGGTTTTGGTGAGGTTGGTTTAGATGAGGTTGTTTGAGGTTGAAGGATTTCAGGAGAGGGTGAAAGATTAGATGTCTCAACATAGTTAGAGGCAGTCTCTTCTCCGTCAGAGGTTTCTCTTTCAGACAAGATATGTGCTCTTTTCTTGTTGAGAACAACTAGAAAGTCATGTGTTCTAAGTCTTCTCAAGAGTGATGGTTCATGAAGTTCAGAATGTACATAAGTGGGGTTTGTAGAAATACCTTTATCAGTAGCAGTAGCCTCTGATGTAGAAGTTTTGGACCAGCTTCTGTTGAGTCTTGTAGATGAGAAGCTAATAGCTCTTTAGCTCCTGATAGAGTAGACTTTTCCAGCTCCTTGGCCAATTCTGATGCCTTTTCCATTTGTTCCTTTAGCTTCAGAGGAGAGATCGCAGCTGAAGCTTCTTTGACAGAAGGTAGAGTACCATTACGAATTGCTCCATGTCTTAGAAGTTCTTTGACTATATTCAGTTCTTCTGCTTCCTCCTCATAGGTCATCTCAGCTTCTGCTTCTATCTCATCTTTTTCCACAACCATTTTCCTAAGCTTCCTCTTTTTCTGCTTAGGAGGTACACCAGGTTCTGAACTCTCTTTGACAGCAGTTTAAGTTCTGGTTCTGGTAGGAAGCACTTTTACAGGCTCAAGATCTGCAGCTTCTAGTAGGGCTTCAGAAGTTACTTTCTTAAGAGCCTTCTTTTGAACCTTTGCCTTCTTAGCAGGTTTAGCTTCTGTAGATTCAGAAGTCACCTTCCTCTTCTTCTTGCTAACTTTCCACTTGTCATCAGCAGTTTCTGGGAGCATATCCCAAGTGATTTCTATCCCAGTTTCCCTGTAATGTTCTTTTATGAAGTGAGCCAGAACCTCAGGGTTGTCTTCTTTGGATATTAGGGGGAAATCTTCCAAGTACACTGTCTTCTTCATGTTGTTCTTCAAATCCTGATCAGTGGTGATCACATCCTTCTTAGGGATTATCAGCATGCTTCCCAAGGTAAGTCCTGAAATCATCTTCCCTCTGCTTGCCACAAGCTCCTGATCAGAACCTATCCCAAGAGATTGAAGCTTTTCAGTCAGTCTCCCTTGGTAGAAAATCTCAAATAGAAGTCTTCCATAAGGCACGTTCCTTTTTCCTTTTTGACCTTCTTTGATAGAATCACACAGGTAGTTGAACATGTATTTGGGAAGGTTGATAGGGACCTTCTGGAGTAAGAATAAGATAAAGTGCTTATTATCCCAGGATAGGTAATCAGTCCCTCCTTCTCTGGGTATCAAGCAACTTAACAGAATCTTGTTCATAAGTCTAACTTCCTTCTTCATGTCCACAATCTTTTTAGACTTGGCATCCTTGAATAGTACCTCTTGAACCTGACTAGCATACTTGCTGTCCTTGTTGGAGTTTGAGACGTACATCCCCGTGCTCTTAAAATCAATAGCCTTTGCAATAGTTGCTTCTGTAATGGTAATCCTTATACCCATTACAGCTGATCTTATCTCAGGGATAATTACTTCCTTCTGACCCATATCCATCCTGGATTTTCCTTTTTCATTACCCATCTTCTATTTCCTTTCCATTTCAGCTGCTTCTGAATCATAAACTTCAGCACGGACCCAGAAGTCCTTAACCAGTTCCAAATAAGTTGGCCCATTCAACATATTGAAATAAGGTACCCAACCTTGATAGCTGAAGAAATGCTCAATGTTGCAGTTGTTGAGTTCCAAACTTGTGAAATCAACAGCACTTTCAATGAATACGCACAATTCTTCTTTGTCCAGAAACATGATTTTAGGTTTGATGAGTGTTGAAGCACCGGAGTCAATCTCCATTGCAGATGATGATGTACCGACCATTTTAGGGTTCTAGGGATTTTTTGTAAAAGGGTGATTTTTTAGAGAGAAGGGTTCGAAAAGATTGCCAGTGTGGGATGTGAGAAGTGAGAGTGTGATAGTGTAAAGAGTGTTTTTGTTCAAAGACGTTTCAGAACCAAACAGAACAAAAAGCATTAAACACAAAGCACATGCACATTAATGACAAATGGGGGCGCTAAACACAATATTCAAAGCGTAATCATCATTTCACATAAGTTAATACTCAGCAGTTGAAGACCACGCGTCAGACAAACCGTTCAGATCCACTCCCATTAGTGGGCCACGTGTCAAATGTCCGTTACTAGTGAGATTTATCAGAGGCTAAGAATTCAGATTCTGAAACTTAGACTCTGATGACTTCATATGCTGACTTTCTTCAGACTCTCAATAATGAGCTTTTGATGAGTCTTAGCTTCTAATGTTCTTCAGGTTCTTAGTTTTTATTCAGAGTCAAGTAGATTTTTCAGAGATAAAATGCATGTTCAGATTCTTTTTAATAAAGTCAAATCTATCTTCTGTTAGAGGTTTTATGAATATATCAGCCAACTGATGATCAGTATCAATGAATTGAATATCCAAAACACCCTTCTGAACATAATCTCTTATAAAATGATGTAAGTTTCAGGAATGTTGTTTTCATGAATCTGATAGTCTTCTAACTGATGTTTCATCCAGAGTAGTTGTGTGCAACAACTTGCAGCTGAGATGTATTCTGCTTCTGCTGTTGACAATACAATAATTGATTGTCTTTTACTGGCCCAGGATATCAGATTCTCACCAAGAAATTGACAATTTCCACTAGTTGATTTTCTTTCAATCATATCACCAGAATAATCAGCATCACAGAATCCAACCAACTTATAATCTAAGGATTTCTTATACAGAATTTCAAGATTAGGTGTTCCTTTTAGATACCTGAAGATTATCTTGACAGCAGTCATATGAGATTCTCTAGGATCTGATTGGAATCTTGCACATAAACATACACTGAATAAAATATCTGGTCTAGAAGCTGTTAAGTATAACAGAGAACCAATCATACCTCTATAGAGCTTCTGATCTACCTTTGAGCCAGTGTCTTCTTGCTTAAGTTGTAGGTTGGATGCATTGGTGTTGTCATCAATTTACAATCTCCAAGTTTGAACTTCTTCAGAAGCACCTTTGTATATTTTGATTGATGAACATACACTCAATCTTTGCATTGGTTGATTTGAATTCCAAGAAAGAACTTCAATTCTCCCATCATGCTCATTTAAAATTCCCTGCATTAACCTAGAAAATTCCTTGCAAAGAGTGGCATTAGTAGAAAAAAATATAATATCATCCACATAGATTTGAACAATTAAAATGTCCTTCTTAAGTGTCTTTCTGAATAGTGTAGTGTCAACTTGTCCTCTTACAAAATCATTTTTAAGTAGGAAATTACTTAGCCTTTCATACCAAGCTTTAGGAGCTTGTTTCAGACCATATAGTGATTTCTTAAGCTTAAAAACAGGGTCTGGATGTTTTAAATCTTCAAAACCAAGAGGTTGTTTGACATAAACTTCTTCAGAAATGATGCCATTCAGAAATGCACTCTTAACATCCATTTTATATAAGATGATATCATGATTAACTGCATAAGATAAAAGTAACCTAATTGCTTCCAGTCTTGCAACTGGAGCAAATGTCTCAGTGCAATCAATTCCTTCATGTTGACTGTAGCCATGAGCAACAAGTCTGGCTTTATTTCTGACAACTTCTCCTTGTTCATTCAGTTTGTTTCTGAATACCCATTTTGTTCCAATAATGTTCTTGTGATTTAGTTTTGCAACCAATTCCCAGACATCATTCCTTTGGAACTGATTACGTTCTTCTTCCATTGCAACTATCCATCCATCATCAGAAGTGCTTCATCAATAGAGGTAGATTCAATCATTGACAAAAAACCCAACATAGATTGTTCTTGTCTGAATGTTGATAGTCTTTCTTGGACTATCTTTGTTTCCAATGATTAACTCTTCTGGATGTGAAGACTTGTACTTGAAAGTATTCTTGGGTGGATTTGCTTCTAGGGGTTCATGAAGAACTTCTTCAGAATCTTCTAGTTCTGGACTAGCTTCTGGAGGAGTGTCAGCTTCTGGAAGAATTTAAGCTTCTGGAAGGGTTTCCGCTCTGAACTTTTATCAGACTCTGGGTTCTGATCAGGTTCTGAAGCATCTTCTGAGAGCTGAATGTCTACAAAACGATCAACTAGCTCTGATATTTTATTATCAGGCTTCTTGTCATCAAATCTAATGTGCATAGATTCTTCAACAACATGTGTTTCAGAATTATAAACTTTGTATGCTTTGGATCTCTTAGAGTATCCTAAGAAGATACCCTTGTGAGCCTTAGCATCAAATTTCTTTAGATAGACTTTATTGTTTAGAATGTAACATGTACATCCAAACTGATGAAAGTAATAAATGCTTGGTTTCCTTCCTTTGAATAACTCATATGCTGTTTTATTTAGAATAGGTCTAATATAGATTCTATTCTGAATATAACAAGTTGTGTTGACAGCTTCTGCCCAGAAGTACTTTGCAATGTTAGACTCATGAATCATGGTTCTGGCCATTTCTTGCAAAGATATGTTCTTTCTCTCTACAACTCCATTTTGTTGTGGAGTTCTAGGAGATGAGAACTCATGGTGGATTCCATGTTCTTCACAAAATGCTTCAAAAGGTTCATTTTCAAATTCACCACCATGATCACTTCTAACTTTCAAAATTTTCAATTCTTTTTCAGTTTGTACTTGCTTGCAGAAGTTATTAAACATATCATATGTTTCATTCTTGGTTCTGGAGAATTTTAGCGAAGTCTATCTACTATAATCATCAACAATTACCAATCCATACTTCTTCCCAATGATTGATGTTGTGCTAACATGACCAAACAAATCAATGTGAAGTAGTTCTAAGGGTCTGGATGTAGATACAATGTCTTTGGATTTAAAAGAGGTTTTAGCAATTTTTCCTTTTTGGCATGCTCCACAAAGAGCATCTGAGTGATAGTCAATGTTTGGCAAGCCTCTGACCAGTTGTAACTTTCTAAGCTTAGAGATTAATCTCCATTTAGCATGTCCCAACCTTTTGTGCCATACTCATTTTTCATCACTCACTGACAGAAGACAAACTACCTTCTGATCAACCAGTTCTAAAAAATCAATCTTATAGACATTCTTCTTTCTCTTTCCCTTGAACACAACAGATTTATCTTTGTTGTTGATTACTGTACATGAATTCTTATCAAACAGAACTTCATAACCACTATCACAAAATTGACTTATGCTAAGTAGGTTATGTCTGAGTCCATCTACAAACCAAACATTATTAATGGAAATGGAAGAATTACCTATCTTACCAATACTAATGATCTTTCCTTTCTGGTTTCCTCCAAATCCCATAGTTCCTCCCTCTTTCATGGTCAGGGTTTGGAACATAGACTTTTCTCATGTCATGTGTCATGAGCAGCCACTGTCCAGGTACCAAGATCTCTGTTTTTCTTTTACTCTTAAGCATATGTGCAGCATAAATGATTTCAGACTTAGGTACCCATATCTTTATGGGTCCTATTTGGTTAGTTCTGAAAGGATATGGTTTGTTTTGTACCTTGTGTCTGACATTTTGAGGTTTAAAAGGTTTTACATAAACTGGTTTAGTATCCCTTGAAGGTTTCATAAACACAACTTTTTGAAAATTTGAGTCTGATCTTTTCAGAGTCTGAGACTTGCTAGTCTCAGGTTCTGATCTTTTCAGAGTTTGAACATTTTCAGGTTTAGAATCTTCTTTCCTCACAATCTTAGACTTAGAACCTTTTGGTTTTGGTTTCAACAGAGTCTTAGATTCTACTTTCATCAACACCATTGGTTCAGAAGTCTTGGATTTTGAGTTTTTCAAAACTTCAGACTCAGCAGTCTTTGATTCTGACAAGTTCAGAGTCTCAGTAATGTCTGATTTTGGTACAAAACATATTGTTGTACATTTCATAATATCTCTAGAACAAGATGGTAGGTTTGTTTCTTTTAAATGATTGAATGGATCATTTGAGAAACCAATACCTTGTCCTCTGTTTCTGTTGATTCCAGTTAGTATGAACTCCTGAAGTGCAATTTCTTGCTCACTTAGGATTTCATCAGGTTTCTTATGAGCCATTTTTCTGAAATCTCTTACCTCTTCATCTATCTCATTGATATGATGATGACGTTGGAGATTTTCTTCAGACAGCAAGTTATAATTTTTTTTTAAAGTTTTTAATTGTTTTATCTAGCTTTTGAGATGGTTCATAAGTTTCTTAACTGTTTCAACAAATTTAGATTGAGTAAGTTCAGAAAATACTTCATCTTCATCCTCAGAGTCTGAACCTGACTCTGTATCAGAAGATACTGTTGCCATTAGAGCCAGATTGGCTTCTTCTTCATCTTCCTTCTCAGATTCAGATTCATTGTCAAGATCATCCCATGTTGCCATAAGACTTTTCTTGATTTTCTTTCTGAAGTTGCTTGATTTAGAGTTGGTCTTCTTGGATTTCTCCTTTGATTTGTCCTTCTGTAGCTCTCAGCAATAAAAAACAAAATACGATAATACAATAAATTATTCGAATAAATTTCCAAAAAACTAACATAAGCCTTAACATGAAGAAAAACTGATAAATCAAAACAAGGAACAAAACTTTAACCTAAAATAACAGTTTTATATAAGTAATAAGTTGCTAAGGTAAAAGAACCAGATGTGATTTTGCTTAGTCCTTCAACAATAACTTTTTATTAGTAGTGTGAACTTGTGCCTTTCCCCATACAAAATACACATGATACAGGTTACACTAAGGATCAAATACAGAACCTACTACATGTAATTTGATGCACACCATGTGAGAGTATATGCTTTGTATATTAAATTTTTCATTTATAATGATGCACATATTTGTACATCTCTTTTCAAAATTGTTTTAGACAAAAACTTTGTTTGTGTTTAGGGTACAGTAAGGCTATATATTTGCTGGAGATTTTGTGATCAAATTAGTCGATATGCAACATTGGTCGATCCAAACAACAATGAGTTCCAAGTGTTAGTAGAGAGGTTCAATGGTAGTGTTTTTTTCACAAAAGGATGGCAAGCTCTTCTTGATTTTTATGGTATTCGTTTAGGTGTTTGGGTCACAATGACTTTTGTGGGTTTGAGTCGATTTAGAATTAATCTTAAGGATAGAGTTGGTCGAACCATTCGTTGTCCTAAATTTGATCCTCCTATGAAATTTGTTGTTGAAAAAGCTTGGTCATGTGTCTAACTGTATTCCACCATCGTATCAACATACTGAGATTAATTTTCAGTTTTCCTATAAGAAAAAATTGTCTCCTATGATGTTACTTTCAATTTTTTGGTGAGTTGTTTATTTCTTATATCTATCAGAGAAAATTGCAAAAATGTACAATTTTTATTGAAATCTATTTTTTTGTAGATGCTTGAGTATCTTGGGTTTTGCGAGTTGACATTTGTCGCGGTGATTTTTGGATATCAAGCTATTAGTTAGCGTTGACTCGCAATTTAAGTTCACCACCGATCTTTTATTTTTCCGAGGAAAAGGGAGAAAGTTCGAAAACCCTATTTTTTAGAGATCAAAGGTCCGGGGGTTGGTTATGCAAAGGGAAGGTATTAGCACCCTAAACGTCTATAGTACTCTATAGGAACCTCTTGCTTATTTTTATCTTTATGCTAAATTGATTATTTGTTTGTAAATAAATGCTTAAGTGTGAAAAGATTAAAGTGATGAAAGTAAAAAGGAAGAAAAGGTTTTTTTGTTATTTTTATTGATTTGGAAAGACAAAGTCTTTTGCCTACGTACCCGAGCGGGATCAAAATCACGTAGTTCGGGGTAAAAAGCCGAGTGATTGGTTTTGGTTGATTTTAAAGTTTGAAAAAGGTTTTTAAGAAAGATGAGAGGCCGTAAAGGCATAGAAGAAATAAAAGAAGTGAGTTTGATTGATTTTAATTTGAAGAAAACAAGTTTGAGTGATTAAAGATTGATTAAAATTTGATTAAGAAAGAAAAGATAAAAGATTGACTTTTTTTTTTGAAAATTTGATGATAAAATGTTTTTGGATTTTGACTTTTTTGACTTTTTTATGAAAATTTTGATTAAGTCCTAGGGTCATGAGACTAAGTTATGCTGAGGTATCTAAACGCACCGGATCCCTCAAAATGACGTTGGATCAAGTGAGGGTCCTTTTCCTCGGATACGGTCCAAATTACATAATCGTCCTCGACATAAAGCATAAAAAATAAATGTGGTGTCGGTGCATATTCTCATTTATATTTTTATTTACATTGGACCTAGATACATTCTAATGGCAAGAAAATAAATGACAAAAATAATAAAATAAAATAAAATTGCAATTGCATTAAAGTAAATATGCTAAAAAGGAATGCATGAAATGCAAAACAATAAATAAATATGGTGCTTAAAGTAAATAAAAAAATAAAAATGCAAGGCATAAAATAAATATGATGCTGAAAATAAAATAAAAATGCAAGACATAAAATAAACATGATACTAGAAATAAAATAAAAATGCAAGACAATAAAATAAATATGATGCATAAAATAAAAAAAATGCAAGACATAAAGTAAATATGGTGCTGGAAATTAAAATGCAAGACTGAAAATTAAATATGGTGCTGGAAAATAAATAAAGAAAATAAAAAAATGCAAGGCATAAAATTAAATATGATGCATAAAAATAAAAGAAAATAAGAATGCAAGGCAAAAAATAAATATGATGCAATAAAAAAAAATAAAAAAAATAAAAAATGCATGGGTACTGGAAATTAAAAGCAATAAATAAAGTGCATGAAAAAAAAATAAAAAAAATAAAAAAAAGTGCAAGAAATAAGAAATAAAAAAAAAGAATAGAGAGGAAGAAAGGGGGTGCAGAAGTAATAGGGGGAGTGCAGAAAGTAAAAGAGTAGAAATCAGAAAAAAGAGAAGGAAGAAGGAGAATGGGCCAAGGGGAAAGTCCAGTGGGCTAAGCCAGGGGAGAACCGGTCTGGTTCGGTCCGAAAGAACCAGACCGGTTCAGCAGTCTATATAAGTCCAAATCTGGTTTTTTAATTCATTTTATCTCTTCTTTCTCTTTCTTCTCTCATTTCCTCTCCTCTCTTTCTTTCATTTCCGGCCAAAACAACTCTCCGGCGCGGCGAACCGCGGCGGCCGGAGTAACCCATGTTACGTTTTCTTAAAAAAAACACACCGCTCGGAATCCTTTCCTTCGCTCATCATGAATCCGAAGTTAGATTTTAGAAATCTCACCAAATAAACTCTAGATCTAAATAAAACCAAAACTGAATAACTACCTTAGTTCCCTTTATATCCGGTTCCGATGTTGTTGTTCTGAGTTTAAGCTTCGCTTTGTTGGCTTGGTTTCGTGCGATTTAGTGCGGATTACGGCTGATTTGGGTACGGTTTGGGTTCGAATCCGTATGGTTTCGTGTTGGTTGGTTATGATTCGGCCATGGTAATGGTTTTGTGATGGTTCTGGCTTTTGATCTTTCTGTATGGTTGATTTATGGCTGGGTTGTGACTTTGGTTTTGTGGTTTGTGGCTTTTCTGAGAAAAAGGAAAGAAAAGAGAGCTAGAGTTTTTTTTTTATGATGATTTCTGGCTTTTTAATTTTTTGTGGTGGTTTGTTGGTGGTTGGTGGCGGCCGGACTATTTTCTGTGGTGGTTCTGACTGGTACTGTGTACTGTACTGTGACTGGGTGTACTTTACTCGTGAACAGTGCATTGATGCTATTTATAGTAAAATAATGGGTAAAAACGAAAATGACAAAACTGCCCCTCTGGGCCTTGGACTGAAAAATGGACCAAAATGACTAAATTAAAAACTGACAGTAAAATTAAAATGTTATGAATAATAAAAAACGAAAATAAAGAAAATAAAAAGAAAAGAAAACACTAAAATAAAAAAGGAAAAAAAAAGAATAAATTAAAAATAATAAGAAAAATAATAAATGATAAAAATAATAATAAATAAAATAAAAAACGGTCGCCTTCGGAACAAAAATGAGGTATTTTAAAATACCTCCCTGCCGAAATTTCGTCTGAAACGACGAAAATTTCCGGCCTAAAAGACGAGAGAAATGAAATAAAAACGGGTCAAAAATGGGGTATGACAGATGCCCCTATTTAAGTTTCTTCGTTACGGAGATTTAAAAGTGAAATTTTAAAATCGACGGGTCGAAGAGACTTAAATACAGAGTACACCATTTTTGACCAGTTTCAAATGCAAAACGTTATGAACGCAACGCTATGCATATGATGCTATGCATGCAATGTTGTGAATGCTCGCAATGCAAGTATGTATGCAAGACGGCGAAGATGACCCGACTGGGGATAACAAGACGAAAGGATACCCGAGTCTGTTAAAGGAAACGGGGTCCGACTCTACTGGGGGATCACATGGTTTTACTGGGG
The DNA here is from genome assembly GCA_018208015.1 of Medicago ruthenica. Taxonomy (NCBI): domain Eukaryota; kingdom Viridiplantae; phylum Streptophyta; class Magnoliopsida; order Fabales; family Fabaceae; genus Medicago; species Medicago ruthenica. The sequence goes on from CM031378.1 coordinate 37,395,362, forward strand.
ATAAATGTCAGCTGTTCGGGTTGACAACGAACTGCCACTGACGACAAAGGAACAAAGATAGATGCCAACTGTTCGGATTATTGCCGAACTACCATTGACGACAAGAAGTGAGATAAATGCCAACTGTCCGGGTTATTGCCGAACTGCCATTGACGACAAGAGATAAAGGTAAATGTCAACTGTCCGGGTTATTGCCGAACTGCCATTGACGACAAGAGATAAAGGTAAATGTCAACTGTCCGGGTTATTGCCGAACTGCCATTGACGACAAGAGATAAAGGTAAATGTCAACTGTCCGGGTTATTGCCGAACTGCCATTGACGACAAGAGATAAAGGTAAATGTCAACTGTCCGGGTTATTGCCGAACTGCCATTGACGACAAGAAAAAAGATAGATGCCAACTGTCCGGGTTATTGCCGAACTGCCATTGACGACAAGAGATAAAGGTAAATGTCAACTGTCCGGGTTATTGCCGAACTGCCATTGACGACAAGAGATAAAGGTAAATGTCAACTGTCCGGGTTATTGCCGAACTGCCATTGACGACAAGAGATAAAGGTAAATGTCAACTGTCCGGGTTATTGCCGAACTGCCATTGACAACAAGAAATAAAGGTAAAAGTCAACAAACTGTTCAATAAAGAACTGCCACTTGGCGGAGAGGGAGTGACATCTCGGGACCAGACACACCGGGGATGACACTTGGGGAAAGAGAAAGTTACAAATTTTCATGATTGATTGATATGGAAAAGATAATTGAGGCAAGACTCAGGGTGGTTAATGCAACCATGATGTGGCTTGTTTTGATTGTATATGCATGACTGTGTGTATGTATGAATGCATGAATGCAATGAACGACGACACGATTGGTATGACCGTGTGACTGATTAATTTGTGATTGTATGAGGGATTGACTTGTACGATTGTATGAAAAACTGACTCGTATGGTTGTATGAATGACAAACTTGATGAGACAAGGTTGGGCAGGTGAGAGGGAAAGTGACCCGACGTCGTATCACACACACTCAGCAAACTTCCATGGGGATGGTGCCACTGGAGACATATCAAAACATTGACGGGGTAAAAACCCAACATATGCAACAACTGATGGGGTGAACGCTTCCTGGGGAGAACGTGTCAATCCAAAAATCATGGTGGAAGAACTGGTGCTTCCATGGTCATGCTTATCTTTTGTTTTTTTTTTGTTCTTATTATTTTTTGAGTCCCTAATTTTTGCCTGGACCGCCTTTTCAGGTTTTCAGTCCACCGGGAATATATTCTTTTGTTTGCCCCTAATTTTTGCCTGGACCGCCCTTTCGGGTTTTCGATCCACCGGGACGCTCATTTTTGCCTAAGCCGCCCTTTCGGGTTTTCGACTTACCGAGCTCTTTTCTTTTCTTTTTCTTTTTTCATATATGTATATTTCTTTTTTTTTTTGTTCTTTTTTTTAATACTTTTTTTTTTTTAAAAAAAGCAATTGACCATGTTCAGCCTGCAAAGTTTATCCGTTCTCAGGATAGCTATTGACGCACCCTTCGCTTATTCACGAGTTTAAAGAAAATGTGTTTTGTTGTTTGTGCTTTTCAAAAAGATATGAAAAATATTTATGATTTTGAAAAATATATTTTGTTTCAAATGCTACCATTAAAAATAGAAAAGGTTTTATAAGCTGAATAAATGAGAATTCCAAATGAAAGGCAACAGGCTCAAATTTATTTGAAAGAGTGGTGACCTACCAATGGCATGGCTCCACAGATCTTACAAAGTTTGGAAAATGGTAAATATAAATTGAAGGTACATTGAACATAATAACCACTATCCTCCCTGACAACTTTGAATTCCACTGTTTGGATGCTTCAGATTCAGAGCTTCTTTGACATTCAATTGTGCCACAAGTGAGTAGAGATCAGCTCGATGCAGTTACTTTGTCTTCTGATCCTTAACTTTTGCATAGATCGCCCTTTCGGGTTTTCGACCTATCAGGATGATTATTTTCTGTTTTATGTCTCTAATTTTTGCCTGGACCGCCCTTTCGGGTTTTCGATCCACCGAGACGCTCTTTTTTGCCTAAGCCGCCCTTTCGGGTTTTCGACTTACCGAGCTGTTCTTTTATTTTTTAGACAAAGTATTTCTTGACTGCATCGGCATTCACGGGACGAGGGAGTTCATCACCATCCATAGTCGTAAGAGTCAAAGCACCACCGGAGAAAGCTCTCTTGACCACATATGGACCCTCGTAATTAGGTGTCCACTTGTCCCTGGAATCGGGTTGGAAAGATAAAACCTTCTTGAGCACCAGATCTCCTTCTTGGAACACACGAGGACGAACTTTCTTGTCAAAAGCTTGCTTCATCCTCTGTTGATAAAGTTGTCCGTGGCACAAGGCATTCAGACGCTTCTCTTCAATTAGATTCAACTGATCATATCTGCTTTGGCACCATTCAGCCTCTGACAACTGGGCCTCCATTAGCACTCTCATTGATGGAATCTCAACCTCCACAGGGAGTACTGCTTCCATACCATACACCAAAGAAAAAGGGGTTGCCCCTGTTGAGGTACGCACTGAAGTGCGATATCCATGTAGAGCATACGGTAGCATCTCATGCCAGTCCTTGTATGTGACTACCATCTTCTGCACTATCTTCTTAATGTTTTTATTGGCAGCTTCAACTGCGCCATTCATCTGAGGTCTGTAAGGAGAAGAATTATGATGTTCAATCTTGAACTCTTCACACAGGTCTTTCATCATCTTGTTGTTCAAATTCGTTCCATTATCTGTAATGATTCTGTTGGGCACACCATAACGGCAGATGATCTGATTCTTGATAAAGCGGACCACTACTTGCTTGGTCACATTTGCATAGGATGCTGCTTCAACCCACTTGGTGAAGTAATCAATAGCCACTAGAATGAAACGATGCCCATTTGAAGCTTTCGGTTCGATTCTACCAATCATATCAATGCCCCACATAGAGAAAGGCCACGGAGAAGAAAGAACATTAAGTGTAGTCGGCGGTACATGAATTCTGTCAGCATAAATCTGGCATTTGTGGCACTTCCTGGCATGCTTACAACAATCTGTTTCCATGGTCATCCAGTAATAACCTGCCCTCAACAACTTCCTAGCCATTGCATGCCCATTGGAGTGAGTTCCAAAAGAGCCTTCATGTATCTCATGCATCAAAAGTTCTGCTTCTTGCTTGTCTACACATCTGAGTAGCACCATGTCAAAGTTTCTTTTGTAC